>CAWUFW010006556.1:600000-1133063 GCA_963921515.1 Calotriton arnoldi
TGTATTTTGGCACACTGAAAAATCCTTATTAATAATCATGACCCCAGAACTGTAAGCTTTGCCTGGTCACCACCTTTTCCCCATGTTGCCAGACTTTAAGTATGTTTACTAGTGAATCTTCTTGGAGAGAAGTGGCCAAAAGCAGTGGTTCTTATCATGTGGTCCAGGGACCCCCTGGGGTTTGCAAAGCATGCTCAGGGGTCAGCGACTGTGGGGACATGTTTTTAATGCTATATAAGTGAGAAGAAATTTGAAACTGGAGACTAAAAATGTAATTGGTATGCTCAGATTGATTTGTGGGACAGTGCAAATGCATCAAACACAATATAGTATGGCTGATGGGTTGCCTTCCCATTAACATTAAAATTCTGATTGTTTTTTTTATATTTGTGAGTTAAATAAAATATTTCATCATTTGTATTTTATTTGTGCTTCAAATAATCCAAATTACTTAGACCAGGTTCCCAGCTTCCAGTAATGACCCAGTGGGTGGTCCCTTGATTCCAATAATTATTCAGTGGGGTTACCGGACTCCAGTAATTAAGTGGGGGTACACAGAAGTCAAAAGGTGAAGAACAATTGATCTAAAGCCAGGAGCTGCCCACTTTGGAACTGGGAAACCAGAGTTGAATCTCCGTTTATCCGTAATATCCAGAAATTCTGGGTAAATCACTTCACCTCCCTATGCCCCCAAAAATTGTAATTACTATCTTCTCTATGCCCCCAAAAATGTGCAATGACTATCTCTCATAAAATGAGTAAAAACAAAATGTGTCATGTAAAATGCTTTAACGCCCTTGGTCTAAATTTGTGCTGCATAAAACTAAAAATATAAAACTTCCCAAAATGTTCAAGTGGTCTCCTACCTGGGTAAATGCAACATAATGCATTTTAGCCTGTGGAGAAGCTCATAAGGAGACAGATATTTTGTGTCTTAGACCATTGTAAAGAGCTGTAGTCTCAAAGCCATCAGCTCTCCATTTTTCCCCAGCCATTCCATAACAGGCTTCTATGTTATTTAACTTAAATTATGATGCACCATAATGTTCGTGACGCAAGGCCTGGTTTGGAACTACATAGCAAAGACGAGGCCCAGAAAACACCTGGGGGTAGATTTATCAAGATTTTGAGCAACTTCAAAGTCACACAAAAATGACTCAATAGCCTGTAATTTTAATACGTTTTTGTCTTTCTCAAAACTATTAATACATCCAGTCACATTCCTGTAATGTTTTAAAAGTTGTGTTGTTGCCCTGGTCAGTTCAAATGTCCCTTTGAAACTGTCCATCAATGCAATGGTAGCCTTCCCTGGTGGCTCACTAGATTGATGCATCCGCTCCAGGAATCTATATGTGAGATCCTGTTCACAGGCAAGAATCCCAGCAGTCTCTTCAGCTTTTCATCCTTATGAGGTCGATAAAGTGAGTACCATTAGGATGATTAACATCCTTTGTCATTCAGCGACAAGATGTCCTATGGTGTGAACATACGTGCATTAGAAATACACATGTTCTGTTATATAAGATTATCCTTACATGTAGCGCACACCCCAAACTCTATTTTTCCATGGCCCTAAAAATAAATATTATCTTTCGATTCAATGGTACTTATTGTGTGAAACTCTGGTGGATGAAAAACTGAATCAGCCCTGCACGCTGCTCATCAATCGCAGGAGCCGGTGCACTGACCCACTGAGCAAACTCGAGTAGCTATAGCACGGGAGATGAAATTATGGTATCAACACATTTTTATTTAATAGTACACACTTTCAAAATGAAAATATTTAAATATTTTTCTTGTAATTTCCCATGCCACCTTAAAGCCAGAAATCAGTGGTGGAACACTGAGTTGAAAATAAGACAAATTGAGGACTGCTTGTGAATTTACCTCTGTGATAATTTCTGTAACGATGAGCAACAAGAAATAACTTAAGATAAAAGGATAATAGAATGTAGACAAAAGAGATAAAACACACAGTGTTGCCCTGTGCCGGCCATTTTATCTGAACCCGGGACGAGGTCTCAGACAGCACTTTGTTAACGTGTGCAAGTAAATAGCCCCTTTACCAGGGGCTATCTCTCGAAAGGTGCTTTGTTTAATTTCGACCGCCTGAGGCCATGTCTCGAGATGTGTTTTCTTAAAGTGCCACCCTCGGCTGGTGCAACGCACCTGCTCCTGTGGCCTTTCCTCTGTTTGTGTTTTGTTAAGAGCAGTCTTCTGCCAGCGCCTGGCATCTTCGCCTGAAGCCATGTCTCAAGATGTGTTTTCATAAAGTGCAACCTGTGCTGGTGCAACACAGCTGCTTCGGTGGCCTTTTATTGGTGTGTATTTTGTTAAGTGTAATCTTATGCCTGTGCATGGCATCTGTCCGTAGGCTATGTCTCGAGATGTGCTTTCTGAAAGTGCCACCCTCGGCTGGTGCAACGCACCTGCTCCTGTGGCCTTGCCTCTGTTTATGTTTTGTTAAGTGTAATGTCTGTCAGTGCATGGCATCTTCGCCTGAGGCCAAGTCTTGAGATATGTTTTCTGAAAGTGCCACCCTCGGCTGGTGCAATGCACCTGCTCCTGTAGCCTTGCCTCAGTTAGGTTTTCTCTTCAGCCAGTGCATGGCATCTGTCTGTAGGCCTTGTCTCCAGATCTGTTTTCTTGAAGTGCAACCCTCAGTCGGTGCAACGGAGCCGCGGCCTTGTGGTCTGTATTATTTTGCTGTATCTCCTAATAAAAATATGTGGGTGGGTGCATGAGTGGCTGGATGGATGGATGGATGGATGGAGGAAATGGCGGACACCAGTGAGTGGATGGAAGGATGAAAGGATGAATGGCTTGGTTGGAAGAGACAAGGGAGCCCTTCAAGGGAGATGTGACCTTACTTGCTTCACATGTTTGCTGCCATGGGAGCTTTGGTTCAAAGTAGGGGGTATTTTAATTTTCTTTCTACACCCTTGTCTCGGTTTGCATTTCCTTAAGTGTAATCTTCCATGGTGCACGGAATTTGTCCTTGGTCCATGTCCCAGGGTACGTTTTGTTACGAGGATGTGCACAGTCACGTGTCAGGCTGAGAGACAATGTAAACAATCTGTTTCACTCGGGAGCAATGTCAAAATCTAAGCTATATGTTGGTTTGTTTAAACGTCAAAAGAGGGCTAAAATCACTTTGATATTAAAACGAATCCACACATATACTCCTATGTGACTGAACACAAAGTAACCATTAATATAAATCATAGTACGAAGAGAATGGTTTGTTGCAGTAACATGGCTGCTGCAAGGATTCAATGTGGACGGATGTCTGATGAACTGTCCTACTGCGCCATCTACAGGACAGATTTCCGTTTCTAGTTATAACATTTTCACATCGTCCTGTGGAGGTCCATCCAGCTTTTCATACAGCTTGGACTACGAATTTTTGCAGCTAAGGAAGGGAGCGAGGCTCGGGGAAATTATATAATTTTCCGAATTGCACACCAGGAGGGGAACGCGGATATTAGAACCTGGCTTTTGATTTATTCAGCCCCGGGACCACACCTCGGTTATAAATACACGACACTCTGCGAGATTTGCACACTAGAGCGGTTTAGGAGTTAAACTGCAGTTAAGCATGAATGTTAACTCAGGAACCATGCTCCTTTCCCAAAAACAGCAGCGATGTAGATAGAATATTTGCAAAATATGATTGTTGTGATTATTTGGCCTTTTACCGCTATCCGATCACAACAAATCTCAGTCATTCGGTGATAGCTCGCAGTTTAAAACACGTTTGTTTGTAATTTTGAGCCAGTACTAAGAGCACTGGCTTGTGCAATACTTTTTTCACTGTTGCTCTTACAGCGCCATCTGCTTTTCAAGTTATTAAAACATGACGTAAGTGTGACCCGTTCTACTATTTGATGTAGTTATTCCTTTATATGCCGAGTAGATTATTTCACCAAATGCTAAAAAAAAGATACACAGATAATGAGGGCAGACAAGGAGCGGTGGCCCTTCTAGTCTGCCCATTCCCCTGTGTTTTATAAAAATGCAGGCTCTTATTTATGAGGGCTTGCGCCGCTGTTGCATTACTTTTTTGTGAATTTGCTTTGGCGTAATCAATGCACCACACTGCGCCCTATTTACATAGTGACGCATCTAGGCAGATGCGTCACTTTGTAAAGCCCTGCGCTACATTATACCTGCGTCGGGTATAATGTATGCATGGTGTGCGTTCCCACGTAAAAAAGCCTCGCAGAAGTGGCGCAGTGAAATCTATGAGATTTCACTGTGACACTCCTATGACTTGACGCCGTCACAATCATTAAGCTGCAGGGCCTTTTACATGGAACTCGCCCATGTGTAATGAAACATTGCTGGAGTTGCGTCAGTTTACTGACACACTCCAGCAAAGTGTCATTACTGCGCCACCAGATACGTCATGATTCCTGACATATCTGTGCAATCCTTGCGACATGGAGCGCTGTAGTGTAAATACGGCGGTACCATTTTGTCGCAAGGACAGCGCTATGAAAAGTGTTGCATCGCTGTTTTTCCCCAGCGATGCGACACTTTCAATAAATGAGGCCCACAGCTCTGCAATACCGGAACACAGCATCATCTCGACTGCTTAGGTACCTTTACTAGCAGGCCGTAGGGAGGACTGGCTCTGCAGATACTGGGGGTTATAATTGCAAATATTTGGCGCAACGCAATGCAGCAAGACAACTTGCTGCACTGCGCCAAATGGAGAGGGCAGGAATGTGCCATATCTACTAGAGCGCATTCCTGTTCCCCCTCTGCGTTAGTGCACTTGTGGCTGCCAAGCGCCAACGCAGTGACTGGATTGATGATTGACTTTATACATTGCATATTACTATGTATTTGTTTTTATTGTATATATTTGTGCTTTTATGGATACTTTGCATACCCGAATAAAGAACTTGAACTTGAGTGGGAACACCCAGTCTCCACCCATGGAATGCCTTCCCAGGGCAGAGTAACGCAGGGCAGTGACTTTCGCTGCCTTGCGTTAATCCAGATTAACTATGCCACATATTGCCAAGCAATGCGGTTCTCAATGGCATAGTACATTTCACTTAAGGGCTTGTGTTGCCCTTTGTGTCACCTTGCCTGACCCAAGGGAAATGCAAGCCTTGATAAATCTGGCCCTGGGTGACTTTGCTTACTCCCAGTTCTCCCCTCAAATTTCCTCCTAAACCCTCTCCTCTTTCTTGTTCCCTTTCCAACCCATATCACTCCTCACCAGGCTTTTTTGCCCCGTGGCTCTGCATTTAAGTACATTGAAAGAGAAAACAGTAGAATTAGGCATAACCAAGAAAAATATAAAGGAGAAACCTCACAACATTAGGGATTAAGTTCCCTTAATTAATGCAGAAATCCTAGCTCCTTAATTCAAACAAAGAACAGCCCTTAACTCTCTCCCCTTTAAATCATCGTAAAAATCCTCCCTACGCCCCTTCTCCTACTCTACTGCTCCAAGTTTGTACTTGATCTCCAAACCCTTCCCCACAAAGCCCTCCTTTGACTCCTGGATACGATCTGTTATTGTCTCCGACCTCACAAATGTACAACGCTCCGTTGTTCCCCATCTAGGTTTACCAGTACCAGTTCCCGTGTGGCAATGGGCTACTAAGTTCATGCATAAAACACACACTGTAGCCAGGGCCACTCATATTATGCAATTCTGCAGCTCCAGAGTTTTCCAGATAATATTGGATTTACTGCACTTGCCACACAATTTATCATCTGGTGCATAATTTACTGACTTCATCAAAATATGTTTCAGTTGCTGATTGATGTATTGAGGAGTTAAGCTTACATGACACAGGAGAAAACTTTGCCCAGGTTACATTAATGTGTGTTAAAATGACAAAACAGTCAATATTGCCACATAGTGTGCTGACTTCTTTGCCTTCTAAAGTTGCTTAATTTGTCACTTCTGGATCATAATTTGGTGCTCCTTTGCTGCTTAATTATAGTGTCCCCGACCGTAGTACTGCATACTAGTGAAAAATGATGCAGAGGGCTGCAATGTAGATAATGGCCCAAAAAGAGGTAGACGGAGGGTTCTTGTCAACAGCTTGGTAGAATGTCATGTTTTTTGTTGGAGCCAGAGTATGGACATAAACTACAAAGCTCTTACTCATCCCAAGTTAAAAAAAACACGGTAGGGTACTTATCATCCTATAATTTCTCCAAATTCCTAATAAAAGCAATAATGGCTTCTCTGTTCTTCCTTGATGGCTGAACAGACTCCATTTTGATGACATGTTCTATGTTTATGGCTAGTCTTCATATGCAAGGAGCTAATTTTACTCCAACCTAAAATTATATTTTAGCAACTTATCTAAACACTGTGTGCAATACCTCTTTCCCAGTGATCCTCAAAGTCCCATAAACTGCTTAAAATCTCTGTGAGGAGCAATGACGAGGTGCTATAGAACGCTCCCATCTGTGATTATCAGTACACTTTTGTAAGTCAATCCAACAGTAGCGTAAGATCGGGCTGGTTCAAACGAAGATGAATTGAGGTGCCATTCTGCTTGTTTAATCTCTGAAATGGCCACTTGCAATTTGGATCAAATTTCTCGCCTTTTGCCGGATCATAATAAACTTTCTGATGCCGCTAAGGAATCACTCCCAGTATCAGTTGCCTCAGAGCACTGTGAGATCCGGTTTAGAGGGGGCACGGCCTGCCAATATAGGGTACGCATCTCATTTGGGTGGAGTGTCGAGAGATTTGCAAATGATTGGACCCATTCTGTAACAGACCCGATGGTCTAAGAAATACATTTCTGGAACTCTACCTAGAGGGATTTTCCCACATACCAAAGAAGGGAGGTCGTAAATGTACCATAAATGGAGACGGTATGGATGACGACAGTGACCCTCTTTGTTTAGGGTAGCAAAAGCAGACCAGGATTTTGGTGACTAACGGGACTAGGGGATCCTCGTCTGCCATCAAATTTCTGTGTTTCTGAGCTATAAACTTTTCATCTAATATTTATTTCATTTCAGAGATTAGATGCGCTTTCAGCACACTCATCAAGTATCACGTCTAGGATGGATACTGCTATGAAATAAAATGCTTATAGTCCAGGAAAATCTCATACATGCCAGATGGGAATGAGCTGTGCTAAATTCAGCCCATGGTATACATTTCCTTGAATGCAGCTTGCTGTGCTGCTATGCAGCTGCTCAGTGCCAAAGCATGTTCAATGCGTGCTACGTGAGTAAAGTGGGCGTATTTCAGCAAGCTCGTCTTTTCCTATAATATTTATATATTTTTACTTAAGCACTTTCTACTGATATCTTTTTTGCTAATATCTCACCAAAAACCTTTGAATGCACTTGTTAAAACTCTTTAAAAATAGAAAGCGTTGCTCAATTATTCACACACATCAACATGTGCCAACCTTGCGAAGCCTCCAAAGAGGTCATTGTTCAGCTTTATCTTGGGACGGCTGCTTGTTTTTAGATCTTGTGAGAGATTTTAAAATATTTTTCAGGAAGGAAACCTATAAAATTGATAATTTAGAACTGAAAATCTGATAAGTACACAAACTTCATCACATTTGGCACCACTGATCAGCTGTATGAAACTGATGTAATTCAGTGAAGGAGTGATGGAAAGAGTCAGGGCAAATATGCATGAGTGAGTGAGTGAGTAAGAGAAGTTGATAGTAAAAAAGTGTAAAAGTGTAAAAGGAACCACTGGTGGGTGCACTCCGAATTGTGTGAGTGCCAGCATAATGATTATAACTGGTGAATTTACTAGTGTACTCTAGTGGTCAGGTGAATTACATGCTGATCAAAAAGTAATTCTGCACTTGATAGGATGCAGACCTAACCTTTGTGAAAGTGACGTAATCTCCCTCCATATTGTCTGACAAGGTCAGCATTCTTCTCACTCCCTGGACAAACCAGAGATTCACATATTATTACCCTAGATTCCATTTTCAGTAAATAAAATGGCAGTCACAGGAAGAGGGCATGGAAAGGTGGGGTATGGGCTACATTTTCCAGAAGTACCTACTTTTCAAGTGTTTTTATTTTTCTTGTTTTCCAGCTGGATTGTGGACACCATTTAAGATCTCTTTGAGTGAGGCATAGCTTACTCAAAAATCAATTATCATAACGGAAAAGTGGCATTTAAACTAGGGATCGATTACGATGCCGTTCAGAAAGGTTCTGAATTGGATTCAGGTCTGCTGAATCGGATTCTGAAGCATTGTTTCCGACCGATTCGGAAACCTTTCCGAATGAGCGATTATGATGATCGCACTTTCTGAATCGGTTTCGAATCCGAACCGGACGGCTTTCGGAAAGTCAGAGTCGTTCAGAGCCGAATCGTGCGTGTCTACGGGCCGCGTTTCCAAATGACTCGGAAACTTTCCAACCGAGTGATTATGATGTCAGATTTGGACAGCCTTTCCAAATCGGTTGTTCCGACTTGGATTGGCTGTCGGATTCTGATGTTGGGGCCACATAGCAGGCCCCCCTTCACCCGGGGCCTTCCAAATCGGTCCCGTGAGGGTACCCAAGGGACCCCCTTTTCGAACCATGCACAGTGTAGCAGGCACCAAGGGATGCCCCCCACAGGGTGCACAATTTTCCCCAGCCACCCCTTTCTTCAATTGGAGCTTGTGTATTCGGTCGGAATACAGGCTCCCATTGAATTCAATGGGAGTCCGACCGAATCGTATCCGGAAACATCCAGATGCATCGTAATCACTCGGTCGGACTCCCCGGATCCGATTCGGTCGGAAACCATTCCGAGACTGATTCGGTCGGAATGCTTTCCGACCGGCATCGTAATCGACCCCTAGGTGTTCCAATTTTGTACCTTCCCTGATGGTTTTGCATGAGCTTGTACAAAAACCCATTTGTTTTACCTACTCCTGTGCCATGCGCTTCTGTTATTAGAGGGGGATATAAGACCGCAATTATTATGTGCACTAAAATGTGTAGTATTATGAAAATAAAATATTTATTGCTGTGAGTCATATAAGGAGTTGAGCCAATTTTCAAAATTTGCTCCAGCACTTGGACTATTCTTGAAAAAATGATTTAGTTAGAGCTCAGTTCGAAAATGCATAGTCAAAACATATTGTCACTGTTGTACATTTAAGTGTTTTTCTATTTCTTCCATAGCTAAGTGGTAGACCTGGCCTAATTTGGCGTAGTTTCCCCCGTATTTTCGCTTATGAGCTCCTGCTTTTCACTGTGTGCTGAACTTTGTTTTTGCTGGTGTTAGGACTCTGAGGACTTTGCCACTGCTGACCAGTTCTAAACTGCATGTGATCTATGTCTAAAATGTAATGACATTTGGTTTCTCCATAATTGGCATATTTGATTTACTGTTAAGTCCCTAGTACAGCTCACTACATGTGCCCAAGGCCTGTAAATCAAATGCTACTAGTGGGCCTGCAGCACTTATTGTGCACCCACATGAGTAGCCCTTCAAACCTCTCTCAGACCTGCCACTGCAGAGCATATGTGTGCAGTTTTATACTGCCATGGCGCATGGGAACATCCACCACAGCACCCATGGAACACCTCTCTTGCGCAGAGTAAGGCAACGCAGTGATTTGCCCTGCGTTGCCTTACTCCAGAGTTTTTAAGCCATTCAAAGCCACACAAAGTGGCTTTACGCGGCTTTATAAGTCTGACTTAGAGGTTTGCGTGGTGCAAGAATGGCGGAAAACATTCATAAATATGCCCCTATATGTATAAAAATAAAGGAATTGCTCTGCATTCCAGGTACCGGCGCACAAGCAACGCAGTGCACTCATTTTTAGGCCGCTGTGTACATGTAACATTTCTCACAATACAAGACAGCCAATGGATGATGTGAGCGGACTCATTGTCTTTATGCTCTGGTGGGCGGAACCAAAATGTTATTGACATATAGACCAGTGCATGAAAAGGTAGTGAATATCAGACTATGTGGGCCTGATTCACAGAACTAACTTACGTCAAAAACGTAAAGTTAGTACTTTTTAGTAGTCACAGAATACACTTACTCATTTTGGTATTCACAGAAGTTAGTAGTCCTAACTTTAGGACTCTAAATGCCTTCTGTGAATACCGAAAGTCTTAAAGTTAGGATTTTTCTCAGTTTAGGACTCAGTTTAGGACTCCTAACTTTACTACTCCTAAACTGAGAAAAATCCTAACTTTAAGACTTTCGGTATTCACAGAAGGCATTTAGGAGTCCTAAAGTTAGGACTACTAACTTCTGTGAATACCAAAATGAGTAAGTGTATTCTGTGAATACCAAAAAGTACTAACTTTACGTTTTTGACGTAAGTTAGTTCTGTGAATCAGGCCCTGTATGTATATATATCTATGTATTTTAATGAGGATGTTTGGGAACATGTGAGGATGGTGCAAAAATGTAGGCCAGATCTAAAAACGGCAGCAGCAAATGTAGAATACGGAAGTGCGATTTTTGTCTGAGAAGGGATGCCCACTGCGATTCAAAAGTACAGCTGTGCCAGATAGTCCTAAAGGTTAAAAGTTACCATAGCAAGAGCCACTAAAGGCATTCAGTGCAGCAGGGACGCGTGTTATTGGCAGAGTTATTGTGAGAGGAACACAGGAGATGCCGTCAGATGAGCTCTATGAATCACTGTTTTGACAGCATTTCTTTGGAGGTTTGGAGTTCGGATGCTGGCCGTGGCCAGTAATGCGTCTCGGTTACATCCAGTGAGAGATTTGTTGCATTGCTTCTCCCTCTCCAGAGCCTCAGTATTTCATCCGAGATCGCGTACTGAACTCGGTAATTTACAGCCCTAACCGGTAGCACCTTCCAGCCTGCTCTGCCTGTTGCACAGTCGCGCGCCTCTAATTCTCTTCTGCAGACCTCATAGAATATATGAAGCAATGGCGATCGGGTTCAAACATCTGCATGGCAGGGGAGATTATTGTGCATAACAACTCTTGGCAATACCACGCTGGCTCAGATCCAAGAGGTAAGAGCGGATACAGAACCACCTCGGCACAAACAGTATATGACCCAGTACTCTGAAGTGTTTTTGCACCTAATTAATTTCCATGGCAACTATGAGCCCACATGGCATTTGCAATAGTGTTTTACATGTTATTTCCTATTGTGTGCAACTTTCAGCAATTATTTACCTCTATTTATAAGCAGGTGGCAATTGCCCTTGCAAACGCAAGAGTTTGCTCAATTTGGGCCCTCTTTAAATCAACACTATTGCAAAAACTGGTACAAAATGTATTTGTGTCCACTTTTACTACAGGGCTTCTAACTACTAGGGATTGGGTCTAAATGACACCTAGGGGCATGTGCGCAAGAAAATGCCGGAGCCCGAAGCTGCCCCAAATTTGGCAGCGTTGGGCTCCGACATTTTCAAAACGCAGGGATGCGCTGTATTTACAAAAATAAGGCGCACCCCTGTGTTTTCCCTAGCGCTGGCACGAAAATTAGCTGCCTAGTGCCAACGCAGACACCCTTGCACCATCGTTGCAGGGAATTATTGTTTATGTGCAGGAAGGTATGCCTTCCTGCACATAAACAATCAACAATGACGATTTGTAACTTCTTTGTGTGCTGCAGAATGCAGCACACGTAGAAGTAGAAAATCGTCATTTTTTAAATGATTGTGTTGTTCGATGATGCGCCAGACAGCTATTCTCACTCTTCTTCCACGTGCTGTGTTCACACCTCTGAGTTTGAACAGTGACTCTTCTTGGAAGCTGTATCATTGAAGCAAGTGTCAGCCTGCATCTCGCTTTATGAGGATCTAATGGACAGCAGCCAGCTTGCTACTACATTCTTGTTACTTGCAATTATCTAGGTGTGACTGATCATAGTGTATACAGTGATCGTCCTAGAACTCCCTTGAAGGGTGCCTCAACCAGTTTTTCTTAAGTGAGCCCAGGCAATTTCCTGTGCTCACCATAAAAAAAAATTAAGTGTTCTTGCTGAAACGTTGCACCAGGAAACCTGAAACTACTCCAATCTTTAGAAATTTCACAGAACCGTGATGGACAGTATGAGCCACATCATCTGAGGGAGATGCCCAGATCAACATTGGTCTATAGACTGACACAATACAAGGAGCAGGCACTTTCATAAACTGGCTGCAAATATCATGATGTGAACTCAGTGTTCAGACGTCCTGTACATAGCAGATTGTGTGTTTGATGTACCACTCCTGACAGGCTAAGCATGTGCCAAGATGTGGGTCCGTTGCTCGCGGTGCCCGAGGCTCCAAGCTCACTGACAAGGTAAAGCAAGGCCAAACCCAGACTGGGGTTGGTTCTGTACCCTTCTGGAGGGGGCTTCGCCTGGAAGTTTGGGGAGGACTGTTCCATGAGGAGCAAGGTCTGTACTGATTTGCATGATACTGGTTTCTATGCAGAGCAGTATGGTTGGCGAAATGATTTGGTTGGAATGCTACCCAGAGCGATTTCCAGTGGGTGACACTATTTGCAAGCATTCTTCCAATCACCTTTTGCTTTTTTCATACAACACCATGAATATGGACAAGAGTGTGCCCAGAAGTGGGCCTCTTACTTGCTCTGCCACAGAATCCAAGTTATTCCTCACTCACAAGGCCTAACAAGGCCGAAACCTGTCTGGGATTGTTTGTGTTCCCTTCTGCAGATGTCCTACCCTGGCAGTTCGGGATGGACTGTTCTCAGGAGGAGCAAGATGTACTGATTTGCATAATACAGGTCACTGTCCAGAGTGGTATGGTGGGTGAAAAATGATTGCTTGGAATGGTTCCTAGAACGAATGCCTTTGCTTTAGAATATTTGCTAGCTTTTCCATTCATTCATCTTACATATGTTCATGATGGAATACCACCTTAAGCAGTGTCACCCAGCATCTGAATGTAAAAACAAGCCAGTATATGTATAACAGAAGGTTACACCAGACTCTTGATTCCTAGGTAGGGGGTGAGTTGTGTAGGCCCTTAATTGACAAGGAGAAACACTGAACACAGTAGTAAAGAAAGGTTTACCTATTGAGAAGAATAATTGGAGAAAAGTAGCACAAGACACAATTACGTAACCATTAGAGATAGTCTCAAGATTATTGCAAATTATCATTAGTAACAATAGCTTAAATAGGGGCAGTGGGTTCACATGCCTGCTTCAGTGCAATGAATTACAAAACAATTAGTTCAGAGTCTCTGAAGCAGAATAGAGAATTTCAAAGGTTCCACTGGCGCATTTCAGTTTGCATAGCTGGAAGTTTTCATCAAATAATCAATAAAAGTGTAAGATGGAAGGGACTGTTTATATTTGTGGAAATATTGCCAGCTAGGGCGGTGGCTCCCCAGATATAGTCAAATAGCCTTTGAGCCAGGACTAGTGCAGGTGCATCTGAAAAAACCCAACCAAAATGGCCATTCCTTTTTGAAAAAAAATGCTTCCAAGTGGGGGCAGTAGAGGTGCATTATGTGCAACCCGAAAAAGGGCCAGATATAAAATCCAATAGGATATGTTAGTTGAGTTTGTCCCTGTGCTTCTTACAGTGGCCACGAAAAATGTACCCGGGATGAGAGAGAAACGTGGAAACACCTTTAGATCCAAGTGGCTTGGGATTTTAAATTTAGTTTGACGTCGATAGAACAAAATTGCTCAAATTTTTAGTGTACAATGAGGGGACCAGGAGACTGTATTAGATATGGCCAGATCATGTTTGGGCAATTTTTTGAGTGACCCCAATACACTGTGAAAATTACCTCTTCTGTCTGCATCTCATCTTTCATAATAGCATCAATTCAACTGATCCCAGGATCACTTTCTCTTTTCCGTACGCCAGGTGACACTAAAGAGGAAAAAGGAGAACATGCTGGTATTGTGTCTGTGCACCCAAAGTCATTTTAAAGATTTTTAAGGACATGGGCAAGGCATTTTTTGTGGCCCCTGTTCTCAAATACTTTGAATATTATTACCCATTGTATGCTGATTAAAGCACACACTTTGCCAAACAATA
This sequence comes from Calotriton arnoldi, assembly GCA_963921515.1. Taxonomy (NCBI): domain Eukaryota; kingdom Metazoa; phylum Chordata; class Amphibia; order Caudata; family Salamandridae; genus Calotriton; species Calotriton arnoldi. The sequence goes on from CAWUFW010006556.1 coordinate 613,970, forward strand.
TTGAATTATAGGTAACAATTTCAGAAAAGGTGCTGTACAAAAACAACCAAAACATGTCTTGGTTGCCACAATATCCTTAAAATGACACTAGGTAATGAGAGACAGAATATGAGGTAGAGGTAGACAGAGAGATAGAAAAAACAAAGTGATGCAGGGAGAAAAATCACTCTCCTAGAGTCCCCTTGAAAGATGTGGTCCTAAGATGGGGTTACCACTCTGCCTATTTCTTAAAATATCTCTGTAAATGTTTCCTGGGAGCTACTAGAAAGATACAATTGTTGGTGTTCCCTCCTTAGGTGCTACAGTCGAAACTAAATGCCTAAAAAACAATCATTTAAGACTGATGAGCGAGTATGGACACAGCTTTACATTTGTGCCTACTGCTCAGCTATTTATAGAACATTCTTCCAAATTTTAAAGAAGCCGCAAAGGTTAAAGAGGATAGTAATAAAGGGGTATCCTGATGATTACAACAAGCAATGACACTACATTAGTTTATTGTATTTCAGCCAGTTCTTTATCAGTGAGCAGCATTTATCACTTTCATATGTTGGCCAATTTGTAAACAAGCACTGGCCAATCTAATAGGTCTGGCTTGCATTTTGTCTGCTAAAGAAAACATTTGATAAAAGACAGCTGCCATAAAATATCAAAACAAAAACAATTGCTTTCTTTATACAATCATCTATGAGATAAAGAACTTAACATGTGATGATTCAGTGTACTATTAAGATATAAAATAATCTGTCAAGCATTGCTATGCAAGCATTCCATAGGGGGTAGGATGATACACCTAACAGCCAACAGTATGAGATGAAAGAGAAATACTCCACTGGGTGAAGGCAAGCCCGACTCTGTGTATATTTGAAAGGATTTATAACACTAGGTCAAAAAAGCTGCACTTTCAAGCCAGACTTTAAAAAAATCTAAAAACACAACTACAATTTGAGAAAACCCTTTGCTCTCTCTGCTATTACATTGAGGCTACAAGTGGAAATTAATCATGAGGAATAGGGGGACAGATTATGTAAATTGTGCTATTTAGGGGAAATGACTCATTCTGGATAATTTTGAAGCTGGGTTGAATCAGTATCTATACTGACCGATAGGTACTAAATGGGTCACAAGGTACAAATACATTTTTTTGCAATGATAATAACTGGAAATGTCACTGCAACATTCCACATCACTGCTGCAAAGTTGCCCAGAACCAGTATTAAATTGCCTAGCATCAGGGCAATTTACATGATTTTGCCTCACATCTCATTGTAGGAGAGTCAGGCCTGGCTCAGGCAGACATATCCTTGCCAAAGTTCACGCAGTAAGAAGATATCTTCTTTGCCCAGCTCAGTCTGTATGAATAGTGGGGTTGTTAGTGTAGCCTTGTCATAAATGGCTCGCGAGTGCTGCAGACTCATTCTCAGTGCCGTATTTCTCCTGACCGCCTCCCTCCACACCCATGAAACACGCTTCAGGGCCCTTTTGAAGGTGAACGACGCACTAATTCAGATGTAGGATTGTGGAACCCTTAATGTGCATCGCTTAGCTTGCTCCGCAGCACAGTAAAGAGCTTTTCACATCCATCTGTGAAGCCTCTGGCAGGAGGGGATGAGTACCTTCCCATATTGACAACAATATTTTGTATCCGCTAACGCAACCTGACAGGATAGTTATTGCCGCTTCCCAGCGTAGCAGAGCATTAAGGCAAGTGCATGCAATTACCTGAGCAATGCAAAACAATTATCATAATACTAATGCTAATAATTGTAGAGTGAGAGAGCTAACTATGTGTAATAGAGCTGTACTTGGCGCTGAATGATACGGTAGCTTCGCTTACCACTTTCATTGCATTCCACTGGCCTTCCATCAAGTAAAATAATTCCATTGAAAATATTATCATCTGATGGAAAGAGACAGCCTGTTCTCAGTATATTCCTGATTTTTCCGCCCTGGGTTAAGATCTCCCTTGAAAGGCAAGAAGTTGTGAATCTCCAAAAATAAGTGCATAAATAACACATGACTGGCTCTTGTTAGTGGTGGCCAAGCCAACAAATGAATAGGGAGAGCCAAGCCGAGCCAAGGGTCTGTCTTGGCTCAAAGAGCCAGTGCAACAGCCAAGCCATGAAAATATTTGGCATGTAAATTATGCACCAAACATAATGAAAAAGTATAATATAGTCTCATCAAAATTTAAAAAAAAGTGTATTTCTTTAACATGCGCAAGTGCTTCAACTTTGTACATCAGATTATATCATTGAATTGAGAGACTTTTATTAAAAAGCTTTAAAACATGAAACTTTCCTGCCACCCAGCACTGCCCACAATGTAATTAGTAAACCAAGAACCCTGGTCAGTTGTCAAGCGTATACTAGATTCTTATTAGAGATGGAGCAACATTACAGTCTATGAAAATATTCAGCCATGAGATGAGTATCTCCTTCGCTCTCCTGTTTTACATCAAAGGTTAATGCTTTGTCTTTAATCCTTAGCGGAAGAGGATAGAGCGGGCCAGTAGCGTGGCACGTATACGATGGGCCCTGGTGAAAGGAAGGAAAATGGCCCCTTTGACTACTGTTGGGGCAGTAAAATACAGCAATTGTTGGGGTTCAATAGGTCCCTGTGCCACTGCACCAATAGTAGTTACATCCCTGGAGCGGGGGTGGCACCAGCATGGTGTAGCGAAATCCTTGCTTGAAAAAAGTGGTTTGCCACCGCACAGCAGAGTATACAGCACTGTATAAATGTTACAATACATCTGATAAGGAATACATGATTTCATTTTAAAATACACAGCATCATTTAGCAGTAAATTGGTTGTGAAATTCAGCTGTAGCCCCTAGATGGCAGTATACGAAGCACTGCATGGAAAATATAAGTATGTGTACCCCTGCCTCCCCCTCCCCCTTCCACAGCCCTCCTTTGAACAATGACGCGGTTTTCAAAGGTGTTTGGGTGTCATTCACTGAAAGAGTAAAGTCTATTCTTCTCTCTTTACCCAATGAGAAAACAAAGTATGCATTCGAGCTTCGGACCTGTTTGCCCATGTGCCATGTGCTGGCATAGCTTGGTGAATATCACTTTTGAAAATCAGATAATAAATATTACAGCAGAGATGGGCCCCTTTTACTACATCATGCAGATACTATCAGTGACATTTCAAGCCTAATGAGACGCCTTTCCATAAAGTGACATGACAATTAGCAATGAAGACAGATGATTCCATCGGTGGAACAATGGATAATGATAATGGCACATCTATACTCGTAATTCACATTTCCCTTAATGACGCGTCCCCGATGACATGCGTAACGTCAGCATCAAGTGATCTGCTTTTGAAAGCGTGCAATGAAATAGGCTTTCTATGCTGGATTCAGGCTTGCAACACGGAAGGGAGAATTTAGCCAGTTAGTCGTTGCAGTAATATTCCCATGGAGGTTCTCTACTTGGCCACTAGATGTGGGCTATTGGCAAAATTGCGCTCCTGAGTTCCTGGAAATCCAAGTTGGAATACTGGCTTCAGTAGTGTTTGACATATTTGTAGTTTTTTGTCTAGTTACCTAATTCCTATTGCATCCACTAATACTCAAAACGTCATTGAATAATGCAAAGATGTAAAATCCCACTGGTTGTATGTAATCTTAAATCATCTGCCTACTCTCCATCCAATGTACATTTCTCTGTTAATCCCTACTTAGGTTACAGCCATATACATTTCTATGCAGTCTGAAAAGATATGTGAAACTCTGCCCTTACACCTCTGGTTTCTTAGGCTTTAGCCTATCACATTGTATCAACAGGAGTTAGGATTGTCACTCACCAATGTTCCAGACTTGTAAATACAATGCAGGAGTTGTAGATTGATTGCTGTAGTTAAACCAAAAGTGCACTGATTCGTGCAGCCAAAGCTCAGGGTCTGGGCTTATCACCCTTAAGACAAGAGAAAAGAAACCCCATATATTTCTTGCTTTGGTGCACTTACAAACCCCTGGCAGCAATATTCCCTTGTCCAATGTAATGAGGCTCAATGATGTTGTGGGGCCCTATAGTGTAGTTCCACTTATAAGCATACTCCGCTCGTTTGGTAAATGCGCTTTTATCGACATTGGGGTTCTGGTCTGTAGCCGAGGTTGGGGGCCATGGACAGAGAGACTGTCTTACCCCCTCTTCTGCTCCATTCGGACAGCCGGGTCTTCGTGGTACCCCGAGTGCCCTATGAAGGTGCCCTGAGTCTTAATGCAAACAATGGTAATCTGCCTCTTTACCCCCAGTTGAGAAGAAAAAGACAGCCAAAACTGGGGTGCGGTGAGCCACTCACAAACCTGAGCCCCAGTGCCTCTGCACCCCCTGCACTAGTGAAAGCTACGCTACTGGTGACGCCCCTCCTTCAGTTTCACCGTAAACATTTTTGGCAGGCATTTTGGATGCGCCTGCAGCAAAAAGCAAATGTAGGTTACGGAGAGCTTAGTCAGCGACTGGCATTCGACGAGAAAGAGGATTCGGGCGCTTTTGACTTCCATTCATCGTGGAATCCGAACACCGCTGCATTTACAATTTGCCCAGCAGCATTCCTATGCAGTGGAGCAACTGGAAATATCAGAATCCCGATTTAGAGCACTTCATGAGTAACCAATCCGCTCTGTCCCCTGGGGCCAGCAGAGAAGCACAAATGCCTTTTGTTACCTGCCACTTCAAGTTGCATTACATCAGGTAACACCATACAAGGGAACGTAATACGTTCTGAAGTCGTGCTGCGTGCCCTGATTTCACAGAGTACATGTCAGGCTTAGCTCGAGATGCAGTAGACATGGGGGTTGTACATTAAATCGCACTTTCTAAACTTCAGAACAGTTTATACGTTGTGGTTCAAAGAGAATCATCAGAAAGCCTCAATCTTCACTTCATGGAGGCAATGTGCATTATTAGAGATGTTTTTATGTACCATTACACTTTCCACAGCCCTAATATTAATTGGGACATGCTTGGACTGCTCTTGCATGCATTCTTGAGCGGTTGCTTTTTCCTCATTCTTTTGGTTGTGTAACTGTGAAGTGTTGTATCTAGCGCTTAATAGCAGCATTTAACTCATTTCTAAGTGCCTCGAAATTTGGCTGAGGAAGGATTTGCCCAGGATCACACAAGTATGTCAAATTGTGAATCCTGGATCAGCACTCGTTTTCTGGTTCCTTATTCATGAACTTAGCAATTAATCAACCTCTTATGCCATTTTGATACTAATTGTGCTCCTGATTTTTTCAGAAATCACGTTTGCTTAAGAATTAAAGAATACTTCACAAACAGAACGCTCTGTCTGATGGATCAGTGGATCAAATAATTACATTGATAAAATGAGTACATTTGAGTAGGCTAACAACAAACACTAGTCTTCTGTCAATAACACTGTGATACACTGTTAGGTGAAAGCATGTGCCCTACAAAAAGCCCCGTTGTGTTAAAATAGATAGAGCATTGGAAAAATTCACATTATCTTCGAAGTCATTTTTTTTAATGTAATTGCTTTTTTTGCAAATATGAGCTGACAAAGCAATCATTATGCTATAGAAATTCTACCTCTAGATCTCAGAGAAAGCACTAGCTTCAAAATGACTGTGCCCATAATTCTCCTTTCAAGTTGATTCCAAATGAATAATTCAAGTGATTTAGAGACAGAAGGTCTGCTCCGCAAAAGATTCAGACCCAGATTTGCTAATGATTTGCGATGGGTTTGCATTACTTTTGTGATGTGAACCCCGTCTGAAGATGGGATTTACTATCCAACACAAATCAAGATTTGCATTGGATCATCTCCCAAAGTATAGCAGAGTGGTGCTATGTGCTGTTTTGCGTTACTTTCCATCAAATGGGCTTTCCATGTGTGGTGCATGGGCGTTCCCATGCGTTCCGCCTTAAATCCCTATCTACAAACATTGGTAGACAAGCTAAGAGCCAAAATAAATATCTCCTAGAGACAGGCATAACAAGGAGAAATGTTTTCATTTCTCCTCATTTTTCCAAATTTGCATGTGTGCTTGATTGTACAGCTGGAACACATACCAAGTGGGATAAATCTTCCAGTACAAAACATACGCACACCCTTGCACTATGGCGTATGGGTGTGTGCTTTGGGGCAAGGCTGCCAAAAGTACACCAGCACCTGGGGAGAGAAACAACTCACCATATCTTAGCAGATATGGCTCATTTTTCACTCTCCCTTTGACACAAGGCAGAGCAGCAACTTTGGTGCAGTGTTGCCTTGTGTTAAAGAATAGTACATCTGAGATGCAGTCCTTTGTGTGATAGGTCTGGAGGTCAAAGACTGAAACTAACAAGAGTCAAAAGGTAGATCTACAGAGCAGGGATGGGAATGGCAGAGTTTCTGATTCTAGGCATACTGAATATATTGATTATTTTACTTTTTGAATTTCCGCATGTACACTGGTTGTGTTCTGTATGATGTTTATCTTCATGTATTGATTTTCTGCATGGCAGGACAAAAGGTCTCCAAACAGTCATGACATTTCATATTACATGGACGACAGGTTCAACATGGGAATATTTTTCTGGGTACAAATTGACTTCAGAGCACTTGTTTTGTTTTGAATGCCTAAATATACTGTTTGTATGGACAGTTTGTCTTTTAAATCATGGCATTTCCATTCATATCTTTCACATATTATTTGGGTAATTCTGAAGTGTAACGAACATCTTTGCTATCAATATTCCTAATTTGGAATGTTTAAGAGTTTCAATTCTTCGGACGAAGAACTAAAAATCCCTCTCCTTTTGCAGTTTCTTTTTACAACTAGAACAGCTTTTGGTTAGAAGAATCCAGTTTATCGAGAAAAATGCTGCAGGTATGTCTTTTTTGACATGCATGTGCCAATTCATAAAATATGTGTAACTCTGCACTCATGGTTTTACAGCCTCGCATGGGTGTACATTAACTCATTTCGATAATTCATAAAGACTTCCCAGATCACACTTGAAAACGGGCTATTTACAGGGTTCCAGGAATATTCTGGAAAACGTTTGTGAATTTGTTAGTGTGACTATACAGAGCCATTCCTGCTTCTGTGCACTTAGGGCACAATTGCACTTGGAGAAATGCCATTGTATTTGTTCACTGGGACTCTTTTCATTGTTTCAGCCACAAGGAAAACAGTTTTCCCTCTGGAGAATCACCTTCCCCAGTACAACACTCAAATTTTGGGGATGTTCCTTTCTCGGTTCCACCCTGGAAAGGGATTTACACCTCCCCATTGAAGGAGTAAATCTCAGATCATTCCCATGATGGGGATTGGTTGGAGAAAAAAATAAACTACCCACATAACTCTTTCTGAGTATCCCTTATCTTTCCTGGGAAAACCATACTCTGAAGCATCCACTCTCTAAGCCTTCAGGGGGATTTACTTATGCATAATATTACACTATCAGTGGGTAATATCTGTCGTTAATAGAAGGATTTTCAGATGCATGGTTACCTTTTGAGGGTATCGTGCATTCGATAATTTGTGCCTTTTGCATGTACATCAGACCTACATGCATCAGTAGCTCCATAAATTGAAGTTCTGACGTTTTTTGCACTTCTCAAAGATATCTGCGAGTGTATGTCCCACCTGAGGTCAGGTCTATATAACCCCCTCTCCTCCATGCACAATACAAGCAGCCAGGGATGTTCTTGAGAGATTTGACAGATGTAGAATTTCTCTTTGGAACAGACAAAGGTCTGTCTCTAAGGACCTTAAACCCCAAACTCACTCCATGCCTGGAAGTTTAAAACTCATCTCTTTAATTGGATTCTTCAGTAGTCCAGATTGCTGCCATAACTGGTCAATGCATCATCTTTCATTTATATACCGCTGAAGACTGTACTCATTCCTATTTCATGTGTTTTTTAGTCGACCAAGAGGAATTATTCTTTTCCACGTTTTTCAATGAAAGGAAATGTGAAACCAAGGGAGGAATATCTGGTTCGCTACATAAATCTGTTGGAAAGTGGAAGTCTAAAAGAGGATGATTGTGAAAATATATTTTTTAAGATATTGTTGCAAATATATTTAAAGTAGTGTAGTTTCAACTGGGTTGAGAAGGGAAAGGGAGACATATTTTGTTGAAGACTTATTTTGTTGGAAGAGGATAGCGAAGGAAAACCTTAGTATGTTTTGAAAATAAATATCCCCTGGTTGGGCACCTGTAATGAAAGATTGCTCGTCTCTGGATTCCATATGCATAAGAGACATTCTATTTAACCTATGTTTCCTAATCAAATAGACCTTTTTGGAGCTTTTGTGTGTTTTTGGTGCATTTCTGACTTCTTATGTGTAATGAAGGGCCATATGTATGAAAGCATTTTTGCATTTCTTAACCTGTGAATTGTGATCTTTGGCCATTTCGAAATGCAAAATGCCATTTTGGTATGTATGAAAGGCATTTTAATCCAGGTCCCCTGATATACCTCTGTAAAAAAATTGTTGTGTAGAGATTTTCATTTTTTATTTGTGTTTTTGGATCATTAGAGAAGTAATTTAGCTTGGGTAGACATTACTGATACGGGCCGAATTATTCTGGACAACATTTTTAAAAAAGGCGGATGTGTTGCAGTGATGATGTAATATTTCAGGAACCATGAGACCTATATACTTCATTTTGGTGTCAAAACATATGTTTTGGGGGTCAAATAGTCTTATAGAGACAGAAAATAACTCCTCAGAGCAACCCTTCTGCCATTTTCCAAAACGGCAGCTATAATAGAGGAAGAAGAGACATTTGTAGAAATGAAACATATAATAATGGTTTTTAATCCTTTTATGTATACACCAAACAATATTTATGATCTGAATATGATAAAAAAAATAATGTTTATCACTCCTGTTTTAGACACTTTTTCATAGTTCACTTTATTTATCTGTTTTGACAATCGCTTGTGGTATATTTGCAGAATGTTGAACATTTGAGAAGAGCATATCGACATGGACCTCTTTTTGTAGCACAGGTTTTGCAAGTACATGCCCGTGTAAGTTCTGTGGGTAGAGGCTTTAGAAATGTCATAGGTTTTAGCACCCCATCATATCTTCCCAACCAAATTCACACGGATCTTTCTCTACGTATGCACAATCCAAAACATTTACACATCTTCTGATCAAGTAGAACACTCTTTTAATGTGTCCATGACAGAATATGACATCGGTGGAAGGTCACATAGCGGGACTGATCTCTTGAACTCACTAAACCGAAGATCATCAAATGTGTGACAGTCAGAACTCGTTTTCCACACAACCACACGGTATTTTTCTATGACTTTAAAGTCACATTCTTCTTCTGTCTCAGCAAATCCTTTTAGAAACTTCACAGGTTCATCAGTTAAAGCTCCAAGCTTTGTTCCAATTTTGCTCATAGTGTCATCACCCGTAAGAATATATGCCTTGATAAGAACACTGGGCATCTCTGGGTCAAGTTTCTTGTACAGAATATGAAGCAGGATTAAGTGTCTTTTCTCGCCTGTTACATAATGTATCACTAACTCTGACAATCCTTGACTTATGTACACTGGAACAAATCTAAGCAGCACAACAATAACATCTGTGTCATTTGAAAGTGCAATGACTCGATTAGAATGATTTTGAACAGCCCATTCAACATGTGGCACAACACGAAGGTCTGCTTCCTCCAATTTGCTGTTAAATTCTTGAACAATAATGCCCGTACAATTTTTCACTATATCCCTGCAGGTACCAACTCCTCATTGACAATCATTCCACTTGCAATAATTGGAAATTCAGTGTTCACTGAAGCATCAGCAATATTTTAGCAAGTTAACATCTCCAAGTTCATTTTGTTCGATGTTGATGAATAGAATTTATCAAGTTGCACAGGTATAAGTGCGAATTTTTGATGCAGACAAGGTCAAATATTCCACTTGTAGACAATCATATGATTCTCTCACATTCTTTGACAGATAGTTTAAGATAACTGTCAAAGACAATGTGCAGTTCTTGCAAGGTGCATACTGACTTTGATATCTGTAGAACAGTCTCAACGACCTCTCCGACGTTTTGCATGGATGAAATCTTGACCATTTGCAATTGTGACATATGATCCAAAACAACAGCAGTTTTCAAGAGGACACCTTTTCGAATTGAAATTCTTCAGGTGAAAGGTTTTTTTCAAAGTCTTGTACGAGTTTGTGCTTCACTAGTTTGGTTGCACCATCTCCATCAAATATTGTGTTTGTTAGAAGGAGATCATGCAAAAGAATGTCCTTGATAAATTCACCCCTTCCTTTTGCTACAACCAGCTCTCTATGTGCTTGTGAAAGTTATTTTTTTGTAACCTGTTTTGTAGTGGCTGGATGGAGGAAACTCTTACTATGGCAATTAAAGTGTGGCCGTTAAGATTTAGTGATTATGTCAAATAGCTTTTTCTCTTTCAATACAAATCTCTCCTGCTTTAGTTCTGCGTTTAGTTTTGATCCATGTTTCAGGACATCTAGTAGACATGTCTTTATATAATTATTCACATATTGTTTGGTTACGAAGTTGTGATAGTCGCACAGGCTCAGTCATTTCAAAGGGGTTTCCTTGCTGCTGCATGAAATGAAGAAGGCTGTCAACATGTTTATTAAAACGTTCCCCTCTCTTCATAGTAAACTAGCTGCCATTGAGCAACATATTCACTTTTATGTGTCTGACCAACAATTCCATTGGAGCTTTTCTGTGATCTCTGGATCATCTGTTCCAGTTTCATATCTGACGCCACAGCATTGAACCTTCCCTCTCTGTATTTCACCACAAAATGTCTTCGGATAAATTTTCTGTAGAGGTGTTGTTTTTCTACCTCTAACTTCTTCACTCTTTCCAAATACCAGGGCCCATATCTCAGGTAGTTTATGCAATCGATTTCGCGAAACACATTAATCAATGACTCCACAGTCTTCATGTGCAGATCCCAATCACCTTCCCAATTAGTATGTACCAAGTTTTTCACTAGAGGTATCACGTGTAAAACATTTCCCCGTACTTGAAAAGTTCCGATTTTTCTTCACATTCTTTGACAAACTCTACAAACTTAGGGGCATATTTACGTTCCCTGGCGCATCCCTGCATATCAGCAGGGATGCGCCAGGGAAAATGCGTCACGCAAGTTTACCCTTGCGCCACGTCCGATGCGCCGCATTTACAATGCGGCGCATCGTGGCGCAAGGATATGCAGATGCGTGACGCATCTGCCGGCGGAAGGTTGGCGCAGTGCTGAAGTTGTGTCGCAAGTGCGACGCAACTCCAGCACTGTTCCAACCTTCCCTATCCCTAACATGGTGCGTCAATCCTTACGCCTGCTTGAAGCAGGCGTAAGGATTTGACGCACCGGCGTCGGAAAAGTGACTGCGTGAAATCTTGTAGATTTCACTACGTCACTTTTCCGAGGCGTTCCTGCGCCGGAACGCCCCCCCCCCTGCGCTGGTACGCCCACATGAAACCTGACGCAGGTTTCATGTGGCGCAGGGGTTTACTACGTGACGCATCTCCCTAGATGCATCACGTTGTAAATATAGCGCAACGCGGCGCATGGTTTGCGTCGCCGCTGCGTCACATGCGTGACGCAACGGCGGCGCAAAAGTGGCGCAAGGGGCTTGTAAATATGCCCCTTAATTTTCAGGTTTTCTGATTTTGAACTCGGTCTATTGAAAATTGCCTAGCTTTACATTATTTCTTTTGAATGAAGTGCATTCTATGCCTTGTTCACCTCTGAGATAAGATATGTGAAACCTAATTTGTCATTCTTGTTCCAGAAAGCTTTCCAACACAATGTTTCTATAGTTTCAGATATGATGAGCATACCTTGTAACAAACAAACATAATGAGTTCTGCTCAATACTGACTGGACAGTTTTGCCTCTAAAGATTTCAGTCTCAATAAGTGCATTGTCTATGCCACATCCACTGAGATAACGTCCTGCACACTGCAACACAACTTTTGTCATGTGGAAAACACCCATCATTTGATAAAGATCATCAAATTCTACTGGACTGCTCATAAAAATGTCAGCTACAATGCGGAAAACACCTTCATTGCAGAAAATTGACAGGATAGACTGGTCTTCAAGGTGAGCATGCACCTTCTGGGTTTTTTTCAGACCTGTGTATACTGAAGCGTAGTTTGTGACTGGAGATGCTATTACTGGTAAAAACCCAACCTTCGTCAGTGGGACGGTATTCTGGGATATCGGAGCTTGAATTCCAGCCCACGGAGGAACTGATTTTTCTTCATCCTTCAGTCCACACCAAAAAAGTGATATGATAAATTCGGTTAAATGAGCTTTGTCAACCTCAGCATCAGGTAGAAGAAGATCCATGTCCTCAGCCACTTTGAAGCTTTCTGGTAGACTGGGATGTGTTGATGGTTTGTAGTGATTTTGCACACGTTGGCAAGGCTATAGGTTTGCAGCTTTGTTTGTTTATGCCTACAGCTGACCCAGCTTGTTTTCCAGCAGCTACTCCATTGGTACAGTCTGGAAGAAGCACCATGGCAGTATCACGTGAGCTGGATGTTCCAGACAAAGAGGAGTTGTCTTTAAAATCAAAATGATCAAGAGCAGCAATTGAAAATTCTTTCCTGGTAAAGTAACTTGGAAGCGGTGTGCTGTCGGATTCACAAGATTTTACAGCATGAGCTGCTAACAAGTTCCTGCTCCATACTATCTCATTGTAACTTGTTGATACACCAGTCCTATTCATTGAAGTGATTAGCTCTCTATTTTTGCACTTGTCATAGATTGCGTGGGCAGTCATCATGTGTAGCAAAGTTTTCTTTTTGCCGTGATGTAATTCATAAAACATGATTTGGAAAAGACAGTACATTTGCAAGTCTGTTGGTTCATGGGATTGTCTTCCACTTCTTCGCTTATATATTCAAAACCATCATCAAGAACTTTAGTTGTAACAGTTTTTCTTTGCTGATATTAAACAATGATGTAAAAAATGTTAAGACAACATCAAGCATTCTTTTTGACTCCCATGATTTGCAGAGCTCTTGAGCATCACAAAATTTGTCATTAAGTCCAAGGTTCCTGCAGAATGTACTGAATCCTGTGATCTTATTTCAGCAGCAGGAACTTCAGGAGTCGAATCAGCTGAGAACACAATAAGTGGCTCATTCTTTTTGTTAGACTGACAAAAACGAATACTATCATTGTACATTCTCACAAGAAAAATCTTAATTTAATTATTATGGAGCAATACAGTTTCATCATTGTTGACCATTTTCTTTCTGATCTCACTGGGTGAGAACCCGTAGCCAGCACTTAAGAGTGGCTTTAAAACTTCATTTGCTTTTGCAAAGAGTGCAAACTTAACAGAAGGCTGGCGATTACGTTGCTGATGGGAGCTGATTGTACATTCATATTTTCGAATGTATGCATGCATGCAGTTTGGGTGGGCATACAAATCTACTGCAAATACATTCACCTCGCTGTTTAAATCAGCTACTTGGCTAAAAACTTCATCTTAGAAGAAACTAGCTGCAGATAAAATCATGCTTGCCCTTTGAGACTCACATACTCTTTACTTTGTTCTTTCATCAATCTCTTTGGCTATTTGTTCTAGCTAAACCACAGATAACACATTGAAGATCCTCTGCTTTTTTATTAGTTGTTGGAGGTGGACAAGGGGTAGCCATCGATCTTCTAACTGCTAACTGGAGGGGCATTGGGTTTGATTGTCGTCACTTTCTCAGAGGGCTCAGATTCTTGTTGTGATTCACTGGTTTCTGCTATTTTTTGATGACTTTTTTCCAGGCTTTTTTCCATTGTAGATGACTTGTAGCACTTGGTGTTACAATTATAAAATATTTGATCCTCTTCACCCATCAGTTTCAATCTTTTGTGAACTTCGTCTTGCCGTATTTCCGCAGCATCTGGAACTCTCTTCTGTCCAGCAGCAGTTGATGTTAGCTATTCTTTCAGATTGGTTCGGCATATGACACATTTTTCTTTGTTGAAGGAGTCCTCACATTTTGTAGTTAGCAACACTCTGTCTGGAGGTAAAGATCCTCTGCTGCCACCTGCTTTGCTTGTGTTTACGAATTTGAATCAACGGAAAATATTAAACAAAAATATTATTAAAATTAATTACCAATATGATGGCTAAAACACATCATTATAAAGCTGTCATTTTGGAATATGGCAGAAGGGTTGCTCTAAGGAGTTATTTTCTGTCTCTTTAAGACTACTTGACTCCCCAAAACCTATGTTTGAAGTATATAGGTCTCATGGTTCCTGAAATATTACATCATCACTGCAACACATCCCCCATTTTTAAAAATGTCGTCCAGAAAAATTCAGCCCAGATTAGCAATGTTTTGCTCAAGCTAAATTACTTCTCTAATATTAAAAAAATACAAATCAAAAACTCTGATAACAATTTTTTTACGGAGGTATATCAAGGGGCCAGGACTATTTCTGGTGGTGCAAAATACGATTTCTATGGAGTAGAAAACGCATTTTGTAAATCGCTAAATAGAAAATTCCAAATACGGATTTCCAAATAGCGGATAGCTAACACTATGTGTAAAGGATTTCCTGATTGCGCATAGTCGCCAAATGGTTATTTGGGAAATGCAATCACTATCAATGAGGATCTCGTGGCAATCAGTTGGAAACAAAAAAAGAAATAAACCAAAATGCATCTGCCTCTTTCAGAATGGCGGCTCTGTATGTCTTGGTGAGGAGGATGAGGATTTTGGCTGGTAGGCAAAGAAGGAGGCAGAGACCGGAGAGGATATTTAGGGTGAGGGTCACCCTTTTTGTAACAAACTTAGGACGAGATAAATGAGAAGTACAGACTTAGCAGTAAGGTAATTTTGGAATGTATTGCTGAGTTGCAACCTCAGCTACAGGCCCTAACAGTCAGTAGCAATGCAATCACACCACATGGGCAGGTATAGTGTTGTCCACACCTTTTGGCTTCAGACAGTCACTAGGGAGTTATAGCAGTGGCAAGAGGAGTGTCACAAAGTGCATTTTCTAGGTTTTGTCACAAGTTTCCAGATATCATGGTTAGCATAGTAAACAAATACATATGTTTACCAAATATGGCCCAATATTTGCAACATACCAAATTAATGTTTTAAAGGGTAGCACAGTTTCCCATTGTAATTGGCTGTTTTGATGGAGCACATATTGCCATATGCTCCCCTGTGCAAATGAATTCCTATACAGAAATATGAAAAGCACCCGTTCACACAATGTACAGGTAGAGTGTGATGCCTCATGCATCATAACTGACCTTGTAGGCAGATTCCAAGCCAGCACCCATGACTCCCTCATGTTCCACCACCATATACCTTGCATCCTTGGATACTGAAACCATACTTGACTCCAAGAACCAGAAGTGAAGGGCAGTACAACAGGTCACATAAAACAACACGGTCCATCATCGAACAGACTTTGGCATACTGAAGTACAGGTTCGGCTGCCTTCACAAAACTGGCAGAGCACTACTTAACAGATCTGAGACCACCTAATTTGGATTGGCAGTGTAATCAATCAATCAGGGGTTTGTTAAAGCGCGACTACTCACCCGTAAGGGTCTCAAGGCGCTGGGGGGGGGAAGGGGGTGCAGGTTCCATCCATCAAGGAGGGGGTCTGTCGAAAAGCCAGGTTTTGAGGTTTCTTGCAAAGATGGGGAGCGATGTTGTCTGTCTGAGGTGGAGCGGAAGGGCGTTCCATGCTTTGGCCGCGAGGAAGGAGAAGGAGCGGCCTCCCGATCTGGTCTTTCTGGTGCGGGGGACCACGGCGTAGGAGAGCTGGGCTGATCGTAGGGTCCTTTGGGGTGCGTGGAATTTGAGTCGGCTGTTCAGGTATGCTGGTCCGTTGCCGTGGAGGGCCTTGTGTGCGTGGGTGAGCATCTTGAAGGTGATTCTCGCCTCGACAGGGAGCCAGTGGAGTGTGCGCAGGTGCTGGGAGATGTGGCAGTGTTTTGGCAGGTTGAGGACCAGTCTTGCGGCGGCGTTCTGGATGTTCTGTAGCTTGCGGGTGAGGTTTTTGTTTATTCCGGCGTAGAGTGCGTTGCCGTAGTCGAGTCTGCTGGTGACCAGGGCGTGAGTGACGGTCTTTGGGTGTTCGAGGGGGATCCATTTGAAGGTCTTACGAAGGAGGCAGAGGGTGTGGAAGCAGGAAGACGAGACAGAGTTGATCTGGCGGTCCATTTTGAGCTCGGAGTCCAGGATGATTCCCAGGTTGCGTGCGTGGTCCGTGGGGGTTGGCGGGTTTCCGAGGGCGGGGGCCACCAGGTGTTGCTCCAGGCATCGGGGTTTGGGCCCATGATGAGTACTTCTGTTTTGTTGGTGTTTAGTTGTAGGCAGCTGTTTTTCATCCATTTGGCGACGGCTTCCATGCCTTCTCGAAAGTTGCGTCTGGCGGTGTTGGGCTCGTTGGATAGGGAGAGGATGAGCTGGGTGTCGTCTGCGTATGACACGATGTTGAGTCCGTAGGTTCTGACGATGGGGGCGAGTGGAGCCATGTAGACGTTGAAGAGCGTTGGGCTGAGGGAGGAGCCCTGGGGGACTCCGCAGGTGGTAGGTGTGGGGTCCGAGAGGAAAGGGGGAGTCTGACCCGCTGCGTCCTGCCGGAGAGGAAGGAGCGGATCCAGTCGAGGGCCTTGTCCTGGATTCCTGCGTCGTAGAGTCTGCGTATTAGGGTGCGGTGGGAGACTGTGTCGAACGCCGCTGATAGGTCGAGGAGGATGAGGGCTACTGTTTCTCTTTTGTCCAGTAGGGTGCGGATGTCGTCTGTTGCAGCGAGGAGGGCGAGTAGCTGCATTGTCCAGTTCAGGATCATTGTCATCCCCCTGGCCAGTTTCAGAGGTCAGGTCCTGGGCATTTTCATCCCTGGCAGTGTAAGAGGTCAGTTTTCACTGCCCCTCACCGACAGCAAACCCCTGGCGATAAGGGGCAGTGAAAACTGATAAATTCTCCCCTCACCATGGGAGAGGCTTGGGGGTCATTTCCAAATTTGGTGGGTGGAATAGTCTTGACCTGGCAGACGTCAAGTCCTCCTCCAGGCCAATGGAGATTACTCCGTCCACCAACAATAAAATCGGGCCCTTGGCCTAGTCATGCATTGTGAGTTGGTTCAGCGCAAGCTATTCATCAACTAGCTATTGTATGCATGCTTGGGATGGATCATAAATACTAACAGGGATTGAACAATGAGAGGAAGTGGAGTAGGTGGTGCCACAGTAGGTAACTTCGAACAACTACAGCTTGGAATTGGTATGACTGGCAAAGGCTCCAATTTGAATACTACTATAATGCTTGGTAAGACAATGCATGCCCCATGCTTTGCCCAGGTTCTCCACATTATAATGACAAAGTTTGTCAACTATTACATGTCTGTCAAGAAATCTCTTGCTGTGTCCGGGAAATGCTTTTCTCATATTACAGGGACACTATGATTTACCACATCAAAAGCGAAACCGTCAAATACAATTAACCTATTTTCGGCATTATACATGCTTAGCCACCTGTATCCGTAGTGCAGTGCGCTATTATACTAGTCAAACTTGAGCTATGGAGAAGACCTTCATACTCCATACTACCTAATGTAAGCTGATGAGCAATACATGCAGTGCTCTTTCCAGCTGAGTAGAATTAGGGCTGTGTTAGACAAAATGCTGTGCCACTTAGGTCCCAGGTATGAGGTGGGTGGATATATGTGTAGTGATACCATGTCACCAGCGATAACAATTCCTGGTCAGTATCCTTGCGCATAATCCACCCATTACGTTTATTTCCCCCCAGAATAGGGAATAATTTGAGGGGCGAGCATTACCTGGTCCAAATCCAGATGCGGGTTCCCTGTTTTGAGGAAAAATCTGCTTTGATTTACCATATGGGTGTAAATTGGATTGGGTGTAAGGCAGTGAGGGTTGAAAGAAAAGCAGAGGCAGTGTGCTGGCAGAAGGGATCATTCCGTGCTCCTCTGTGCCATGGGAGAGTGTCGGTGGGTGACAGGGGTTAAGTTATAGCTGCATTTACAACCCAAAATTAAAGAAAAAGGAATTTTCTTAATTTGTGATTTCTTAAATTGCGATTTCCTGTTTGCAATTGCGAATCTGTAGAAATCGCTATTAGAGGAATACACTGTTTCATACATATAATTTTGTGATTCCCTATTAGCGATTTCTACAGATTCGGAAATCGTAAAGCCAAACTTTCGCAAATATAGTCCGAAGTACCACGGGGAAGTAGAAACATTTGTTGTGGAAATTCTCAGATGAAAACGAGTAAACAATTCCTCCTTTTCAGTTGCACTCCTGACCTTCTCTGTCTTTCATTCTAAACAAGTGTTGTCTCTTATAATTCCATTCCCAACTGCTGGAAAAGTGCTGGTGGTCCTGAGTGAAGTCAGGGGCATAACGCAGGCCCCTGCAGTCTCTGTGGTACAGAGTGGCCCCCGAAACCTCCAGAGGGCCCCAATTAGCCCATGTCCAGCCAATGAATATCTGCAGAATATGGGAGACTTGGCTCCTCATCACATCCTGCAGGGGGGGCCCCATCATTTTGCGCTATGCCATTGGTTGAAGTCAGTGCTTAATTTGTAAAAAAAAAAAAGAGCAGAAGTCGACATTTTCCTCAAACACTTGCAGCGCCACTGCTGATTGTTGTGGTTGTCAAATACCAAGGCTGTTTCATGCTGATTTCACTCTGTATCTCTTTCATCCACAAACTTACTCTCCCTGCCCCTTTGTCTCACTCTTTCAGGTTCTTTTTCATCAATGCAACATCCATTTTCCATTCTTTTTCCATATTTCTCTCCCTTTTTTTACCCTTTGCTGCTTTTCTCCCTCTTGTTCTGGGTTAGTGTCTGATATTTAAAAATAAGTCCTGGTCCCCAAAAAAAAGAGACTGGCTCAAATTAAGCACTGGGTGAAGTGACGTGTCATGCGGAAACAGACTTTTGGTCACTCTCTGTAGTAGCAATCAACCTTATTTTAGAACCATCCCTGCCCTGCCCATTTGTCTGCCCAAATACCTAAAATATGGATCACTTTTCATGCACCATTAAATAAAACATATTAATAAATTGTACAGTGAGTTTTCTCAGCTGGGTTAAGACTACTGGCAATGAAATGGGAGTCTGACAGCAAGACATCTGTCGGTTTACACGAAAAACAAAGATGCCCATCTCGTCCTTAAAGCCCACCTTTGCTTTCATAAGAGTTAAATAAGAAGTTTTAGAATAAATCATAAATATTCTTTTCTTTCAATGAATTTTCATATTTTAGTCACTGTTTAGTAAATACAAACATCATCGTTCACAAAAGAATAGCATGCTTAGGTTCCCTTTAATTGTATCTTGAATACAGTAAATGCACCATGAGTTTGTTGGGAATTGCTTTATAGGTCTGGTTTTGACATCGCAGCTGTCATGCGACCTATTGCTATCAGCATTCATAGAGTGGACATTGGGTCCTCCTCTTTCAGCAATTGTCTTTCTCTGACCAGCCTCTTTCAACCATATACTGGAGACTTTGTCAACTATGTCTTGCTCAGCTCAGTGGAATGTGCATCACTTACTTAATGCTATTAGGTGTTTAGTTGTACCTTTTATTGTTAAGATGTATACATCATGTATAGAAGTGGTATTCAACCAATTCCCAGTCACTCAAATTGTTGCAACATGCTGTGCTTAAGGTGCAGGCCCTAGTGATGTCTTGGATAACTATCCGGTGAAGTTGTGGGAATGTGAGGATTAAAAGTATCATATTCAATATCTATACTTGACAATTTAGCTTCTTGAACACACTACACAACATCAAGCTACCTAACTGTTCTATGGGAATTCTGGTCACCAAGACCATCACAAGGAGGGAGCACACAGGGTTGTTTGTCTTAGGCTCTGCGTGGCCATTGCTAACTTAATTTATATCTCAAAACAAGGCTTAGCCCGTTTTTATATCTCCATGGTGAAGAAGGTAATGCCAGATGCCACTAGTGTCACAGTATACCATTGCCCTGAAATATGTCCAAGTATATTGTTTTTATTTGTTCACGTGGTCTGCATGCACCAGCAGGGGTGCCCCGCAAGGGCCCTATAATATGTTTGGGCCCGGAGGCGCAAAAAGCTTTTGACACTGGAAACAGGGTCGTAATGTGTTTAACAGTCAGTGTGCTCTCTATATGCATTTATGTTAAAGTTTCATGGTGACTCCCTTTTTCAAGGACTATGAACAGGCGTGAAATTGCAATTGCTAAAAAATGCATGTGATCATGCAACAAGTATATGTTTAGATCATCCCTACTCCTTCAGGGCCGGGTGCCTTGTCTCTCTTCTCCCTGCCAGAGTTTTGACACCTAACTTCCCTCTTTAGCTTCCCGATCCAGTGCTTCGAGGCGTCTGTGTCTCACCGCTTCAGTAAACTAGTGCTTTCAGACCTCAGTCACCACTGTACTAGACCTTTGAGTTCTTGCTTCAGTAAAACTGCCTCAGCTCAGCTGGTAGTCTTACAGCATAGACATGTCTCACAATGCTACCTCCCATCTCAGAAAACAGGCTGCCCGAAGAAAAACTTTTAAGTGACCCCTTCAATGTTCATTCTCCAAATAAAATCTTTCAAGTTTTACAGGGGTGCTGCAGTACCTCCCCCACACCTAGGTCCACCTCCAGCACCACGGGGAATTAGTGCATTTCTGGAGACAATATTTACATGTGTAGGGCATATCTGAATTCTATAGATATAGATCATATGTGCATGTCTCATCTCTTGTTTAAAAAAGCATTGCTGCCATTGCCATGAAACGACTTGTCTGTGTACAAAATCTATGGATGCGTGTCATATCTACTTGTCAAATCCATATTGGCATGGCAAAAATTAAAATCCTCTTTTTTTCCAGACCGACTATATAGAAGCACTGAATTCAAGCTCGTTTCTTCTGAGATTGGTAAAGTTTCAAACTTGTTGAGAGAAGTTAGACACATTTTCCAGTTTCTCAACTTCATTCAACTTCACTTGCATGTTAGGCTTTCCATAAAACATTTTGTGAGCGACAATTTCGCACAAAACCTACATATTCTCCCACTAAATACAAATTGTTTTGCGAGCTTTGCGTTTTTCGAACATGCCCTTAGAAGACATTTAATAATGCCTTCTAATTTTTTTTAAAGAATTGATAAACTCATAACAAAAATGCCAAAAAAGCGTTTCGACTGTAGGCCCACAGACCTTTCCAACTTTGGTTTTGTGAAGGTAGTGAATCAGAAGGTTTTGATCTAGATAATATACTTACTGCGCCAGTACGATTTTTAGAAAAGGGAAAATACATTTATATGCACTAACATTATTTTAGGGTTTGGCATGCTTTATATTATTCCAGTCTGACTAACGTTACTTAATTTACATGAAACTCCAATTTTGCCTCCGGGGACTGCGCCATTCGATGAGGACTAGATAACATGTTTTTCCTTTAAACAGTGCAACTGTTCTCAGTCCTGTTCCGCTTGCTCGGGTGGTTGACTCAAGATCGCTGATTATGCTGCTGGATTTCTGACATGTGTTGGCACTTTGCTGCTGTTTGCTCTGTGCAGACTGACAGTTGTTTACCCTTGACCATTCATCTGATAGCACTCGGCTTTAGGCAGCAATATGGCTAATCACATCACATTGCTGGATTACACGAGGCAGTGGAACAGGAGGCATGTGCCAGGGTTGTGAACGACATTTTCACCTCTTTAGCATCCTTTGTGAGGTCACTTAGTTGAAGTAATGGTAAAAAAGTATTCCATATTAAAAATAAACATGACATATAATTTGCCCCAACTAGGACACACTTCCCGTTTCTGAGAGGCTTGGAGAGGCTAGTGGCCAGAGCTGCCGACTTTGGAACATGGGGGTCCAGGATCAATGGGGGCAGAGGTAACGCCGTGGGGCGGTGAGGTGGGGCGGGGGGGTAGAGGAGTCTGACATACGACGGCAGGTATTTATTTATTTATTTATTTATGTCCACCTTAGCCGTCGTATGTCGGACTCCACTACCCCCCACCCAGCCCCGCCACCGCCCCACCTCACCGCCCCACGGTGTTACCTCTGCGAGCCGCCACTGAATGGGGGACCTCCTCTCATTAACCTGTGATTCTGGGCAAATGTCTTACTCGACCTGGACCTAAGGAGGAAAACAATGTGCAACATAGTTTGGTTCTGTTGTAAAACAGCTCTAATACCCATGGGCCAGATTTGTGCTATTAAAAACTGCACAAACACAAAAAAATTGTAGTTCTCAACCTCACAATCAAAAACAACTATAAATTCATGCAAACCACGTACATTCTATGCCTCATTCATCTCAACTCACCTACATGCTTAGGTGCTGCAACATAGATCAGTGTAAGAGCACCACTCCGGTCAATGATGCACGACCATAAAGTAGTTCACACATCTGCCACAGTGTAATAATAGACTCTTCCAACCAAGAACTCCCCCTCAGTGTAGCATTCTGCATATCTACACGAGCCCTTCACATCCTCATTACGGATATCAGGCACTGCATAAATGCAGTAACAAAACAATGCAATGCCCATTACTAAAGATACGTAGGGTAAATGGAACAAGCAGCCCTCTGCAGCATTATTTTAGTAATGAAGACCCAAAGCTAGAATGAATCTAGAGCACGGCACTACCCTGCAGCTGCCTAGGGTCCCTCACCAGGGAGATTACCGATTGTCCCTACAAACAGTAAATTTAGCATAATTGTTAGGTCACCAGAAGCTGGAAATTTGTCTCACTGCTAGGTGAGGTGGCAGTGTAAATCCTTACACTGCCGATTACCTCCTCATCCGTCTTCCTCTCACAGTCCTTACGTATGAATTTATCTCTTTTCCTGCAGAACATAATCACCAAACTTTACTTTTCCTTCCCAATCCAATATGGCCCCCATCCAATGGAGTACACATGCATCATATCCTGGGAAGAACTTCCTGTTTTCTTTTTTCTGAAGCTGATTACAATCTTGGCTACAGGCATATATGTTTTTCATTTGTTTTTTTATTAAGACCTGCTTTAGCAGTCTTTATTTTTTGTTTTGGTGGTCACGGTCATATGTGGGGCATACGTGATCACAGGGGGGATTTTGTGGCTTGCTGGTCAGTCTCTAACGACCTTGGGGAGGCTTGTCTAGTCCCAGGATGTGATGTATTTGTAGTCCGTTGGATGAGGGTCATACTGGATTGGGAAGGAAAAGTCAAGATTGGTGATTATTTTCTGCATGAAAGGAGCTAAACGCATCTGTAAGGACTGTGACGAGGAAGACATGGCTTCAGAGTAATCAAAATTACCTGTAAGTAACCGGGCATGCCTCACTCTCTCTAGAAATGAGAAAACGAGGACTACGTTTGTTTGGTTTAATGGTGCGTACAAGATGGCTGAAGCTCACCACTTGATTTTTGACAAACATTTCCAAAGGCAAAAAGGAAAAAAAAATCTAAGTATACTTGCTGTCATATGACTTTGCTCTGAAAGGTAGCCAAGCAATTTATGAGATGAGAGGGAAGACAGCCGCAACTCCTCTCTTTGAAGGCAGATATCAGTTTCACCCAGTGGCAAATTGATTATAATCACTTTAGACTGAGCATACATTGTTAGGTAGGGGCACAGGGATTTTAGGGTCAGTGACCCTTGTGACTTCACCTTAACCTTTTAATGTTATAATCTACCTTTTTGTACAATTCACAGTTTGAGTGCTCCTTGTTAGTTTTATTATAAATAACTTTAATATATTAGCATTCTTATTTACTGGTATTTCACAATTTAATCAACTGTTGCTAAAAAAAAATAGCTGAAAAGCACTTTGCTTTTGATTGTCAAAGTGTTTTAGCTATCGCTGGAAGACAAGTTTCTCATTATTCAAAAGAAACAATAATATAACCGACCTTCCTAATTGTCAACTATTGGTAAAGAAAGATACATCAAATGCATTTGCACAGTGGATGGATTGCTCATTAGCAGGTTTTACGTCTGAGCATAGAGCACTGTAGGAAAGTCCTAAGTATTCAAAAGCGCTATTGAAGGTCATGGATTCCAAAAGGCTTTGGTTTGAAATGTGGTTAGTTGTGAATAGAAATCGTAATCAAACCTTAATCACTACACACTAACTCTTCAGTTTACCGCTAGCCTTTGAGTGGTGGGAAAAAGCGGTGTGGGAAGTTGCAAAGTTTTTTTGGGGCAATTTTCATAAAGTTCTCTGGAAAACGCTGAAACTTTACGATTTGCAAAGTTTGCCGTTTTTCTCACATTAACATGAAAACAAGCCTTTTGTGACAAATTATGTTCCAAAAGGTAAACTACCAGAGAAAATTATGCATACATTCGCATTGTTCAATTCGTGTGAAACTTGTATAGCAGCTGTCCAAATTGAAAATGGTTCACCCCATAGGAGCAGCAAGTGTTTACAGTGCAGGCAATAAGTAATGCAGTCTTTGATTATGCTGACACTCTTTATTCAAGACTGTTTCGAAAACAAACATCTCTTGACAGACCACTAAGACTCATGAAAACGTGTTCATACATTCTATCCAGAAAGCTGCATTAAAGCGGTTAGTCAAAGAATGCATGCTTTTATCCATCGGGGTCACCAATGTCCCCGGTGTGCTCCATTCCCTGCTACCATCACTCGGGAAGCGCACGTTGGAAGATGCAGAAATGCTGACATTTTCCGAGGGTTCTGTTAATTTGAGGCAACGAGATAGTTCGCTCAATTTACAGTTTAAACATGGAACAGTCTAGCATGTACCACTTGTTCCACATAGTCTCCTCTTATTTTGCAGCCATAAAAGCCCCAATTATCAGCCTGCCCTAAGATTCTCTGCCTATCAACAAGTCATGGTGCTACGAGTAGCAAGATGCAGTGACTTTTTCAAAATAGATTTAAGACGCACTCACATTCGCTCATTCATTTTGCTTAGAGTTTATATCGTTTTTTTTGGGCCCCAAAAATGGCAGTATTGCCCCTTGCAGTTTGCACTGTGTCCTGCAGTCCCAGTAGAAAGGCGGGGATCAGCATTAAATATGGACACTCAGGGCCGTCTTAACAGCATTATATGCCCCCAGGCAAAGCCTGTGCACTGGGCCCTGCCTACACAACCACTCATAGGAATAAAAATGTTTAATAGAAAATTAGTGTTAAATTCTGGTCTGCATGGGGCCCCTAGGCTCGTGGGGCCCCCGGGCAACTGCCCAGTGTGCCTATGAGTTAAGAGGGCACTGTGGACACTGCGGCTGTAGTGAGAGGGTGTTCCTGTACAGTCAGAGGAGTATCAGTGTAGAAGAGAATAAGAAGTCACCATGATGATGTCAGAAAGGGGTGTTATGTTTAATAGAGCAGGTCACCCCTCAAACCACCTTCTCATCGACCTCTGTAAACAGATCAATTCATCGTGAACGTCCAAGGGTGAGTCTAATCACTTGATTGGCTGAACTCTCCCTTGGATAGCCAAGGGAGATAGCAAGGCGATTGAAACACTCTGAATGGGGAACCTGAAAGCGAGGCCACCCCTGAAAGATCATGGTCAAACAGTAGCGGGAACCAATTAGTCAAGTTCCTGAATTTACTTCAGATGTGTCCATCTTAATAATATCCCTTTTGCTTTATACCACTATTTGACCTCTTAGTGTACCTTGTTTTCTATGAGCGCCTGTGTTTGTGCTTGTGGAAGAATCCCATAAATATGGGATTATTATGTCAGCTTTTTGCAGCATATCACCTACACCCCCCTGACAAAGGGTGGATATACCTCCTCTGCAGTGTTCTGTCAGTAAGGGCTTCTTAACGTGCTCTATTACCCCAAGATGGTAAGAGGGTGATTGGGAATTTTTAAGGTTTAATATTATTGTACATTTTATATTATATGGTATTGATTGGTTGTAGTTGTTTACTTATTTTACTGACTTATGTTATTAGCTTTTCTTGCCTCTTTAAGGTAGACTGTTTTCTAATGATGGAGTGCAATATCATATTGAAGAAAAACACATGCAAACAAAAAGCACACGCAAATGACGCACAACTACATACACACACAACTAATAACACACAGACACATACAGACTCCCTGGAAACAAAACACAACGCAACACAATATACAACAAATAACACACACACATCAAACAACACAGACAAACAACGCACTAAACACATTCATTCACACCACAACTTTGAACGTGATCAGAATTAAAATATCAACCTACTCTGCTCTTGATAATGTTGCTGATCATTTCTTGGGAAGCATGACTAACCATTCTTGGGAGACAAAAAATGCATTATTTTGAAACGGGATATTTGTTGTAGTTTGCACAGACAAGCTGAGCAACAAATCACAAGGGTGACTCACTCAACTGGGGTGATAGAACAGCGACCTTAGTCAAGATATTAGTATTCTAGAACAGCACCGGTCCAACAACGACCTACACAAAATGAGGAAAGGTTTATTTCTTGCACTGCTGACGACTTTTGTATGTTGCTTTCCTCTGAAAATCTCTCTAATGTGTCAGGCGCAGTTTTTCACATCCCTGATGCACACTGGCGGACTAGCCACAACTTTTAACCAGGTATGATGTTCTGAATACAAATAGAATAATTTCCATCTAACATGCCGCAGAACTGTACATTTCCTCCTATGTAAGTGCCTGTATCACCGTCTTGTTGGGAAACCGGTTCACATGGGGTCGTACCAGGGTGGTCACGCTCCTCATCATTATGCAGCAGTGCATTGATGCAAAAGCAGACCCTGTTAAGGATGCGCTTGTCCTGTACTTCCAGAGCTGTTCTGTTTAAGTCCCTAGTGAATGAGAGGAGTGCACCAATCAATGCCTTTTTGTATCCGCCAGGGCCGGTATTGATGTTGCTCCGCTCTAATGTTAGTTAGAACCATAAAACAGAAAAGATGCTTTTCCATCAGGAGTTTTCACTGTATATGTACCAGTGTTCCATTTGTAAAGGAATTAGTGGTGGGCCCCAACGTTTTTCTCAGACGCTTGTGCAGATGTACGTCCAAGTTGCTGAAAGCCAGGGCTGTCTAGCCTTGCTTCCACCTCCTTGTCCCATTATCACACTCTTGCAGGTTCCTTTCAATCTCTCCTTTCTCCCTTTGTCACTGTTTTTGTGTCTTTCTCTTCCTCCTTCTATCCCCCTTTTGAGCCTTAATCTCTTGTTTGGGTCAAAGAGTTTGATGATGAAAAATAGGTTTCTAAAAATGAGTGCCAGTGCCCACAAACTGCAACCACTGGCACGAATTAAGCACTATTTGTTACCCTTCATTTAGCACAACATCCTGTTATACGACCTTCTGCAAGCTTCAAATACATTTTCGTTAGTTTTGCTCTTGCTAGGAAAATGTGTGCTTCTTTTTATTTTTTCAGCACTAAATGTAATGAGGAGTGATTGATTTCCCAATACATTCGGAACTTTTCCCCTACTTCTGGCGGAGGGAAATTTGAGTCAACCGTGCCAGGATTAGAGGTTGTTGTGACCCTGAGGTTATGCTGTTTATGCAAAGGGAGGCAGTTATAGTGCCAATGGTTGATTATATTGGCCCGAGTTTAGTTTGTCTCAATTACTATTGGCACGGCTACACTATAGACTGATATATTTATGACACAGATAAAAATAAATGATCATTTTAAAGGAGACATATCAGAATTACAATAAAAGATCTGCAGTCGAACCATGTAGGTAGAAAGCTGGCTGTTTATACTTGCAAAAGATTCCTAGTCATAACTTTGTTTTAAAGACCAAAATTCACTACATCTGCACCTTCAGTTCTTCTTTTTTCTTTCTCAGCAGGAGATCTACAAAACATCTTAAAAGGGCTTTGGTCCTAGTGCATCAACTGGTGTGACAGTTGTTGTGATGCTGAACTTAATCATAAGACACAGCAACATAATCAAATTCAACAGAGCATTATCCGAAGCTAAGGGCAATTGTCATTTAAATGTATCTGATATAAGATTGGGGAATATAAATTACCAGGATCTTACTTAATTAACAAAAAGACAGAATTCAGTTCTCCCACACCAATCATTGAAACATATTGCATTTGACAAAACCCTAATACAAGAAAAACGTTTTATATTTGCATTAACGAGCTGATCTTTAATGTTATTAGAAATATATTCACCTTTTACACTCACTCACACTCGAAAACTTCACTCATTTCTATGGAAACACCATAACATTACCTAGTGTTTGGCTTTCCTCATATTTATGTGAAAATTGCTGACTTTTGCATCATTTAACTATGAAAAAAGTGAACTTGCAGAGAGAGGTTCTCATATACATACCATTGCTTAATGAGCACGTAAATTGATTTGCAGTGCGATGAAAAATATCTTGAAATGCCCATAAAAACCTTGCATTGGTGAAGCCAAACTTGGAGTGGTTAACTTTGCAATCCATGAAAATTGTGATAAACAGGAACTTCACAAATCTTCCTGGGTGTAAACAAAACCTTTCTTCACATAGGCCTACCGGTTCCATGTTAAAATATCGATGTTAAAAATATCGATAAAAAAAATATCGATGTGAAAATATCGATAACAAAAATATCGACTTCCTATACATAAACAGGTAAGTACAATAATATCGACACAAAAATATCGATGTAAAAAATATAGAAGTAAAAAATATTGACTTAAAAAAATTACATAACTTAAATAAAATTAATTAAATAATATTAATATTATTAACAAAATTAATTAAATTTAATATATATATTAACTAATTATAACTAATAAACTTAATTTAATAAATATAAACACAAAAAAATGTGTACATATACGTATATTTACTTAAATACATTTTATTAACTATTATCTTTATTTAATTTATAAACTTTTTAAATTATATAAAAATAAAATATACACATATATAAATAATTTAAAATTAAATAAAATATTCTATATTTAATTAACACATTAAACTATTAAAAAAAAATAAAACATACATTTAATAACAAAATAAACATAATAGTAGTGGAAACGTTGGATAGCGAGGGGGTAAAAATGACTATTCCCACTCCAGTGAGTGCAACAGTAGGGAAAGCGTTGGATAGCGTAGGGGTAAAAATTACTATTCCCACTCCAGTGAGTGCAACAGTAGGGAAAGGACTGGATAGCGGAGGGGTAAAAATTACTATTCCCACTCCAGTGAGTGCAACAGTAGGGAAAGCGCTGGATAGCATAGGGGCAAAAATTACTATTCCCACTCCAGTGAGTGCAACAGTAGGGAAAGTGCTGGATCCCACAACAATAAAAATCAAAAACATCAACATTTTTATTAAATTTAATTTCCAATATTAACATAATTAATATATAAAATTACATATATTATTATTAACAAAGATAATAAAAAATCATTAATTACACATTAATTAACACTATAATATCCACAACACACACTTAAAATTAATTACGCAATTACAATTAATAATTACTAATTAATTAATGGAAATTAATTGATAAATATTTAATAATTAATCAATAAAAAAATTAATTACTTACCACCCTTCACACCATTTACACATATACACACCACAACACACACCTAAAATTAATTACACAATTACAATTACTAATTACTAATTAATTAATGGAAATTAATTTATAAATATTTAATAATTACTCAAGAAAAAATTAATTACTTACCACCCTTCACACCATGTACACATATAAACACCACAACACACACCTAAAATCAATTAAACAATTAACATAATTAAGTATTAATTGATTAATTGAAATTAATTAACAACTAATTATTAAACTATTATTAATTAATCAATTAACACATTAATTATTCAATAAATTTAATATAATTAAATTACTTCCCACCCTATTCCCCTATAAACCCACAACACGCTACTGAACTAAAAACACAAAATTAAACTTAAAATAAATTAATAACTACTAAAATTTTCAAACATATAATACAATGACAAACAATTCTCAATAAAAACACTAAAATACATAACATTATTAATAATTCGATTTTTTTGTCAACTATATTTTTGTAAACGATATTTAATACGTCAATATTTTTGTAATCGATATTACTTACCTTTCAGTCAATATTCTTGTCCACGATATTTCTGTTGTCAATATTTCTTCCCCACGATATTTCTGCAGCGATATTTATGTTCCTCGATATTTATACGTCGATATTCCTGCTCTGCACCAGGCCTACCTACAACCATTTTCTAGTTTGCCCATGTGGGCCATCATCATCTATCCTTAGTAACCTTATCTTGAATGAAGGCTTTTCTCTTGTGTTGAAATGTTCCAAAGAAGCATGCACTATCTGGAGGAATATTCTTCCCTGTCCAGATGCACCCACACATCCTAAGGTGGCTCTTGTCATCCACCTTCACCCTGCTCCCAAAGAAGAGGACCCATTCACTGTATGGAGGCGATGTTCATGGGTGAATTTGGTGTCAAATGATATCTCCCCAAAGACGTGGTGAGGGTCGAAGGGTAGAGGGATAGGCTGTTTTGTATTGTTATTGCTATTTAAAGCGCGGCTTGGAAAATAGCATTATTAAAGGACACTCCAAAGCAGTTTATGTTTATCAACCTTAATAAATTCCTCTTTTTCTATCTGCATAATTTTTGGAGTATGAATCCTGAATCACTTATTGTGGAAAAAGTATAATGTTAAATTATATACTAGTGGCTTTGAACTTATACCATTGCCCAGCGCTGTAACACTGGGTGGGGTGCCATGGGCACTCAGACACCAATCCCATTCTTTAGAAACAATGAAAAAGAAGCCATTTTGGATTTTGTTTTCCTTTTTTCTATCTATGTTGTTAGAAGAGAATTAAAGACCTTTGTACACGAATTGACACTAAGTTTGATCCAAATTGGAGATTGACTGTTCATCATTAAATACATATGCATTTTGGTATGCTGCAGACCTGAAGTTCTCTTTGGAGGTATTACCTTAACTTTACTCTCTAGTTTTCAGCATGATATTTTGTTGTGGATTTTAATTTAGCAAAGTTATTGGCAGAAGGGGCAAAGGAATACCTTAACTGAGCACCTGAGCTATCCAAAGTGGAAGAGTATATTAGTAAATGAGAGTAGGACTTGAGCAAGGTGTCGAGACATGAGCAATTACTTCCAACATTTGCACATGTCCCATCATCAAAGTAGGTTAGGACTGGCTTGGCTCATTAAGTTACAGTATGCCCCAGGCACGAGACCGACATCAAGCGATTTGTCTGACACCAACAAAGAGCAGGCTTCAGTCATTTTAATGAATATCCGTGGCAGAGTGCCTACCTTCATCTTTGTTTTTGGACCTTGAGGGATGCATATTCTGCTCCTGCACATCGTGAAGTGTGATTACATAAGTCTGTAATTATTGCCGTGCCGCAGCATTCGCTCTGTCGTCTTTGTTTTGTTGAGTAGGCTGGATAAACAAGGCGTAAGATAATAGCAAGTACTTATTTAATGCAACATGGGATCTTCGTGTCTCAAATAGAAACCAAATGCCCTGACCAGCACAATAACTACTTCTTAGGCATCGCAACAGCCCCAGCCGTCACACTTCCCCGGTACAATATTGCTCTTTGCACCATCTCCTTATTCTATTGCGATGCTATAATTAAGAGAGGAAAGCATCGCATTCATCGTTACTCTACTGAGCATGATGTACTCAAAAGTACTAAATGCTGCCAGCCAACGAGATAGCCACTCCAGTTAATGTTGTATTTCAACTAATCCCTAATTTAGGAAGCTGAAAATCATGCAAGTCACAAAATAGATGAAACCAAAATATCCTAGAGGATACTAAGGAGCTCTGATGAGAAACAGAAAGAGGGCCAACATATGGGCATATTTGACCCCAAAAGCTGTTTGCTAGCAACATCACCATTCACAATGATGCCATTTGTTATGTGATATTGATAAGCTTGGAACTTGATGAATGTGGTGAATGTTATACCTTAACTAAAACTGACGTTTTCCTATGAAAAAACAATGTGTCTGTCTTGGTTTTTAATTTTAATTTAAGCGGAAATATAGGGACTTTAACTCACCCCTTGGATTTGCCATTTTGACACCCTGTTGGTCACAGGATTCAGTTCATCATCTTGATCATCACGGCCAACGCTGTCAGGGAAAGACACCCTTGTAACTTGCAAAAGCAGACTTTTGGCAACCAGTCCACAAGGATCCTGTGACCCACCATTCTAGGCAGATCAAACATGTACAAAAACCCAAGCTGTGTCCAACATCGAAATGCCAACCACAAGTTTAGGAAAGACCTAAAAAAGCACTTTATTTAGGAATCCTTTGTGGCATCAAGGGTGATTCCGGGTATCACCACCCTAAAAACAACAACCTACCTGCAAGCAACAACCAGCAACTATGAGGAACAATTTCCACACCACTCCATTCTCCCCTGATCAACCACTGGCGGGACTTAAAAAACACAGTTGAGATAGCATGATCCACCAGGATGAGTGTCATGTGAAGACGGGGACCAGACTGGATGTGCTCAAGTTACCCACATCGAATGTAATGAAAATCCCTACCTGGGGAGTAAATAACTAAATGATTAAATATATGCATGCATAAACAGAGCATGAGTTTTGCACGGGGGAGCAGCATGAAAATGTATGAGCTGCATCAAAAGTAATCTTGCATGTGACTGCTTGGGGAAATAGTTCAAAGGCCAGCAAAGCTATGAACTCACCCTACCTAGATATTGTCATTTCTTGCATACCTGAGGAGCACGATGCGAGTCAGTAGCCTAGTCTCTTTAAAGCAGCTACAATTAAACTTTTTTTCCTTCTGTGGGTCATTTAAGCTATTCTGGCTAGGTGGGACATTTTATAATATAATGTGACTGAACACACATATATATAGCTCATTCAAGGACTCGGTAAGAAGAATTTCCTTATGTTTGCAATAGTATTCTCTGTCCTATAGTATAGTGTGTCATCTTGGAAATGGTTAATGATATTTGGTATCGTTCGAGGGGTCTCTTTTGTCATGTTGTTGCAATGGCACACGAATTGAACTTTTCGTTAAAGTCCACTGAGCCCTAGTAATTACAATGTAAGTTTAACACATCCTCAGAAATAACAATCAGTTGAATGATTGATCTGTATCCGAACCCAGGGTCACCAGGATTCGAACACGTTACATTGGTGTCACACAAAGGTACCTTTAGTGGATGCTTAAATCATCGAGCTACCAGAACCATTGTTACATCATATTTCCACGGTATTTAAAATCATTTCAATACAGGAAGCTTCAGTTTTTATACTCTTTATGAAATGTTCTAGGCACCTACTCCACAAAATAAACAGGTCATCTCGAGAAGAAGAGGCCACTTTAATGGATAGGGTCCATTTATTCTAATATTATTAGACTATTCTAATAAATGGACAGGACCCATTTATTCTCGATGATGAACATTTGCAAATCATGTTTTCTTAAGCATGGGGATCTGCCATACAATGCATTAGTTGATATATAGCTTCCACCTCCCATGTTTTAATTCAATATCATTATTATTAATCCAACTATTTTAGAAAAAAATGTAAATCTAATTATCAGTTCTTCGCATTTGAGACATTTTGCGGCTGACCTGCTTATAGTTGCTGCTCCAATAGCATATACATGTTTTTTTGTTATGCCTATAAAACACGCCCTTAGCTGTACACACTCTCTCTTTATGCAGGTGAGGGCCTGAGAATGCAGCTACAGTAAATTATACTCGTTCCCCTTCTACGGGATGGCGCAGTACTCAATTCTTCCAGCTCCTGCTCTGCTTAAGTTTTATTCTGCAATGTATACATTAATTCCCCTGAATTTATTACAGTCCTTTGCGGCTTCTGTAATGAGAATGGGCAGAGATCGGCGCATCCTCGCTTCCCCTTCCCTTATCTATCGCTCCATTCCACTTTAGTGAAGATGGAGGTTTTCACTTCAAGGCTTTTCTAGTCTTATCTCCTAATCTGAGGCCCAGATTGCCTTCATATTTAACACACGACATTGACTGCAAGGACATCTATATCTTAAATCTCACCATCAGGGCACACGCATGATGATGCGAACTGTACACTTCGCAAATAAGAATGAAGTTTGCAGCACTATCTCGCGGGCACCCATGCCAGGGGCAAAGTCACATGCAGAGCTCAGTCTGCCCCAGCAAGTGCATGCCAGAATATTGAGCATAAGAATATTGTGAAGAGCAGCGACAAGCAAGATGTCGTGGAAGTAAATATATACATGAAAATAAACAGTCGCGGCTGGTGCAGGTAAGAGCAGTGGGGCAGGGCGGAGTGGGGGCGGGGCGGGGGAGGAAGTCGACAGACGAGGTCAAGGGAAAATAAAAAACGTTAAAAAAAGAAAAACACTTACCTTGCGCTCTCTGCATCGTCGAATTGACGATGCGGCGAGTGCAAGGTGAGTTGTTTTATTTTTTATTATTTTATTTTCTCTTGTCGTCGTCTGTCGACTTCCCCTGCCTCATCCCCACCCCGTCCCACCGTCCCACTGCTCTTACCTGCACCGGCCGCAACTGAAGATATAGCGCCGCTATAACTACTATTTTTAACTCTACACACACACATATATATACATATATATATATATTTGAATTGACTTTCACCCTGTGAAAAGAAATGCAAAATAAAAGAATTATCTCTAACCCTTCGTGAGTGTGACCCGAGTTCCTTTTTTCGGAAGGATTGTTTGTGAAATTGAATGCGGCTGTGCTCCGCCGCGGGGCTCCGCACC
Source organism: Calotriton arnoldi (assembly GCA_963921515.1). NCBI lineage: Eukaryota > Metazoa > Chordata > Amphibia > Caudata > Salamandridae > Calotriton > Calotriton arnoldi. Next base: position 648,753 of record CAWUFW010006556.1, read on the forward strand.
GTCAGAGAGCGCCGAAAATCCAGCAAAACTGAGCCAGCGGAGAAGTATATTTTTATATATATATGTAAAATCAGGGTATATTTAGGGATGTGCGATATTTGTGTAATTTGTTTATCCATAATTAGGTGTTATTCTGCAGTAATTATGAAAAATTATGTGAAATGCAAACACAGTATTTATCCCTACATTTTAACACAAAATATGCCATTTCCAGCCATTTGAAATGCAAGGATGCATTTTGCACAAAAAATAGCACACAAATCACAAGTGCTGCGAACAACAGCTGCTCACATTATAGTCATTCCTGTTGATCCCATGATCCCACGCTAAAATGTTTCCACATGCCATAATTTCACACATTTCTCTTAACAAGTATAAAGTGAAATTCCTAAAATTATTTGAAATTACGCCGGAATAAGGAAAATTTGCCCTTGCAGTACATATGCTGCATTGTATACCATAAAATTTGCAGAAAGATAGCTGATGGTATACAGGGTCAAGGGCAAATATACATTCAAGCCCTCATTTACGGTGAATTGGCATAGGGCAGCACTACAAGTCTTCTTACTGCGCTGCCCTAAGCCAATGTGGAATGCACTGTATTTATGAACCATGGTGAATTCCTGTTCTTTCCCCCTGCGCTGGCACACAATTTACTGCCTAGCGCCAACGCAGGCACCTATATCATCCAGGATTGTTTTTGTGCAGGCAGGGGCACAGTCCTGCACAAAAACAATCCTGAGAGGCATTTTCCTCTTTTTATGTGTGCTGCAGAATGCGAACGAGGAGAAATAAAAGTGTTTCTCCTCGTTACACCTGCTCTGGGTAGGCATAAGGTTTGGGTGCTGACCACGTTTACATGATTAAGGAAATCTGGGGCAGCGTCAAAATCCATGGGTGTTTCATGGGAAAATCCACTGCAATGCCAATGGAACGCCTCCCTGGCACAGAGTAAGGAAATGCAGCAACTTGCGCTGCTTTGTCTTACTCCATATCTATGAGGCCATGCAAAGCCACGCAAAGTGGCTTTGTGTGGCCTCATAGATATGATTGAGAGGCTTGCGCTGCAGTGTCAAAAAAAGTGATGCTCCGGCGGGGCAAGCCTCTCATAAATAAGCCTCTCAATGTGTAACTCAGGATGGGGTAGCTGGTTTTTCGAGTGAGCATAGACTGCTACTGGATTGTGATGCAGTGCTTTCTAAAGAACATTTCTTTCACCTTAATCTTAAACTGGAGCAGCACTGAGGCAGTCCTGATGAGTAAGTGGATGTTGTTACAGTCTTGGGTGAGTAGCTGCAGAAGGCATGTTGTCTTGTTTTTTCTTCTGTTTTGTACTTTTGTGTTCTTGTCTGATGGTGTCCTAGCTGTGAGTGATACAAGAGCCACCAGAGATGATGAGCTTGTCAGATAGGAAGGGTTACCTGCAGTGATGTATTTGTAGATGAGGAGTTAAGTATATTAACCCATTCTTATGTTTGCAATACTTTGCCAAAAGAGCTTAGTTTGTAAAAAATAAGTGCCAGAGCTCTCATCAGGAGGCCACTGCAGCTTGCACCACCCATTGCCCCTGCCAGCGCTGCCAACGATAGTACCTACACAACTACGAATCATCACACTCCTACAAGTGTGACAAATAAAACTATTTCAGGCCAGCAAAGCTATAAGATTGGTTTGGTGCAGGTAGTAGTTTTAAAGTATATTCTATCAATAAACAACTGTTGCTCTGCTCACCTCTAATTTACACAAACACAGTGCCACCATGTGGCAGACTTTCATAAGTGCAGTTGTTGACAGTTAGGTGCTGCCAAGCACCGGAAACCACTGGCTCAAATTAAGCACTGTTTGCCAGTGAATATTCTGGCTACAAATTTCTTTTACCATATTCAAAACTTTATGTTCAGGCACTTTGCGGCCTCCAAGAACCTTTATTTTAAACACGTCAATGAATTGGCAAATGCAGGGCTATACAAACAAGCATTTGCAATGCAATCGGTCTCGCCTTTGGGACCTTATATGTATTTATCTATGCAGCATATTAGCTTGGGTGCTGAAACATTTACTGTTCTAGCAGTACCACCCTTCACTGCCCTTAATACAACTCTGATGGGGGCCGGAACGAGTGGGAAGAGCGCTAAGGAAGAAAGATGAAAGCCTGCAAATGCACTAATATAGTGTTAGTTAGCAGATAAAACTTCACTGAGGGCACTGTAGCACTAAAAGAAATATTAAAGTAAAAAACTTTGATTGCAAAGCGTCCTGCCCAGCCTAATGAGTGCGTGTCATTCCGGATGAAGGGGTTAGGTCACCACTGCCAAAGTTTCTGGGTACAGGTGTTTACATCTGAGAGCGCTGATAGGGCATGCCTCACACGTGTGTTGGTTGTATGCAGGGGTCAGAGATGCCTCACCTTTGCAAGTCGCTCAACAATGTTGTAAAAAAGGGCCTAAGTGTTCCCCCTAGTTCAGATAAGGATATGAATGGAGCCTCACTTCATGCACAGAGAAAGGGTGGGTTGAGGGAAACGTTGCATTTATGCTTGGAGGATCACACTGCGCTCTCTCTCTCTCTGCAGGATCCCAGAAGTGGTAAAGCGAAGGTGCCATCAAGGAATGCAAGCCCTCCACTCACCCCCCAACCAGTTGGGTAGTCAAATACAGCCATGATTTGAGTACCACTGGCCCCTCGCTGGACACGGTTCCACTGTACCTGCTGCACTATTAGTAGCTAGGTTGCTGTCACCACCTAGCCAGGGCTGCTCTGCCTGGGCGTGTATCTGTGAGTGGGGGGCCAGGTGGGAAATAAAAGGAGGGGTTGTCGTGAGAAGCATTCCGAGTGTGAGCAAAATGTGCACCCCTTTTTACTTGGGTCTGGCACGGGCACGTGGAAAGCTAATCCTAAATGTGACAAGGCCGTTATAATATTACGATGGTGCATAACTGCCAAGGTTTCAGGTTACTTATGTGTGACATTTTCATAATTTCAGTGCCAGCAGCACAGTGAATCACAACGAGCCGGCGTCGGTGACAACTAAACAATCCAGGAAAATCGGTTATTCTTTATTGTTATACTAATAATTACACGACCTATCAAGGCTGATGATGTCTAGTATTGAAACTACGGTTTTAAGAACCTGGACGAAGAGAGTTCTAATGCCAGGCCCGGCATCTGACTGACATTCTTAGAATTCTGGGCAAAATCACGTATTTTGTTAGGAAAGGAAAACAGTGGAAGTCGAAAAACTACAGGAAAAGTCAGAGGCTTCTAAAGAAAGAAAGATACATCTGTGAATTTCATCAGGCGAGACACAGCACAAAAAAGCGTTTCACTTGGGCTTCAACTGAAAAGCCAGCGCAACTTACTTGAAATGGCTGCAACGTTGCGTGCAATAATGAGATGCCAATATCCAAAATATAAATCGGGATTGTTTTTTAAAGGACTGGTAGGGGTGGGGTTAAACCACGTATTTGTTTGCCCTTGTTAAAGAAAACTTGGCCCCAAGTCTCTTTAGTTAATCCGCAGGGAGGCAAAAAAAAGATAATTTCAGCGATTACTAAGCCAAAAAAGAAAGAAAGAAAAAAAAGAAACAATCAGCATGGGGTCAATCCAATACTTACTGCACAAAGTCCAGAGTTAGTGTCTGCGACAACTCTTTCTGGTGTTGTGTGCAGCTGGAGGGCAGATGGGCGGGTCTGAGGCAGGCTCAGCGGCTGATCACCGTGGCTCTTGCAGCTGTATAGGTGATCCCGGGAGAGGCTGAGCCCAGCTGATGATGAAGATGCAGTGTCCTTAACCCGGCAGCGGGGAGGGTTTGGGGAAGGGGAGGGAGGTGCGTTAACTAGGCAGCATGTTTTTAGTGGTCGGAGGGCGGGCACCCTACGGAGAAATGCAGTCGAAGCAGCAACAAAACATAAAGGGTGAACCCGGGAGAGTCTGGACCCGGCCAATGATGAACTCGTTAACCGAGCAATGGGGGTGGGAGGAGAGTTAAATAGGCAGCCTGTTTTTGGTGGTGGGAGGGAGGGCACCCTACGGGGAGGTGCAAATTTGAAGCCGAATGCACGGCGCTCGTGAAATGGGCATGGTCAGCTGAATAGTTGAAAGTTATTAAAACAAGAGGCAGACTTTTGGCACGCATGCGCACGATGTAAAGCATTGCGCGCATGCGAGAGTCTGGACAGGTCAGGCAAAAGAAAGTGTGACTGCAGGCAGCCAATCATATGAAAAAAAAGCATTTACAAATGCAATAGGACTCGTATTTACGCGAGTCCTATTGCATTGTAATCAAAAATGCGGGCGCCGAAGAAGGCAGGAATGGGAGTGGGTGGGGGGGTGGTGGTGGCCAGAGAAGTCACGGACTGCGGGAGGGAACCGGGGGAGGCAGGGGAACAAAAGAGTTGCTGAAGTAAAGGGGCTGATAGCCATGGAAGGACAACAATGACGTCATGGCAGAAAGGAGGCGGAACTAATACGCCGGCAACCAATCAGAATGCAGCATTTCAGATTTGAGCCAATCAAAAGCATGGGCAGAAAGTGGGCGGAGCTTCCCCCACAATACTGTATACAGCATCTCTCGACGAGACAGCGCATGCGCTGCCTAGCCGAGACCTAAAAATAATGTACAATATATATATGCAATGCAGGAATAGGCAAACATGCACAACACTGCCTCTCAGGTAAAATCTGTATGTCAGGGCGGTAGTCTATTTGGCAGAGGGGATTGGTATGGTTTGGGAGATAAATTGACGTGCCACAAGTTCATAATATAGGGTATTTTCACATGTTCATTCTGAAGTATAAAATACAAGAGTGCTCTTTTTAGTTGTATGGCGTAATTTCGTAGTGCAAAATTTTCCAATTATTATAGTATTTATTTTAACGTGAAGATATTCTTGTGATAGTTGACCTTTGTTTCCACGGAACTATGTTACTGAAAGCAAGGCGGAAGCTCTGTGCTGCCAATGGTATGCATATGAACCCTTCAATAATTTTATAAAAAGATAAAAAACATTTTATTCATATTAAACATATATAGTCTTTTCAGCTCAGAAACAGACACTGGTACATAAAACAACAAATTACATACATTAGGACACCAAGAAAAGTGGCTGACATAAGGAAGTTTACATGAAGTGCAGATTCAAAACAAAACAAACACAACAGACATAATTAAGCGTCCTTATTAAATCACGGCCACATAAGCGTCGACGGCGTTTCGACCATTTACATAAATCAGATGGTCATCTTCAGGACAAAAGTTTTTTTCTGAGCATATTTTAGGTACAATCTAAAAAGGGGGATAAAGAAGGGGTTCATATGAAATGTGACAACTGTATTAAACCATTTTCATTCTTTCAGTGAGAGACCAAAACTAAAACCGGGAGCTAATCCCTCACCAACTAATGTGTAATTCCACGAACATTCTGTGCCAAAAGGAAAATTCAAAAGATAACAAAAAGAAAAAGAAAAGAGAAGAAAAGGAAGAGAAAAGACGTGTAATTTTTATTTATTTACACACCACAATTTATAAAGTGTAAAAGGTCCCACAAATGAAGACATTTTCAAGCACCCCCAATATAGACGTCTAATAATTCACCTCCACATCAAGGCGAAGCAATTCCACCTTGAAGGTGAATCTGCGATATCGCAACTCAATTCAATCGCATGCCACGGAAACTGAACACGGTTCTGGAGATAAAAATTATATATGGAATTAATCACCAGGCCGGTATAAATGCTCGGAATGTGAATTAATGTCTTGTAAACTTACATCAATGGTGCATACTATGCGGCAACCACAATTCCGTCTAGCAGCTGTGAGTTTCGGAAGTTATCCTCAATTAAAGAGTGGACAAATGGCCCAACAAATGGCCTGTGAGGGTATAAACAAATACGGAAGAAGGGGTAAGAAATAGGCCCTAATTCAGAACCCAAAACAATGTCATCTGAACTAGACACTTACCAGCTTAACCAACGCGTAACCAAAATACAGCGATGCGTGCGAGAGCCTTCCTCTAGAAGTTCGGCGTCTTAAGCCGGAAATATATCCTCGCTATAATTGACAACAAAAAAGGGCTCAAAATCCCGCAACTTCAGCGGCGGCCATCTTCAAGAGGTGTTAAGGTAGATAATCCTCTTTTAACCAAGAAATGGGCCCTAATTCAAACCAAAAACACTGTTATCCGAGCTTGACACTTACCAACTTAACCCACGTGTAACCCAAATACATCGATATGTGCGGGAGCCTTCATCGAGAAGCTCGGCGTCATATCCCGGGAGTTTATCCTCGATACAATTGAAAGTAAAAAAGGGGGCTCAAAGTCCCGCAGCTTCTACGGCGGCCATCTATAACTCCCAGACAGCCAGCTCTTGGGATATATGTGTTTAAACTGGAGTAAATCAGAATACTGCCCAACATAAAGCTGGATCTCAAATGCTATAGCATTCCGAAAAACCGCTAGCTGTGTTACACGCACCACTCTAAGACTGTCAGACAGTGGATAGGGATATTTATATCCTACGCTGAATCAGGAAAACATTCACAGCCCTTGAGATATAAACAATATAATAAGTGAAAAACGTACAAAAAAGTGCGAACATGCATGAACGACGTGCAATCTAAATGAAAGTGCGGACATGCATGAACGATGTGCGTTACTCATATATATATTTTCAGTTTTGGTCTTCTCTAACTGGATATGAAAAAACTTCTTGAAACAGAAATTCTAAATCCTAAAGACATAAAATATTCTTCTCAATGGCTGTTTATGAATTAGAGCTATAGTGACATTGATATTTCATTTTACGCATATATACATAATCAAATCGTATTTTAATAATTCTACAAAATATAGAAATAGACAACGAAAAATATAGTTATATATCCAAAATTCCCCTTGATGAATGAAATCCAATTACAAGATCATCATTCAAAATTAAAAAGACAGTAAGAACAATCAGTGTTGCAAAGACACTAGGAACAATCAGTGGAATATAGGTTCTCAGCAGGTTCAGATACATAATCACAATTTAGCTGGAAACTAAGGAATAACATTCCTCCATTGTGTTTAGACCATTGTTTATACTGTCACAACGAAAAATCCACCTGCATTCACTTTTATTCAAAAGGTTCACAATACCACCTCCTCTGGGGGAGACCTTTAGGACTTCCACTACTTGCCAACGTATATCGCTGGGAGAGTGATTCATTTCCAGATAGTGTGCTACCAAAGGGGCATTTTCAGTCCTGCAACGAATCCTACTTTTGTGCTGGCCTAGACGGATCTTGATTTTTTGGGTGGTTTGTCCTATATAAATACGGTCACAAGGGCACCAAATTGCATATACAACATTCTGTGTGTTGCAGTTGGAAAAATCACGCAAATCACAACAGATATTGCCATGAATAAATTGTTTTGTGTTCAAGCTGGAATAACACATGAGGCATCCACCGCATCTATAATGGCCAATTATTTTAGTCAATCCCCACAGCGTGGTAAGATTGGGCATTTCAGTGCGTGGTAAAGCAGCCCTGACCAAATGGTCTCTCAAGTTTTTTCCTTTTTTATATGAAAACAAAGGAGGCTCTTGTGTGATGCCAGAGGCCACAACGAGTGGCCAATGTTTCCTGATAATTGCTGAAACATGATTACTTTGAGTGCCAAAAGTGGTAACACACGGGATCCGGGTCGTTTGTTTCCTGCTTTTAGGTGTAAGCAGAAACTCCCAGTGGTTGTACCACGCTCTCTTCATAGATCTTTTGATTAATTTACGAGGGTACCCACGTGCTCTAAGTTTCTCAGCCCGTTTTTCGGCTTCCCTGAAGTAATCCGTTCGGAAAAAACAATTCCTGCGAATACGCAAAAATTGTCCGAACGGCAGTCCATCCCTTAGGCCTCTTGGGTGATTACTTGAATACTGCAACAGCGTGTTGCGTGCAGTCGGTTTGGTGAAAAGTTTCGTAACCAATCCGCCTTCATGGGGGATGATTGTCAGATCAAGAAATTCAACTTGTTCATTGCTGGATTGAGAAGTAAACTTCAAATCTGATGAGCAAGTGTTCAACCACTGCAGAAACTCAACAAGAACAGTTTGAGTGCCAGTCCAAATGAAAAAAATGTCATCGATGTAACGTCGCCAATGACGTACATTGGCGAAGTATGGGTTGATATCTGAATCATAAATAAACTGCTGTTCAAAACTGTCAACAAATATAATGGCAAAATTGGGGGCATAAGAAGCCCCCATAGAAGTACCTTTAATCTGTAAATAATATTGTCCATCAAATTCAAAATAATTCTGTGTTAAAGAGATAGTCAAAAGATCTATTAAAAGTTAGTCGGAACCACCACTGGTCGCGGACGAGAATCCAAAACTTGTCTCATAACTTCAATACCCTCGTTTTGCGGAATGTTTGTGTATAAGGACTCCAAGTCCATACACACTAACAATTCAGACTGGGGATCAAATTCCATCATTTCTCTGTTTTTTCTCTTTTGACTTTCTTCTCTCTTTTTTCTTTCTGGTTAAAAAATTCTTTTTGTGTCTAGGTAATACTAGAAATGTTTTAAGTAGAAAACACATATCCTGACCCACTGTTTGGACTAAGTACTGAATGCCCTGGGTTTGGGGATTTAGGGCTGCCCTTGTTGGTAGTACAGCCAATGGTATGCAGCAGGGCTGTTGCTACTTTGAGACCTCTGTAGAGAGCTGCCTCATGGCGATATCACAAGAGGCCACAAGAGGGTACCAGGCTGCAAAACAAAATTAAAAAATGGTGCTGCTAGGTGAAAGGTAGCACAGAATGGCTGGCAAAATATTCTTTTTGCTGAGGCCTCTGAAAGTCCTTGCACAGGACCAGGCAAAGGAGGTTCAGTTAAACCTCGTTTGTTTTGGGTTTAAGTGCCCCGTCAGCTTTAGTCACCGGCATGTAGCGCACAATGTTTAACATATAGTGAGACCATTTAGCATGTAGTGTGCTATATGTGTACACTTTAATAATTTAAGAACATTAGTAATCCCTAAAAAACTCTCAGGGTTCAAGAGTTGAATGGGATGTGAATCTCACAGACTTATCTGATGCTATGGTCAAAATGTAGTGGTGCCTTGGTAGAGTGATGGAAAGCATAGCTGTTGCCTTCAAGTGGAGTAATTTGGTGATTCTACATTACTCTTTGACGCATAATTACTGATAATTCTGCCATTACTCCAGCTCACTTAATTTGGGGGGAAAATTCCCACCACATGCCAACATTTAGCGAGTGGCCGTTTGTGCTCGCTCTTCTTGTTCTACTGCATTTAGCATTATTTCTTAGAGCAAACATGCATCCTTGCATCCGTTCTGGACACACAGGTGCATTTTGCACAAAGGAAATATTGCTAAGTGGCAGGAGTAAGTTGGGAAAAATCCTACCCCAAGGGCACATTTAGCAAGCGGTCTTCTTGCTATTAGTGTTCTGTTGCATTTAGCTCTTTTTCTTAGCACAAAATGCATTCTCGTGTCCATTTTGGATGCAACAAGGTATTTTTGTGCTAAGAAATAATGCTAAATGCAGAATTAATCTTCTCATGTAATTCAGCATAATCTTGAGGAATTCTTAGCTAATTCTACATGATTATGATACACAGAATTTCACGAGTTACACCCACCTCCTACTTTAGTGGTCACTTAGTGCATTGCACATGAATGCTGAATTCCTTTTATGTGTAGCACGTCGAGTACTGAAAAATAACTTACTGTTAGCCATATCAGGGGTGCCTCCTTTTTTAAGACGGAACAGTGTAAGCATGAGTTGACCAGCTCAGAATTTGAGATCTTAATATGCATGAGGCGAATCTAAGCATTGTAGGCTATATTATGCAAAGTGCCCAGGGTGCATTGGGCATGTGCACCTGCTGTTTATCACCCATGCCACTTTGGTATTACTGAATAGGCATGCAGAAGCTTGCACTGCCACTTCTGTAATATGGATTCTGCTGGCGTACATCTTGTGCCCACGCAGTCTAAAGAGTGTGTTTCCTCATTTGCATGGGAATGTGGCATTTGCGTTTGCACCAGCTTCATTTTACAGATGGGGCACAGAGTCAAAAAGGTCACCAGCCGTTGCACTGACTGTGCACCACATAAAGGTGGTGCACAAATCAGTGCACCCCTGAAGATGTGCCTTGGGAGGGGGCCACAGGAGTCGTAAGAGGCCACCCAGGCATCCCCCTGCAGGTGGGTCCATTCACTCACTGTACCCAACTTAAGTAGGATTCCTACCCTCCTTAAAAGTGAGGACAGGGCACCACCTGGATTGAAAGGCAGACTGGCGGCTTCAAACAGCTGGTCCACCTTTCACGAATGCACTCTTCACAGTTGAGGCCTGAGTTTGCACCTATACTCTAAACACTGCATTTAGTGTGATTGGGAACTCTGCTCCCGTCTGCGTCTGACACACACATTTAAAGGTGCACTGCTAAGTAGAATGGGATAGCTCACCCTGCCTGTAATGGAGCCACACACGCTCACCTCTCTGAGCTATGTTACCGGAATGTTACTGTCTTAATAGTCAAGCATACTTCATTATTAATGGGAATGTCTTCAAGTGTAGTTCACAGAATTTTGTGGACATCTGCCATAGATTTCTCTCACTCTCCCTCTATTAGGAGGAGAAAACCGAAAGAAGCAGAAGCATCGGTGGTAAACTTTCATTGTGACTGATAAATAATTCAGAGGTTGGAGCTATAAGATGCCATGTTAGTGGCTTCTTGCAGCTGTGGATTGTTATTTCATCAGTACTCTCTCTTTTTCAGATAATGTACTTTCTTACACAAACTGAAATGGGTATTGCAATATCATCAGGACTGACTGGCACCAAGACTACTTAAGTGAAGGTTGTGTTTACTCTGGTCCCACTGTCTGAGGGTTCTCAGACTGCAGCTGTGTACACCCACATGATAGTACCCTCTGGTGCCATGAATGGATAGTTCCGGATTACCAAATAGGCAAAGTAGGCACCGGCCATTGGGCCCCACCCCTTTTAGAGGCCCCGTGACAATGGATAAAAATAATATTGAATTGATCTTGAAAGAAAATTGCCATCAATCTTTCTTAAATATTGTTTCCAAAAGATAGAAAAAAGCGAATCCCCTCAAAGAAACAAAAGCTTTACATTAAAGACTCTATAGAGAAAATACTGTATTAATGTAATGTACCCATTAACAACTTAAAGTACATAAACCTGAGACACCATATTCAAATAACAATTTGTCTCTTAAAAGCTCATCTTTTGGCAGCTGTCTGTTTGTAAAAAAATCTTGTGTATTTGGAGATAATTTGTGAGGGGGGGGGTGGGGGGGTGAAATTTGACTGCCTAGCGGCCCCACAGGGTTTGATTAGGCACTGTGAATTTGTTGAACCATAATAACAACATGCACTTCTCAGCCACATGCTGCTAAAGAGAGAGAGTCAGGTAGAGATTGGATTCTGCAGCTGCTTTCATTAAGCCTGAGAACAGGGGTAGCAAGAGCAGTGTCAGGGGTACAAAAGGACAGGACCGGGCTAGCAGCTGCTACTACCCCTGGCTACCTCTAATTCACATCCATACCTCCATCTGATTAATTGGATGGATATCTTATAATCCTATAGTGGGCTCCTCTAGGAAACACGACTTTATGGATTTTTGCATCTGAGCCTCTTCCCTCGCCGTCGCGACTACTTTTATCATAAAATTACCGAAAATCTAAATTTCGTTTCTTCATTGATTTCAACGGACGAATGTAGTATTTATATTTAGATAGATGTCACCAGATATTGGAGAACCTAGGACCGTGTAGAGTGCCACCCGGCCTTTACGATACAAGGCGTGGTACGATGGTATAAATAAAGGCTGGGTGATCGCTCGTGGTAACTCATTACCCAGTATTCAGTGTGTCAGCATCCCTGTTTTATGATTCAGTTTAAGGCCTGTGAGCAGCTAGTCACCCCGGTGCACCATTGCCACAGACAGCATTGTCACCACCTGACAAGTAAAAAACAACGTTTACACCAAAGAAACTCTGCAAACGTCATTTTGCATCATCCCATTGGTCCAATTGTCAGTGTAAAGTATATATACAAGTATAATTTATGTAATTTTAAAATCTCGATGTTCATTTCTCCCTGTATTTGTGGAAACAATGTAATTTGGTCCCTTGAGGGCAGGGCTACTGGTTACTACACTGAAACAGATATGGTTTTTTTCCTCCTGTAATGACAACTGAGCAGAACTTAACTACGTTTAATAAATTAGGACAACGTTGAAAAAAATACAATGTGACAATAGGTAAATTACTGCCATGCTTGAATTCACTATATGTGCAACCATATGTGAAATTTGACAACACGCGCAGCAAGAAGACATTTCGGAAACGCATGATCTAGCAATTGTACAAACGTGCAAAAAATCAGCAAACGTTACGAAAAGTCTGGTGTGGCAAGTGGTTTGTGTGTGTGTGTTTTTGTGCATGTGCTGCATACAAATACATCTCAGAAAATGGCATCTTTTTTAAAATAAGGTGGCTTTGATGCTGAATGTTGCCTCCGAGTGAATTCGCAGCCAGTTGGCTGTTCACTGAAGCTTCTTGACTCATCAGACCATTGTCTCCAGCATACATGTCCTGGGGATGTTGCTGTCTGCTGCATTCATCTTTGATCTGACACACCACATAAGACGGCACAGAAGATCCCTGTGTGGTCTTGGCAGCAAACGCATTGTAAGATCCAGTCATATGCTCTAGTGTAAGCACAGGACTGTGATTAATAGAGAATTGGCTAGTGGCCAGAAGGTATGGCTGTGGAAGGTAGGCACAACATCCTGTCAATGGGGCCTATTCATGAAAGTACAACCGGCCGTATGTTTGTGATTGGCAAAATGCCACTTACAGATGTATCCGCGCAGAGCTCTCAGCTCCTGATTCACAATTGGCCTGCAGGCTGTGGGCCTTGTGGGAGGGCCTTGTTGTGAAAGTAGGTGTTGTGCTCAACATATTCAGGCAAGACCAATGTATGTCCGCGGCTACAATATGCATTGGATCCTATGTGCCCATTTGCCTACATGACCCATGGGATTAGCGGTGACATGCACATCCGTACATTTCAATTCAATGAATTATATGTTTAGGAAAAATATAACTATGTGCTCTATTGCCTACGGTTTGCATGAATAGTTGAGTACTAACCATTTGCAGTGACGACCAGAGGACATAGCTTTCTCCTGTTTGGCATTCTCCTGAATCAAGTAGGTCTAGCTTAAGGATATGGATTGCATGCAGATACCCAATACGCGGCATCATTTTGTGAACAAGGGATGCAATCAGCGGCGGCTTCTCCGCTATGGCGGAGCAGCGTCACACCCCCCCCCCCCCCAAAAACGGCAGGAAAGGAAAAATAAAACACTCGTTTTAATTTTCTTTTCCTGCTGAGTCTTGGGGGCGGGGCCTGGTGGTGACAGGCACTGAGGGGAGTGGTAGTGCACTTCCATCACTGCGCATGATGGTTTGGCCGGCGTTCTCAGGCCGGCAAAACCATCATGCGCAGTGAAAGCGCTCTCCAACCCAGCAACGCAGCTGGGTTGGACAGAGCAGGCACAGACTCACAGTCTGTCCTGGTGCGCAAATTGAGGGCGCTCAGGCCAATCCTGAAGCTGCTCTCATGCGCGAGAGCAGCCTTAGGATTGGCCGCAGGGCATTCTGGGAGCCAGTGCCTTCCTGAAGAAATGAGAGAAATGAAAAGGAGCAGAAGAGCAAAACGGGACGGCTACACGTACATTTTTTATCATCCGTGACCCCTAGTGCCCCTTCCCCTCTGCCTCACACCGCCCCTCCGCCCCCCCCCGCTCGGCCGCTCCTGGGTGCAATAAGATATATTGTTGCCATGCCCAGGAACCAGTGCTTAATTTGAGTCGGTGGTTGCAGGTGCGGCCCACCAGCACTCATTTTTGGGAACCAGCACTTATTTTTCCCCATCAGATTTTAACACAGAGCAAGAGAGAGAAAACACACAAGAAGGAAAAAAGGAGGAGGAAGAGAAAGACAGAAAAACAATGACACAGAAAGACCCTGCAAGAGTGAGATAAAGAGGCAGGGAGTGTCCGGTGGTGGATTAAAGAGGTATGAGATGAAATCAAGGCTATATAGTCTTGGTATTCGGAACCCCAAAGTTCAATAGTGCTTGCCCCAAGCTTGTGAGCAAAATTCTGGGGGCCGGCACTTATTCTTTTGCAAATTAAGCAATGCCAGGAACACACATGTTGTGACACTTCATTTGGGCCCTAAAACAGCAAATTGCACTATAGTTCAACATTTTTGGCATGTTCAAATTGAATTTGTGCATTTTCTCTATATTTTGTGAACCTGCCCTCCATTTGTGTGGGAGTTTATATGTCACCACATGATGCGTGACTCACCTAGCAATCAGTTCTAGCCCTCCCTGACAGACAGACAGCTGTTTACCACTTAAGCTTCTTGAAAGATGAGATCATGTGGCGGTTTCGATGCCTAGTAGAAGCATCGCAAATGTATTCCTGGGATATGCAAGCAATCTGAAGTCTTCAAGAACTTTAGTAGGAGTCTCCTGAACCTGCTGCGTGCCTTTTTCATTTGCGGACATATATTGTTGACAAAGTCCTGATGCGGTTCTATTTTTCACGAGAAGATATCGCGTGATGAGACTCTACGGCAGGTGTGATGCATTGCTGCCGTTTCAAAAGCATTTATTCCTTTTATAATAAAAAAGTGCACTTATGTACATCAGCCATGACCCACGTTAAAAAATGACTATCACTTTGCAAAATCCGCTTTAACTTGCAGCTGGCTCTTCACGTTATCTGCCTCTGATTAGAGGTTTGCGAGTGTCAGGGTGCGTGTGCTTTGTCGTAACATGGGGTCTTTGAAATTGCATCGTATGTGTTGTTTTTTTTTAAAGAACTAGTTGCCCACATTTATTAAACTCTCTGTGGTCTAACTAATACATGTACCGGTGCTGTTTGTGCAGCTCTAATAATTTCCCTAACTTAGTCCCCAATTCACAAATATTCTGCACACAAAATGTAAGGATAATAGTATATTCCACATTCCATCATTCGTGGAATTTTACGAATGCAAATTTCGGTAAATGGCGGGAAAGTAGCAATATGGGGGAGAAGTTGGCCCACATCCTCTTTTACTAAATTCATATGTTTAACCTGCGGGCCAGATGACACTATAAGTGCCCGCATAGGAGGAATGCTGTAAATCAGACTGCCAAATAATGAAGCTGTCATGTGCAGAGCCAAGATGCTTGCACAGTGAGGTGCATGATTATGTTGCTGGCATGCCACAGACCGTGCACAATGATGGACTGCCACGTCCTACGTTTTCGGAACAGTCATTCTGCCTGTATTTGTTCTCTGAGTGAACCGTGAGTGCCGACCAAAACCATAAGTCCTGTGGGGAATTGTCACATATTTCACAGTTCCGGTGTTGTAACATTCTTGGCTGGGCCTTTTGGCGGCATTTGTGCACTGATTAATGTTCCGGATTTTTACAGGCAGAACCTCATGCAAATAGAAATCTGCTCTGGATGGCTGGTGGGAGTTCTGTTTTTACATCGGTGGGGTGTCTAAACAATCCAAAAAAATGCAAGGCGCCTATTGTATTTAAATAACAATGAGACTAATGGTTGAAAATTAGAAAGAAGATTACAAAAGCAACAAGCAATGGCAAAGCAAATAGGTTTCGCCTTTGGGACCTATTGGCTTTGCCAATGCCTTTTGCCGATGCGCTAATGATATGGCGACCATTTGCCAGGGGCGGCTTCCCCATTGGAGCGGAGGAGCACCAACCCACTTAGATTACCCCCAGAGATGAAAAATGAAATGGTTATTCATTACCATTTTATTTTTCATCCACCATCCCGAACAGAGCATCAGGACGGGGCGGGGCCTGCTGAGTGACATCAGCATGGAGGGCTGTGAATGCACTGCTTAAAGTGCGTATCTCTTTTTGGCTGGCCATCTTGCGATGGCCAGCCACACATGCGCACTTTAAACAGCTCTAACCCAGCTGTCTTGAGACAGCTGGGTTAGAGCAAGTGCAGGCCTCCAGAGTGCTGTGGAGCACCGAGTGAGGCTGCTCCCTCCAATCAGGGCGCTGCCCTCATGCTGCATGAGAGCAGTGCCAGGATTGGTCAAGGGATTTTCCTGTTAGCTGAGCTGCAGTCGGAGAAAGAAGACTTTGGATGCAGAAGACGTAGTGTTCATCTTCAGGTACGTTTTTTATTTTTTTTATATTATTTTTGCACCCGTGCCCGCCACCCCTGTAGATGTCAGCCGCCACTAGAATTTGCTTTCATTGTTTAATTTCTGTTCCAAAATGTCCAACAACTCTTAGCTTGGTTAATAAAATACTAATATTTTCTTTAGGCCAAAAGCAAAATAAAAAAATAAAAAAATGACCTCGGTGAGATTATAACAGATGAGCTAATGGGGGAGTAGGTGCAGGTGAGGAGGGAAAAGCACCTCACAATGGAGAAAGCAGCAGTGGTTAGGGGATAAACACACATGAAGAGAAGAACAGAGAGCAAATGGGCAGGGAGAGAACAGGGAAGGTGGGGAGGTAAGGCAAGAGAAGCACACAAGAGAGCGAGAAGCACACCAAAGTGACAGCAACACGGGAAGCAAGTGAGAAGCATACAAAGGTGAGAGCACAGAGCATGGGGGCAATGTTTAATTTGTGAAAGAATAAGCATTGGGGCCCAGAGTTTTGCTCAGAAGACCGCAGCTGATGCTATTGTATGCCAGCAAGACAAATACAAAGTCTGCGTAGTTGTGATTCCATCTCATGCCTCTTTAATTCACCACCAGGCACACCCTGCCCCTTTATCTAACTCTTGCAGGTTCCTGCTTTCTCCCTTTGTTAATTTTTCCGTCTTTCCCTTCCTCCTTCTGTCCTCCTTGATTTTAACTCTTTTAGTCAAGTTCAAAGCTTGATGAGGAAAAATAAGTGCCGGTCCCCAAAATGAGTGCGGTTGGACCCACACCTGCAAACATCAGCTCAAATAGAGCATTGGGTGGGGAAGAACAAGATCAGAAAGAAGCAACACACACTCTGGGTGGGTAGATATTTGGAGGAGCACACTGTGGAGATAAGGAGAGAGCTGGGAAACACATCCCTCTCATAGAGTGCTAAGTAAAAAAGAAAACGAAAAGGTCCCTAAAAGTTAGCAGTGGAACGACAGAGGCTGACCAATCAGAGTGATGGTTAAAAAGTTATGCTCCACGGGAAGGACAGACACAAGATAGACAAACCGGGACAAGGAAAGTCGTTGAAGAAGAGCAAAGCAAATGAGCGTGAGTAAAGCCAACCAATGGCGAGTAATACGTTCTTGGCAAGCCTAAAAATAGGTCTATTTCAAGCAGACAGCTTGTGCTGCCTGGTAGGCTCGATCTCACGAAGGTTAAAAGAAAATGAAACCAACTTTTCCTTGATTAAAGTATCCAGTAGAAGCAAAGAATATTTCCTTGGCTTATTGAAAAAAGGCCTCAGTTGTGGTAACTTTCCATGTGGTCGCTGGTACCATCAACAAAATAGAAAACATGTTTGAAAAAAACATATTAATTTAAAATTGCATTTTTGTATGAAAATTGTTATTCTTCTGCCATTTATTGAAAGCACAACACGATCTTAATGGAATTCTTGTCAGTGAGTAACATTGAGTCCCATGTAAAGCTCAACTGGGTATCTTATGGTTATGACCGGTCTAAAAAATTAGGCATTTTCTGAAGAACATTCAAATGATATCGAACCATGTTCTTAACTATAGTATTCCAATCATTTGATCCATCTAGCTGGGCATATTTTAAAATATATTTGTCTCTCAATTGCTTAGGATTCCAGCAAGGAGGTCAAAGTCTGGGACTATTTTAACTAAAAGCAAAGATTGATTCTCTAAGAAGACATGCTCTGTGCAGGGTGGACATTATGGTTGGCTATATGGTGGTGCGACGAGTGCCACCGCACCGGGCGCAAAGATTGAGGGGCACTGCCTTTTTTAACATCTTACAGGATTAAAAGCACTTGCTGGAGAGTTCCTGGTGTGCCCAGTAATTTTCAGGCTACAATATAAATGTCCAGAGAACTCTGGGAATTAATGCATCTGTTGGAGAGATCTGAGTTTTTTCTAGTAGCAGTTTTGACTCATCATAAAGTTGTACAGAGGGTTAATGTTCCTACTGCAAAGTATGTGTAGCATACAGTTCACAGAATTGAATTTTATGTTGATAGCTCAGTGGGTTACTGCTTTTGACACAGAGATCCTTTTGTTACTTGAAGTTTATAAGTTACCATCCTTCTAATATAACCCAATGAGCTATGAACTGGCATCAAAGAGCTGCATGCAAACTGCAAGGCAGAGGCATGGAACGTTGTGCCCCCCCCCTCCTTTCATTGCTAAAAAGGATGAAATGTATTCTTATTAGTGAAGTCAACCCGTCCGCTGTGTTACATTTAAAATCCTAAGTATGTGCTTCTCCAGACCAAGCACTCTTAAAATACACTGCCTATCAATATGGATGACACGTGCCTCCCAAACCTTGTAGTCCGCCTTGTCTTATGTTACATTTTCTATACGTTAATTTAAACACTTGTATGATTCATTATCTCTGTATAATGTATGTGGTATAAAGTGCTCTGACACCCATAAAAGAAATTAAAAGCATGTGAGAGAGTAGCTTTGGAGAGATGAGGGGCACCCTTGGAGAGTGGCAGTGATGGAATCCGTGGTGTTGGTCACTGGTGGGGGGCGCCAACAAAGATTGCCGCACCAGACACCGCCACTTCTAAAGCTGGTCCTGATGGACCCAACACTAAGTGATGCCCCAGTCTGCATGCCTTTGGCTGCACCAATCATTATGCTCAACTTCGGAATCCGTATAATAAATATTTTCCTACAGCATGGCCCAACACCCGGTCTGTTGCCTTCCCTAAAGTGTCTAGTGTTGTGGTCAATAAACCCGGTTATTAGTAATCAATTAGTTATTTCTTAGACTTTCTTAAAATGAAGTCTGTTAGAGTCTGTCAGCATCCTTGACATTATTACACATGAAACCCGCATATCGCTGTATTTAAAATGTAGCCTTTGAGTCCTTCTGGAATGTGTGCTCTTATTGCAACATGGCACTGAAGCAAGGGCCTTCTTTGACATTAGCAGCTTCACTCTCGTTGGCATGGAAAGAATCAGTCATTATATACTTGTTTACAAACTTTTATCAGGCACCCAGAAGGAGGACACATTTTCTGCTGTTTAAGCCTATACAGCATCAAGTGTTGCAAAGGTGCAGTGATACCATACCATCGGACAGCTGTGGGACTTATCTTTCTTACTGTTGCAGTTTACAGTTATTTAGCATGGTGGCTCACTAGGCTAGCAGCAGGTGCCTGCCTTTAATATAGAACTTTCTGGAACTTCTATCCTTCCATCTTTTGATATGTCTTTTACCTCTGTGTATATGTATAGTTGCATTCTATTTCATACAACGAATGTTTGGTTGTTTTAAATTCTATGGCTTTTAGCTGAAACAATAATAAAAAAATGTTAAGGGGTGGTGAGGGTGCTTTAGATAAAAAATCAAAACTATAAGGATCTAACCTCGACCTCCACGAATTTTATTATCTACTTCCTTCCTTATTTCCTCATTTAAAGAGTCCTGTGTAGAAAAATAATAGCACTTTGCCTTGTGCTTTTAGACTTTAAATATTAACTCATATATTTCTTTAAAATTGTGAATTTACTATATCTCTATGTTTCAGCGCATAAAGTAAGATATGAGGGTTTTGGCGTTGCGGGCAAAAACTAAATTTGAAATTTGCCTTTTGGAGTTCTCTTAATATACTTACAAATTGAAAATTTCCAAGCCTTTTGCATTAATTTCATGCTGCCACTAGGTGGCGATCGAAGGTTACCATCTTACTTACACTTATGGAATCACTGGCTCTGGCTATATGGCATAATATTCTTCACAACTTTATGCCGGCACACAGCCTATTACCGGCTCTCATATACAGTCTATTTAGGGGTAAAAATGCCAGTATATGAGGCAATTGATAGAGATGTTTTAGAGGAAGGGCATCGGACTAAGGCATTTGATACATCCCTTACTCACACATATAATCAATGAGCGCTGACCACGAAACTGTGATGTACTTCAATACTAATCATTAAGTTAGTCAATTCTTAGGCCAAAGCTACATTCTGATTAGAAAATTACTCCCTTTGCATCCTCTGAGATGAGAAAGGGGTGTTAATAAATTGTTACAGTACAACACCACCCAATCTTACCATCTGTGAGTGTGCGATCCGCGGCCTAGACGAATCTTTTTTCCATTCACACACTTCACACACATCATGGAGCTCCTTTGAGACCCATGCATTGATAACTATTTCAGTGTGAGTACTTGCATGGTCATCAAAACCACTGCTGCCTCAGATCAGGTTTCTTGAAAGCAGACATACCTTTATCTGCCATGGAGAATCGGTGCTCACTTTCTGCCCTCCTGAAATGTGCTCTGGGATCACATTTTTCTATCTCTAAAGCAATAGAGGGCTTTCACTGGCATTTCCTTCTCATTGCACATGACGGCCATCTTTAAATGGTTTTTGCAGAAGTAATGGTAATGTACCTAATTCATAAATAAAGCATAATTCCAGACCTACTATTTATCATTTTCTCCAATGTTATATTGTAGAAATATGCAATTTTCTCTTTATGTTGCACTTGAATCCAGTGATGTAATTGTAAAAACTTGTCATTACAGGCCAGTGGTGACCAATGGGAGCAAAATGTTTGC
The DNA here is from genome assembly GCA_963921515.1 of Calotriton arnoldi. Lineage (NCBI taxonomy): Eukaryota > Metazoa > Chordata > Amphibia > Caudata > Salamandridae > Calotriton > Calotriton arnoldi. Next base: position 669,594 of record CAWUFW010006556.1, read on the forward strand.
AGCTATGTCTCCTGTCTACCCTTGAATTACACTCCTGACTACACTGCAGAGCAACATTGTACATGAATGGCTCTCTCATATAGTGGCTGCAAGAAGGAGGCACTATATATTAAATAAATGCCGCTACAAACCGGAATAGTGGGATAGTTGAAAACACCTGCCTTACCTCTCTTCTTCTCACCTCCGGGTGGTTAATATCTCGCAGCTGCTATGAATAACAAGCTGCAGTTGTCAGTATCAGCAGGCCCCAGACCCTCACACCACCAAACAAGAGTTGCCCTGTTCCGCCACCTCTTTGTGCAGCGGCAGCACAAAGGCCTGGTCTCATGAATGATTTAACCCCAGAGATGCAACATGCTGAAAATGAGATGCATTAGAAACCGCTGCTGCGAGAAACAGCTTTTAGCAGATCCTCAGTTCGGTCAGGGCAGTTTTTCCAAATTATACACAGTTTGCCTAACTGCCCACATTTCTCTTGATAAAGGCAAATTGCTTAGCACTGCTGTGTAGTATAATTTATACCGAGAGGCCAATTTATTTGCTGGGGACCAGCAGGCTATCTTTCCCCTTCCAGAACAAAATACATTACACTAAGTGCAACACAAACGCATTTATGCTCTTGGACTTTAAAAAAAATGGCATTATAGGAAGGAGGTGAGACAGCTTGGCTTGGGTGTGCAGAAAGAGGACACAGATAGAGAAAATGCAAACAGTGTTTATTCTCTTCATTCGATGTAAAACGAAGGAAGAGGGAATGGAGGTCGTGACTCACCCTCCTAATATACAGTGTTACAATCAAGAGAGAATCAACCTCGAGTCATCTAGGGTGGGCTCACTGGTATAGGAGAAATACCTTTTTTCTTTAAAAAAAAGATCTTTTCTCTATTCTCTTCGTTCTTCAGAAGCCTTTTTTCAGAGATAAAGTATATAGACTGTAACAATGGCTGAGATTTTCCTGGTTTCTGCTGCAGTAATGGCGCAGGCTCCTGACTGCCAATGACACGGTTCTAATCTGCAATAACAATCATACAAGTTCCGCAGCTAAATAGTTCTATTTCTCTAGTATCTTTGGCTCTGGTTCATCAGTGTCAAGGGCTCTTGTTCTGTAGTAACAACTGTTCAGCTCTGCAGTAATAATGGTTCAAGATCTACTGTGTTCAGTAGCGGCTGTTCTGCAGGTGTAGTGGCAGGGCAGGGGGTTTGACAACGGATGACAAGGAGGTGGAGGGAAATGACAACTAATAAAACATCAAAAAAGAAATAGGGGGGAAAAAAACATACCTGCCGCCCGACGTGCTTCTACTCTGTCCGTGTTCTCGCTGTGGCCAATCCTGACGCTGCTCTCATGCTTGAAAGCAGCATCAGGATTGGCCTGAGCGCAGTGAGAATGGGATTCTGTGCTTGCTGTCTCCAACCCAGCAACGCAGCTGGGTTGGAGAAAGCTCAGTGCCCATGTTGGTTTGGCCGTCCTAAGACGGCCGGCCAAACCGACATGTGCAATGAGTGCAGTGCCCACCACTCTCTCTCGTGACTGTACTGCCCACGAAGGCCCCGTCCCCAAGACTTGCCGGCTCTTAGTCCCTGAAAATAAAACAATAATAAACCTGTTTTATTTTACAAGATTAGAGGCTGGCGGGGGGGGGGGCAACGCTTCTCAGCCATAGTGGAGGAGCCGCCACTGACTGTGTCCATGGTTCACATTCTGCTGTACCTGCTGAGGTTCTACAGTAAAATAGCTCGGGTTCTGCAGGTATAAGAGCTCAGAATCAGCAGAGATGGTTTCGTTTCTGCTGAAGCAGTGGGTTGACTTCACGATACCAATGGTTCTGATTCTGCAGTAACAAATGCTCTGTTCTGCATAAAAAGTGTTCATGTTCGTTTAAATTGTACATTAGTGACAGTGACAATGAATCTTTTTCTGCAAGAACTAAGGGTCTTATTCTGCATTAGCAGCGTTTATGAGTATGCAATAACAATGGTTGGTTTCAGAAGTAACACTAACTCAGGTTCTGCAATACAAATGGTTTATGCAGGCCAGTACATATGCCTTGTTTTCTGGGCAACATTTGCTCAAGTTCTGTATTGCAAGTGGTTGATTTGGGCCATTAATGATGGTCTGGTTTCTTTATTAAAAATCATTTGTTCTGCAGCAACTATACATACTATTATTATTTTTTTTTAGCAAGGATAGATCTAAGTCGGCAATAACATTGGGCAATGGCTTGCAGTAACAATGGCTAATGCTTTACAGTAGCAATGGGCATGTTTCTGCAGTATTAATTGCTCATGTTCTGCAATCCACGGTGCATGATAGGCAGCAAGTGTGGATTGGTGTAAGCAGTAGCTAAGGGTCTGATTCTGCAGTATCAACCACAAAGGTCCTGCATTAATGATCAGTTGCTTTCTGCTGCAACAATGGTGCCAGTTTCTCAATACAAATGCCTCGGACAAGGCAGTAAAAATAGTTAAAGTTATTGTTATTCAACAAAAGTGGCCTGGTTCTGCAGTAACAATAGGTTTCTCTCTGCAGTAACAATAGCTCAGGTTCTGGAATACCAATGGTTCTTCTTGGGCACTAACAAGGGGTATGATTCTGCAGGAACAAAGGCTCAGGTTCGATACTACGAAGGGTTCACAATTAAGTGAGCTCTGCAGTAACAATAATTTAGGATTCTGCAGTACCCATAGTTTATAGTAAACCATATATATAACAATTAAGCTTATTCATCAGTAATAATAGCTACGTTTTTCCAGCATCAATGCACCTGATTCAGCAGAAACAAAGGCTCTGTAGGAACAACCAGGTGAAAACAATAGCTCTGTTTCAGCACCACCCATGGCCCATGATGGGCCTTAGCAATGGATCGGTCTCTGCAGCGAAGACACTTCTCTTGTTGTTTGAACGCTTCATGCACAATGACTGTTACAATTGAGGTTGTGTGATAATGATTGTCTGACATGAGCAGTGATGGTTTAGATTTCACAATTACAAGGACCTGGCGGCACTGTCCCTTTGGACAGCATGAGGTTGCCGTCCTAGGGTAGCTGATTTCTAACCAGGGTAGTGTTTCCTGTGTCCTATGAGACGTTTCATTATCTCTGTTCAGTCTGGCATTTCCGTGGCAATCTTTGGGCCAGTGCTTATTTTGAGCCAGTGGTTGCAGGTGGGGCCCACTGGCATTCGTTTTTGGGCACTTGTTTTTCCTCTGCAGATTTTGATCCAAAGGATGAGAGAGAATAACACAACAGGGGGAAGGTGTAGGATGAGAAATACGGAAAAACATAGACAAAGGGAGAAAACAAGGATGAAAAAAATCTGTAAGAGTGAGATAGAGAGGCAGATAGTGTCTGCTGGTAGAATAAAGAGGTATGAGGTGAGATCAAGAGTACTCAGTCTTGGTAATCAGTACTTTTACCTTTGATAGTGTCCGCTGTGTGCCGCCAAATAAAACTTTTGGCCTTGGCACTTATTCTTTTACCAATCAAGCACTGCTTTGGACACATATCCCTGTACAGTTTGTCATACGTGCGTAGAAATAACATCTGTTTTCAGTGATCCTCGCGCCATATACACAACATTCACCCCAACACTTCATGGCGGTAAAGCACTGAAATTTATCCCCAAAAATGGAACAGTAACATCTGCAAACACCGAATGTGAATAGCTTTTCTGTTTTATGCATTCCATTCCAGTCTGTGCCATTGGCTGTCAGTGTACATCACATTTTTTTATATCATGCAATTAATTTCTGTTCTTTGTCCGTGAAGCCAGCCATCCTTAGCAGCAGAGTATCAAATGGCTCCGCTCTTAAGAAGATTATCCTAGCCAGAAACTGAAATATTAACTTACATAGCGATGTGGGGAGGTGGGAAGGAACCAGTGCAGGTGGCAGGGAGTTCAAGAGAGCTGATGATTCAGAGCAGACAGTGCCCATACTTACCCTGGTAATGGTGTCTTCTTCATCTCCTGCGAGCACGTGCTTTATAATTGAGGGGTTACGGATTTAAATGGCACACAGGGCAGCCTCACCTCTGATCTTCCATTTTGTGCGGGGGATTTAATGAGAACCATATTTAATTTGATGCTCCATAAAATGTGCAACCTGTCCTGCAAAAGTGGTTTGAGCATTGTGGGGAAATGAGAGATAACTATTGTGCTGGGCAAGCTTCAAATATGTGTCAGGTTGATGAACGCTGTCAAATCTCACTGATGAGATGAAAAACATACATTACAGCTAAGCCTGGTAGAATTCTAAACATAAGTTCCTAATAGTTTCATGGCAGAGCGAGAGCGACTAAGGCATTCTCCAAACCACGAGCTAAAAAATAGAATTTCCTATGTATGGCCCATGATCATTCTGCCACATATGGTGCCTGTAAGAGAAAGTGAAAAACTGCGTTTACTTGAAGAAGGGTGTTTGACTGGTTCTTGGGACCCCATTACTCCCCTTTCCAGGAGGTGCTTTAAAGGGACGTGCTGAATGTATTCGATCTCCATGTGGCCTTCTGGGGCCCTCTTTTCCTCTGCAACCTTCTCTACAGGTGCAGAAGGAAAGTGTTTCATTATTTGCATGCAAATGAGGGAATACCCCTTGAGACTCCACCAGCACTACATGTACAACAGTGTAATCTTTATTACAGAGCTACACCAGTGCCTGCACCACCTTTCTGTAATACCATAGTGTCCCGGGGGTACAAAAAGCAGGTGCACACACCTAAATGAGCTTCAGGACACTGTTGAAAGTATGGCTCTTGGTGTCCTCACTGTTGTCCCTAAGGTGCAATGTATGTGGGGGAAACAATGAAAGCCTATTTTAACGACGTATAGTACTTCTGTCCACTGATTTTATCTGAACGCACAGATTTAACCCATTTTTTTTCAGATTTTTCTTTTTAATGACCTTTCAGCAGCACTGTATGTGCCACCAATGTGTAGTGAGAACTGTTTTTGTTTTTTTATTCAGGCCCACCAGGTGACAATGACATTGATTGAAGCACCAAACCAAGTCACAATCAACACATACGTCCCAAGATTCTTAACCAAATTAACCCCTTTTTAGGTCATTTCCCCGCTGCACCTTTTGTATTTTCAGAGGCGGCTCCTCTGCAATGGCGGAGGAGCGTCGCATTACTGGCTCTGAATCAGCAGCTGAAAAATTAAAAGACATCTTTTTGAAATTTGTTTTTTAGCTGCTGGTTGAGCTAGTGTATGTAGGGAGGAGCGGGGCCAGCCATGAGAGGAGTGGGGCCAGCCATGAGAGGGAGGAGGAATGAAGTGCTATATGCACTTCTAAGTGTGCATGTCTGTTTCGCCAGCCATCTCAGGCTGGCCAAACAGCCATGCGCATTTTGGTTTCTCCACCCAGCTGTATTCTTCAGCAGGTTGGAGAAATGGCACAGACTCCCTGTGCGTGAGCGGAGTGTCAAACCAGCCTGCTCAGGCCAATCCCGACGTTGCTCTCTTAGAATGAGAGCAGCATCTGGATTGGATGGGGAGTTTGTCCCAGGGACTGCCGGGAGAAACAGAAGAACGGAGGAGCACCGGAGAGCAAGGCGGCCGCAGGTCAGGTAATTAAAACATTTTTTTTTTTTTAATTCAACCCTCCCCCCTTGCTGCTGCCGCTGTCCTGCCACCCCACCACTGCATGTTGGTAGCAGCCATGACTGCGTATGCTTAGATATGGATAAAACCCATAAGCTGGCCCCACGTTGTTTAAAAAGAGACGCACCGTGCCTCAATTCATTAGGTATTACTTTAAAATTACAACTCAGAGTAGAGGGTCTGAAAGCCTAATTCTCTCACATCCTGCATTTTGGACGCTATAGTCTTAAAACCCTCATTTGATTTATCCCTGCGCTTGATTGTTATAATCAGCAGTTGTTACTGACAATTGTTGTGTTATATATATATATATATACATATATATATATACTGTGTTACACACACGGTTTATTAATCACTGGCAGAGAGTGTTCCTGAAATTATTAAAAGAAATGCCCCATAAACATTAAGAGTGAGGTACTTAGAGGAAAACTTACTAAAGATTTTTGAGCATACCACTGTAGCAAAGTAACCACAGAAAAACGAGTCCACTGGAGAGTGAGACCACTAAACTCCCTGCTTGAGCCCTACTTAGGTGACTGGCATCAGAGTCACGCTATGATAATACAAATATCTAGAACTCCAGGGAAGGGGAAATCAATGAGAAATGTTTGTCTAACTCGAACTGTAATACTCCTCCTAGACCCTTGTTATAACCCTGAACTGTGAAGTGTAAGACCAGTAAACCTAAATGTGAATCCTGGCTTTCTCTCTTCACCCAATGTGTTACCCTGAACAAATTACTTTTTCCGTCAATACCCTGCTGTCTAAATTTGGACTGCTGTCGACGGGCTACCACAGTACTGAGTGCTAAATAGCAAATGGGCACTTATGAGGCCAGAAAAATCAGTCAAACAGGAAAAATCAAATCCCAAACAAAATGTGCTTTGAAAATAACACCTGTAAATGTCTTTTGCACCTTTTTATTTTATGATTGCTTGAAGTAAACATGGCTCCGTAGCAGATTTTTTCATAAAATGAGGCAGAGGAGAATCAATGTTTATCCTCAATTAATTAAACAATATATGTATTCCTATAACTAAATTGTTCTTAAGTTTAGTTATTTCAAATGGGTCTACAAATTTTACGCTTATAAAGTTTTGAAACGTTTTCACTTTTTTGTAGTTTGCAAAGTGTCCCAGTTTTCAGTCGCCATACATACAAAGTTGTTTTTAGTAGAGTGACATAATTTTCCTACTAATGGAGCCCAGACATGACAAAAATGGCCCTTGCAGTGAGACTCGTACCACTCACATATTTAATTCATAATTACATGCTGGAAAACTACTGCAAAATATTTCTCTGCAAGATTACATTTTACAGCGCTTTTCCGCGCACAATCGAATGGCAAATGAGAAGACCAGTAGCACATTCATTCAGAAAAAACTTTTCCAGTTTCAAAGTCACGATTAGTATGTTGATGCAGTTTTGAACATTTTCCAATTCATTTCGGGCGCATTCGAAAGGGTGGTCGATCCTCTTACATGCAGTGTGCTTTACAGATTTAAAGAGGGTACAACATGTGCTGTTTGTTTTGTACAGATAAAGAGTCAGATTACAAAACATTTTTTACTGGCGCTTAAAAGAGTTGGTAACTATGGAAATCATGGAAAAAGCATCATATAAAAATATGATAAAGTCTCTTCAACATGCAGAAGTGTTCCCCCGATTACATCAGATGAAATCACTGAATAAGCGGCTATTCTTAGAAATGATAAATATTAACTTAGAAACCTTAATACCCCTGTTCCCCCCCATCTCCTGTTCCCCAAGACAATGCCATTAATGAACTAAGAGGTGTTAGCTGTCAAGTGCACCCAATATGTGACCAAGATTCTTATTATACATGGAGAAACATTATGATCTATTAAGGTAAACACCAGAGGTTTTTGCACTTGCATTTGAAGGTGCTCTCATGTGCGATAAGGAAGAAAACAGAGGCTCAGTGAAATACACTTTTGTCTAGGATGACACTTATTGGTCAAGCTGAGAAGCCAGGATTGATCCCATGTTTTATGGTTTCAGATTATGTAAGTCAGCCACTAGATGCATGGTGCATCTGTTTGCAGAGTGGGTGGCAGGAAGAATCCACGTGAAAGCTCGGCTCGTTTTGGGCTTGAGGGTCCAAAAGGACCTCAAGCTGAGCCGGAGCCAGGCACCTGGCTCCAGCTTTCAGTGGCCCGCCCACCTCTATCTGCTGTTTATGTTAGATGCGTTAACAAATGCTGCTACATACTGTGCTAGCTCAGTGCTCCCAGTGCTCTCTTTATGTGATAAGACCCAGTGAGTCATCAGTGTAGCAACAGTGCTGTGGGCCTTAGTGCATGTAGGAAAAATTGCCCCACCCCCTTACTTCTCTATGGTAGTCAAATACCCTTTGGCCTCTCAAGCCTCTCCACCTGCTGCACCATTGATAGATGCGCCCCTGTATGGAGAGCTAATTGAAGACACAGTCTATGCACAATTTTGGGTTAACTGGTGTCTTAAGTACTCAAAGAGTACCTTTTTAAATTAATCAACGAAATATCAGGCAGAAATTGTTACAATTGTCATGGTTTTCATCGAAATGTCCCAAAAAAAAAAAACGACAGCAACTAGACAAAGTTGCTCAATTTTCTATAAACTTTTACAGAGGTATGAAAACATAATGGAATTGTACACACCAACAGGGATGCTTCATTGCAATTTACCACACGTCAATCCGATTTCCGGCAGCAGGGAGCTCAAGTGCACTCCTCTGAGAAGAGCTGACAACGAACATATATTATTTTTTATTCACATGATCTGTATAACCCTCTCTGATGAGGTCTTATTTTATTAAGTCGCTGCATGTAACATTTAAAAATGCCCCACTCATGTCACAGGCCAGGAAAATGCAATCTCCTCCCAGAAACACAGCAAAGGGAAGAAACTATGATGGTTGCTTCTCAACCAGACAATGTAATAAAAACCTTGTGCACTTGAGAAGTTATCCTGGAAATATATGCTTGTCTTGGAGCTAAAAGATGTGCATTCAGACATGGGAACACGGCTGCCATGTTTATTGCTGTACGTAGAGAGGTTAATGACTCAACAGACAAACCCAAATGCGAGTCGAGAAGTACTCCCTTCGCTCTGCAAAGATTAATTCCACATTTCTCAGTTCGTTGGCCCATACAGATTGTTCCCAAAGGCAATAACTTGCTCAGATGGATCACCCCCGTCACAATAAGAAAACTAGCTTTAGACTTATTTTTTTCACGCAGACGCATATTGAGTGCCTCAAGAGAAGGTAAAAAACACAGACTGAAATATGTCCAGGAATGTCTCTGAAGACAGTTCGTGCCTCATAGAAGAACTGGAATATTCCCTCCTTTTACGAGGCGCAGACAGTTAGTTGCTGTTCCTTTCCAACGCTGTAGATTTACGTGCTTCCCATCGTATGGAAAATGCCTTGTAGGTTCAGATGTTGTCGGGGTGTCTCATATATTTGAGAATCTGCTCCTTTGACCTTCAAAGTGACTTTGCCTTTGCTGCAGCAAGTGGTTCGAACTTGGGTACATCTGCTTCCCGGTGCCTTTTATGAACTGTTAAACATTTTCCTCCATTGTATTTTAGTTATAGTTTAGAATACACTAACGGTATGAGGGGAAAAAACACCCACCTCAGGCCGTAGGAAAAAAGCATTTTTCAATTTTTACTTCAGGAGTAGAAATTTCAAAACGGCTCATCATTCAAACGATTCGATCTTTTGCACCTTATTACAGAAGACCGACTTTGACACACAAATTGGTTTTTGTACTGTGTAAAAATGCAGTATTCAACTATTCCTTCTTCAGGCAGCATTAAACATAGCATGATATGCATGTGTTCATTGTTTAATCTCAAACTAACTTCTACAGGCCAATAACTCTTTCTCATTTTGCTATCCAAAAAACGTCACACTATCTATATTGAACATTGATCTAGGTGCATCAGCAGGGTATTCCCTTTTGGGGTATCTTGTGCAATTTGTCATAAGAGCGTACACTGGTGCCCCTATTGTGCTGTACAAAACTAATTGCATGGTCAACAGCACATGCAATGTTTGCTCTTCCTTCACCTCACATTCCCTGTTGCCTAAAATGTTTTGGGAGGTCTGGACCAGCACTGGGGAGCTCAATGTTTATACCAATTCAGAGCACTCTTCTTGTGGCACGTGCCACATGGCTGCCATTGTCCACTATCAAAGTTCCAGGCTAGAGCTCCCCGTGACATGCAGCCCAGCGCATAGCTGATGCTCAACCCAACCAAGACAGAATTACTGTTATTTACCAAGACAACAAACAAGATACAGTACAATCCTGCCTCAATTACATGAAGCATGACGGCTTCAAACTCTACCTTTCACCGAGGGGCAAGTCACTTGGATTCACCCTGGACATGAACCTCACTCTCAAAGAAGTTGCCAAAAAAACAAAATTGACCTGGTACCTACTCTATTTTCCAAAGAAAGTAAAAATGTTTCTTTCTGAAAGCAACTTCAGAACTGCTCTCCAACCCTTGTCCTCTTGAATCTGGATGGTGCTAATGCACTACTCCATGGCCTCCTAGAGTTCACAATGGCGCCACAGCATGTATCATTCAGGGCCTGAAGAACTCTGTCCTTTGGGTCACCATCTTCAAAACCAGCTACATCATTTACACATAGACATTTTAATTCATGGGCAAAGTGGGCAAATGCACAGAGCCTTCACCTTCTTAGGGGGGCCCTGTGAAAATGATCTTTCTGTCATCTCTATTTCTTTACTTCAACCACTCTCACTCTGTCTATCTCTACCTCTTAACTCTTTCTCTCTTTACCCAGGGTCATTCGAAGGACTTTTGGGGCATCAAGCAAGACATTCCAGCTGTTTTTATATGCCCTGAATACAAATCAATATTATCTGGCATCATGTGAGCCTTGAATTAGCAGAAAATGAGTAATAAACTTCAACATTGTCCAAACAGGGGGTCCCAAAGTTTATCTTGCTAGGGCCCCAACATTCTTAAAACGACACTGCATTTACAGGCATCACGACCAGCACACCCACTTATCTTGCAGGCCAGCTCACCAGCTCTGGTGATTCTCTGCACACCTGCAGCCAGGGCACCATCAGACTGCATACTAAGAAGTTAAAAAAAAAAAAAGACAGCAGCCCTTTTCAATATTTGCACCCAGGATCTGGAACAACATTCCCGTATCCATCAGGACCACCCAAACTCTGTTCCAATTTAGGAAAGAGTTGAAGACTCACCTCTTTAACGCGCACTCTATGTCAGTGCATTCACCATCCACAACCCAGCTTCCCCTCATTTTACTCATCAGCTTAATGCTTGTCTTTGACCATGCACAGTGCTCCGCTGTCCTTTGGCTAGGTTTGCACTATAGAAATACCACATTCATATACATATACCAATATACATTTACCAGAGCCGTTGTTAAATGAAACTGGGACATTTAATGAAGGCATCTAGTATTTCTAATTTAATACTAAAATCAAAGGAACAGTGAGGTTCCAGGAATATTATTTGGGGATTACAAAAATCCCGATCTAATGTATCTGCTCCACTCCTCTTGATACAATAGTGCAGGATGTTTCCAAAAATAATGAGGCTCTTTCGCTTTGATTCCTAGTGGCATGCAAGAAATGAGTGAAAAAAACACCCTGGGGAATTGCAATTAGCACACAGCATTGTGTGCAAAACCCATGATGTGTCCTAAGTGTAAAACCATGTGCCAATTTCGTTTTTGCCCTATTTTGCTCGGATCTCTGAATGCCATTTACCATGTTTTGAGTGGAACTGTACACCCGAGGTGTAGTCTTAACTTTTAGGCGTCAAACTTTCAGGTGACTTTTCCCTTTAGATTGTTTCAATGTCAACATTGAGCAGTCATAGGAAGAAGTGAAAAAAGAGGTTCAAATACTAAACTATGTATTAATTAAACAGCATCAATCTGGGAATGAAAAAGATTCAGTTGGTGAAGTCCATGGTTAAAATACCGCCCCAAGTTAGTAAAATTTAAATAGTAGCATATTTAATTTAAACTTGTATACAATGTTCTCTTTAAAACAGAAAAGCCAGTGTAGTGGTTTTAAATTTTAAATGTTCAACTACATCTCCGTTTTCCGTGTTCTGGGGCTATTTTTTCTTTTTCAGGTTTTCCTGGTAAGTGTGTTAACATTACTGTAACAGGTTTCGTTATTGACTGCGCTGGGATAAGGTCAATAACAGAATACGGAAGTGATTGATTGCTCAGCATGTGCCACACTGTAAGCCAATGGAAAAACATGTCCCTGTGACATTATTCCTGTAGCATTGGTAATCTTTGCAAGGTGACGGGTTCTGTGCTTGTTCAGGCCTTTGGCTGCCGTATAGATTTTACTGTAAGATCAGCGGGTCCAGAGAAATTAATGGGGAGGAAAGGTGCTGCAAGCTAAACACATCTGTACTGAAGAAGACAGTGAACTGCAGTGATGTAAGACACGTACCGGAAGTAGTAACCGTTGCGCTGACTTCAATAGCAACATGACAAACGCTGAGAATCCAGGCTGGTCCTACTTCAAAATGGCCCTATTTCGAACAAGCATTTCGCTGGCAGGATGGCTCAGTGGGTTGAACGCTTGCTTCTGTGATGTGCATTGCTCTACAGGTTACTTGTATGAATACCGGCAAAACTGACTCAGCCATCCATCTTTCTGAGGTTGGTTAATTGGCGAACATTGAACAGAATAATAGTGACAGCTTCTACCAGAGCTTCTTAGAAACAGTAGAAGTGTGGTATAAAGCTCTATATAAAGTTATTAATATAAACTTTGCATTGCTAGAGTGATGTCTTTGGCTGCTTTCTACCAGGTAGGACCTGATCGCGCTCATCAGTGTGCTGTGCTTCTCAGCACTATAACCAGTGATGGCGGACTTGAAAGCCATACATCACAGTTCTACGTCTGCACAAGCCGCAGCAGTGAATAACATCTCTTTGAGATAACATAAAGCCTTTTTATTTTTTTATGGTCTATTTAATGAACATTCAGAGTTCAAACAGAATACAAGCTGCCTCTGACTCCAATGTCAAGCTGATTGAAATACCTGTATTTAACAGACAGGATCTAGGACGAGAATAGGAGGCTCTGGTCCGGTTGGAAGGCGCTATTAAATGAGTAATTTGATGTACGTTTGTAAGTACTTGTAACAGAGTGGAATAAAGAGGTGAGGCAGGAAATTAAGATAGAAGTTTTACTTTTTTCCTTGGTAAAGTGTGTTTTTTTTCCCCTCCATTCCTGTTCAACTGAAAGTCTAGCAATTCTGTCATGGTTGCTTCCTTTGAGGGCTCTCTGGCACCTTGGCTGGTCCTGGTCGATCCAATCACCTTCTAGTACTGACTGGCTTATCTGCAAGACCACTGTAATTATGAAGTAAGGAGGACCAATTATGTAGGAGGGGTCACTAATTACACAGAAAGAAAAGGCAAATTAAGTGGCATATGGTGGCACTTTTTTGATAGTATTACCTTATTATTTTGTCTTTTTTGACATGTTAAACATTAACTGGGCAAAGGTTTCACCTATTTAGTACCATTTTGACACTCAAATACAGCAATAAGCAACAGAAAGATGACCAGCCAACGTTTGTGAAGGTTGTTTCACTGCATGGCAATAGATGTTCCTGCATTTTTAATACCTTTAGATCCGTTTGAGCTAGATTTTTACATTTTTAAATCTGCAGATTATGCCTCAGATATTGGATTATGTGGCAAATGTGCCAAATCCATAACTGCGATAAACACTGCAGCTGCAAAATCTCATAAAATTCCAGTGGACCTGCGTATAATTCATCGCACAATTTTTGCTTCAACCTAGGAATTCGGCTCAAACTCACTAACCCTCCCATGGGTGTGTGGCGGGACAATCTTCTCTGAATGTACTTCAGAATTCTAGATAATTTAACCCTTTGGAAATTCAATTTATAGACTTTAATTTAGAAACTCATTTATTTATGCACCAAAAGTAGTGCATGCATGTCAAAAGGGGGGCTTGTATTTCTTCAGACATAACGTCAGGTATGAATTTGTGGTGAATGACGAGCATATGTTTCATATATTGAATATTAAATGAGAGTAAATATTTGTGATTGCACTATTTCCTAATTTGGTTCACTTGCAATGTGTCAAACGACTTTGAAAGAGGAAAGGCTAACGTTCAATTGGCCCCACCTACAGAGAACATGACGCTATCTCAATTCCTCCAGCTATGATTGTTACTAGAAATGTGGGCTTCATCTTGTTTTCAGATCGTCTTGCCAAATAGTCGAACCCTGACACTGTGCATACATATTGCAAGCGCATCCAGGATTATGGTAGAGAATATCAAATCCAAACTATGGATGGGTCACAATATCATCACCATAATACCAAGGGACAAAATATCACACAAGTAAGTACACAGAAGAAGATAAGAATTTTATTATTCTTAGCTCCACATTTACGTACCTTGAAATATATATATATATATATATATATATATACTCAAACAAGTTTGCGGGTCTCTCTGCCTCTTATCGGCGGCGGGCTCAAGCGAGGTCGCGATCCTCACTAAATCTCCAAATACTTTGTGTTATGAACAAAATAGTCTTGAGCCCAAATCCATGAAGCGTGATTTATTACGAACAAATGGCAAGCAAACGCCCGACGCGTTTCGGTGCAGCCGCACCTTGGTCACGGGTCAAAGACAGTTTGTGCATTGTGAAAACATATAGTGCTCATACACAGCAATAGATGTAGGACTACCCATCCCAAACCATAGTGAAAGGCAAGCAAAAACGGCATCCATTTTGAAGTGGTAAATTTCATGTACCTACTTCCTTTAAAGACCGCATAATATCGAACATTTATACTTTAATCCATATTATTACTCAATATTTTTGAAAATGTATTAGTGAAACTCGTATTTATGCCAGGAAATGAATGGCAGTATAAAGAAACAGAATATAATGTTTCGACAGTCTTCAATTTTGCCCCAGTGGGCACTGTCACATTAGAGGAAAACATTCCTACAACCTATATTGGACCGATCCCGGCCCTCACATCTTGCCCTAGTGGGCCCTTAACTCAAAGGATGTATTCCAATTCTTTTATATTCCACCAATATAACTTTCCAACTCATGCCCAGTGGACAATCACAAAAAACATCATTTAAATAGAAAATTGTGTCGATGTAACAGCAGTATCAAAAAACTCTTAAGCTTTTCTTCCACATGGTGTGCTGACATTCTCGTCTCCTACAAAAAAATATAAAAATGGTGCAGTCACTATCATGTGTTGTGAATTAAAAACACAAACTTGGCTTCTGATATATACATGATGTCAGTCTACAACGCGACAGAAAAGGATACAACCAGAGTTCATAAAAACAATGATTAGCCTAAATGGACTGACAACTCTTCGTCTTTGTCCAATCCTAAGGGATGCACTGTGCCATATTTAATAATCATTTTGGACTCCAAACGTCTCAATTCCCTTGTTCTGTTACCTCCTCTCTCGGATTTAGGAATTCTATCTAGGGCACAGAATTGTAAAAGACTGGTGTTTTTATCATGCAATTCTTTAAAATGCATGGCAATTGGATATTGCCTGTCTTCATTTGCAATGGCCCTAGTGTGTTCCAAAACGCGCTTTTTCACTTGGTGAATGGTGCTCCCAATATATAACAATGAGCACGGACAGCTAAGAGCATAAACACAATAGTCCAGATTTGCACGTAAGATGTTTGGTGATAACATAAGGTTTATGATCTTT
Source organism: Calotriton arnoldi (assembly GCA_963921515.1). NCBI lineage: Eukaryota > Metazoa > Chordata > Amphibia > Caudata > Salamandridae > Calotriton > Calotriton arnoldi. The sequence continues at coordinate 684,989 of CAWUFW010006556.1, forward strand.
AGGCAATGTGAACTCTTTGTGATTAACACTGTTTTTGCAGGCTTTACATGAATTACATGTGAAGAAACCTTGTATGGCTCTAGGATCCTTCGCTTGTTCAAGTGTACTGCTACAAAGTATGTTGTTTAAAGCTGTGCATTTTTTGAACGTTATTTTCGGTTGGCCCCCAACATGTTGTTTTAAAATTGGATCAGTGTTTAAAACATGCCAGTACTTCTTCAAACATTTCCTGACCTGCCATGATTGATTGTTGTACGCCGTTATGAATCTTATAGGATCTTCCTCATTTGATACTGTGGGTTTAGATTTTAATAAATCTGCTCTCATAACTGACTTTATCTTGGTACAGGCTTGTTCAATAACTTTACTAGGATACCCTCTTTCTAGAAATCTGCTTCTCATGTTTAACACTTCTAGTTGGAAGGCCTGTTCTGAACTGCAATTTCTTTTTGCTCGCAGGAGCTCACTGTACGGTATACTGCGAATAAGATTTTTTGGATGGCAGCTTTTTGCATGCAACAAGCTATTTCCAGCTGTTGCCTTACGGAACAGCCTGCTCTCCAATTTATCATCATGTACCTTAACTACCACATCCAAAAATTCAATGGTCTCTTTATGTATCGTACTGGTGAATTTTAAATTACATTGGTTGTCATTCAATGTGACAACAAACTGCAAGGCTTCCTCTTCCGTTCCCCTCCAAATACAGAAAACATCATCTATATACCTTGCCCAGATGACGACGTTATGGGTAAAGGCTATGATGTTACTAGCCACCTGCTTCTCCCACCAGCCCAGGTACAAACCCGCGTAGCTGGGGGCGAAGCAGGCTCCCATCGCCGTCCCCTGGGTTTGGCAATAGATGACATGATCAAACAAGAAATAGTTATTAGATAAACATGTTTGCATCATTCTTAACAGCATTTCAGTGTGCAAAAAATAGCTTGGGTCACGTTGTCTTAAAAAATGTTGATTAGCCTTGATGCCCAATACATGCGGTATGCACGTGTACAAGCTGTTTACATCAAGTGTCATTAGCCACATATCCTTTTCCCAACTTACATTTTGAAGTAATCTTAAAAAATCTCCGGTATCTTGTAAATAAGAAGGGAGTGCCTGGACAAATGGGTGCAGAAAATAATCAATATACTTTGATGTATTTTCATAAGTGCTTCCAATCGAAGACACGCTAGGTCGTCCTGGTGGAGTAAGACTATCTTTGTGTAACTTGGGCAACAAATACATTGCCGCAAGTTTTGGGTGTTCACACTTAAGATACTTATATTCATCCTCTGATAACAATATATCATGTTTCCATTGAAGCGATTGGGATTGATACTCCTCAGTGCTTTTGTCATAACTGGATCTGTTGCTGATGATGTAACTGTCAACGTCACCCAATTGTCTCCTGCCTTCATTTAGATACATTTGCGTGGGCCAGATCACGACATTCCCACCCTTATCAGGTTTTTTAATGACAATGTTACTATTTTCTTGCAGTTCTTTGACTGCTTTACGTTGTTTAAGGGTGAGATTGTCGTGTCTGTATTTACCCGATTTTTCAAGTCTTTTGAACCCCTTTCTCAAAAACTTTGATGGCCTCGTTATGTATCTGGGGCAGAAATCTTGATTTGGGTTTAAATTTACTGCCACTGGTACCATCAAAAACTATCATTTCTTCAGTTAAATATTCTACAGGATTAACCTCATAGTCATCACTTTTTTCTAGCACCTTCATAGTTTGTAGAAGGTCTAAGTCCCCAATGGTTAAATTAGTGGAACTAGAAGTCAACGATGGTGTATTATTTTTCTTATGTTGAAACCATTTTTTTAGTTTGAACTTTCTAATGAAGTGAAACAAATCAGTTCTCCCCTCCGTATAGTTAAAATTACTAGTAGGGCAGAATGTGAGGCCTAACGATAGAACATCTAGTTGATCAAGAGTTAACTGAATGTTAGATAGATTTACCACAGTGTAAGTGTCCTTCATTTTTTTGCCGTCTTGCCCCTTGTCGTCATTCCCACGAAGGCATCAAGTACTCCTTGCTTCTTTGCGCCTCTTCTGCTTCCTCCTCTGGCGCCTTGACCTCGACCTCAATTTGGCGTTTCTTGAGGACCTGGGCTTGCTATACCCTGTCGACCCTGCGCCATCAAAGAGAACTCTTTTAAAATGTTGGATTTTACGACGGAGGAGTTCGAGGTCGAGGCGCCAGAGGAGGAAGCAGAAGAGGCGCAAAGAAGCAAGGAGTACTAGATATTCTGTTTCTTTATACTGCCATTCATTTCCTGGCATAAATATGAGTTTCACTAATACATTTTCAAAAATATTGAGTAATAATATGGATTAAAGTATAAATGTTCGATATTATGTGGTCTTTAAAGGAAGTAGGTACATGAAATTTACCACTTCAAAATGGATGCCGTTTTTGCTTGCCTTTCACTATGGTTTGGGACGGGTAGTCCTACATCTATTGCTGTGTATGAGCACTATATATTTTCACAATGCACAAACTGTCTTTGACCCGTGACCAAGGTGAGGCTGCACCAAACGCGTTGGGCGTTTGTTTGCCATTTGTTCGTAATAAATCACGCTTCATGGATTTGGGCTCAAGACTATTTTGTTCATAACACAAAGTATTTGGATATATATATATATATATATATATATATATATATATATATATATATATATATATATATATATATATATATATATATATATATATATATATAATCCCAAATGACGAATCTCCAACAAAGACGATTCTCGATCCCACTGATCCAAGTAAATGTGTTTATTTAGGCAGAAAACAAACAAGGCGTTTCAACCACAGTCGTGGTCTTGATCCCATGACCCCTTAGTGGGCCATGGTGTTCTTAAAGGTACATGCATCCGCATCATACAGTGACGTATCATTTAGTGAACATAAAAGAGCTGTGGTATTGCACAAAAGATACAAAATTATAAAACGAACATGAATCATTGTACAAGGTTGTCACATATAAAACTCTGTCACCCGAACTTGTGGTTAGCGCATCAAAATCGTGCATGGTATGCATCCTATTAAATCAGTGTCTTTACACAAACATGCTGTCAATAAAGTTGAATTCAAATGAATGCAACTTTATGCCTAATTCATGTGCGCATTGCAGTGACAGTGTAGCTCATTAATCCAGCCCTAGAGTGTTTAATAGTGACACAAAACAGTATCATATTTGCCCAAACCTTGCAAGTTCCATTGCAAACATGTGAGTGGCATAAAGTTAATTCTAGGGCATAGTTCCCACAGCTCCCAGCTCCACATGTTCTAATTTGCCTCAAAACAAATATTTAAAAAACAAAAATGTATTATTTTATCTCCCCGCATGGCACTATGTCACAGTGAACTTGAAATTTAAAGAAATACAAATATTTGTCTTTCTTAAATGCTGGCTTCTGATTTGTTAATAAGCTTGTTAGTCCCTCCATTGTACCGCCTTGTCTTCATTTGTAACTTCCTATGAGGACTGGCCCTTTTACTTGGGTTGTTACACGGTAGGTCTTCTTTAGTCTGTAAGCACTATTTTCTTTAATGAGTTTCTCTAACTGCAGGCGGGCAGGAGGGTCTCTCGTGCGCAGTTGTGACCACCGGCTTGTTTATTTAACTCCTAGCAAACGGGGCTATTGGAGACAGAAGGGGGCAACTCAGCGATGCCTTCAAGCATTTGGAATGCAATAGGTCTCGCATTTACGAGAGTTTAAACTATTGACATTGTAAATGACAATGCCTTTTATTTATGTTTTAAAAACTAAAACATTAATACTAGGTATTGTCATTTACAGTGCCAATAGCTCAAACTCGCGTAAATGTGAACCCTATTGCATTGCAAACGCTTGTTTTTTTTAAAAATAAGAGTTCAGAAACACTATTTTAAAGTGTTGTGGCTAGGTCTTGGCGCAGAAATAAAATAAAATGACTTGGCCAGCCCTACCTTTGAAATGCACTTAATACAGACGTGATTTGTACTTTAGCTCAATGTGTTATTGTTCAGCAATCCTACTATTAGCTCGTGCTAGCTTCGAGTAAGGACGCTCACTCCCTCTCAACAGTTCCAATAAGAACTCTATAATTTGCCCTTTAACAGCTGCATCAGGAGGAAAACTTCACACTTTATTACAAAAAAATGAAAAAGAAAAATAATACCTCTGCCCTTCAAACGAGAAAAATAACCTTCATCTGATTTTGCTTTCCTGTTATAAGAGTTTTATTTTTGACAAGAAATGTCACTATGATTTTCGATGAAATTATTTTGGTCACTCTAAAAGATAGTAAGCAATTAGACTTTACAGCGTCAGAAAGGACACTCCACAACAGAGAAAATAAAGTCAGAAATACAATCCAAGTAGCGTTTTTCCATCTCACATCATATCACACAATTAGAAAAAAAAAGTCGACACCTGACTAAAATAACCTGGTGCGCAGCACGGGAGCCGCAGCGGCCCGTTGGCTAAGCTCCACATTTCCATGAGTGGGATTTAGCTGAGGCGAATGACAGATTTGCCATTTGAATGCATAATAATAGACTTGAAAATTATTCCGTAGGCCTAATGTAACTCCAGCTGTTCCAGCCTTCAGGCTGCTACCTGACGAGCCTTATAAATAAATATACCAATCTTTTACCGCGCACTTTCCCCATTGGAAGGCACTCCAGGGGACTAAATATGGCAGCCGAGCGGGTTCGCCGCAGTAGGTTGGGCCTGAACAGGCTTGATGGCAGTATTTATCTTTGCAAAAAAATTATTTTGCTCACTTATGAGCGATAATGATTATATTACGCGTTCCACGTGCATAGTTCTCAGCCCACACGGAATTCGCACGTCCTTTGCCGCCACTTTTCCTATAGCTCCTACAGACCAATAAGTTGACAGAATGACATTCTTCTGGATAAAAAAAATAAAAAAAAACATTTCCTTGAATTGAAAGCAAGGCCACCTTTCATTCACTCCACCGACTCATGCTGCCGTTCACTTTAATGGGTTCATGTAGCTTCAGCTCTGTGCCAGCAGCTCCCATTGTCTCTGTCAATAAGAAGTCAAGCATGTCTCTCGTCCAGCTTCTTTTAAGCTTTTTTATTGAAATACATATAGGATAGTTGTAGAGAGGATGTCACTTCAACATTTGGGAATTAATTCAAGCAGTATAACATGTTACGTGGTTAAGATCTGTAGGGTCTGCACAGAACGTTTGTATCTAGAATGCTTTTCTCAGATGCACTTAATTGGAAGCTATTTCTCATGAACAGGCCTGAGCAACACCTTAGCAATGTTATATTAAATTATATCTACACTTCCATCCTTAAGAGTATCCTGGCGGAATAGCGATGTAACACCATCCTTGTAGTATCAGAAACGTAGGTAGGTAAGTAAATTAAATGACAAGGGAGCGCGGTAAATCCAGGTTTTAACAGCTTTAGGAAATACAAGGTGGTCATCAATAAAAGAGATGAAGACAGTGAGAGTAACGCCATACTCTGCGCCTTGGTAAGATACCAATGCCACTTAATGTCAGGCTATTCTGGAAACTAGCAATCCAAAGCCCCCTTATTAGTGATTCTGTGCACCCCCACAGCAAAGAATGATTAAATCTCGGAGGTGCAGTTTGTGATTAACCAAATAGTGCTCAACAATAGCAAGCCTGTGGGTGGCCCTCTGGGTGAAAGTGCCAGCCACAGATATGTGTGTGTACACACTCTGCAGAAAGCACTTTCAAATTCATCAAGGTTGGCTCGGAATGCAGTTTCAAATTTCTGGAGGCTGATTCAAGCTTTCATACGTCCGAGGTTTATAAAATGAGCCCCATTGAGATCGAAACTGCTGTTGCTGGTCACCTGAAAAACAAGCATTGGCAAAACCAGCAGACCCTGCTTGTATTTTGAGCTCTGATTAAATATTAAAAAGCATGCTGCAGTGTAAAAGCAGCAAAAACGATTTCGTTCTGTATACAGTGCATATATGAGAAATAATGTAATGTGTGGTTACTCAAATTAGTTTTGGAATGGAAAATAATTCCTAATGCATTCCAATGCAAGCACTCCACATGAAATGGAATGACACAATAAAAAGCCAGTAGCATGTGGTGAGAGAGGTATACTCCTCTGAGCAGAGCCAAAGTCCACTTTATATTTCAAAGAATTGGTCACAAAAGGTCTTGTAGACAGCTATGCTGTCAACCCAGTTCTCAAGGGGTCTTACTTCTGTGCATTTGCACAGAATTCTTGAGTTTTCTTAGCCCATACATGAGTTTCTCAATCATTCCAAATGGTTCCTTTGCATTTGTAGTTCCACTTATATAAAAAAACTCTAGACAACAAATGCCAGAATGCAAAAAAGTAAGCCTCTGCTTCTCATGCATGGAATTTGGAAAATTGAGAGCAGTGTTTTCTTTTCATGTCAGTTGAATGCTGACATTTTGAGCTTAGACAAATTCAAAATGGATTAATGATTTTAATTTTATGACTGTTTTTTTTTTAATGTACTGCTGACTCTCTATCAAAAGGATCAGTGGCACTATAACGGAACCACCCCTCCCATTGTTGCCTTTGCTGAAATGCCTATTTGCACCATTGAAAAGCCCTGTAGCTTTTTCCAGCTTGTGCCATATTGCTGTACAAAACACAGCTTTACTGAGTTGGTTTTAATGTCAAGAACACGACCAATAATAATATCAGGCTGTTAATATAGCATACAAAAATGAATTGTCTCTGAGTGCTTGAGCAATAGGCTTTATAATTTTATTAACATGATTTATTGGATGTGTAACCAAACAGTAACATAATTGTGTAAAGCAGTTTAAATATAGATATTAACACCTAATCCATGATAATCGTGTCTTAGTAATTGAAAAGATGAAAGGAGTCAGCCCTAGCAATATTTTTTAATGTACAGGCAAATCAATACAAATGTTTTGAATCGCCCCTGGAATTTGACAAGGAGGAGCTATGTCTGCAATACCTATCCTTGGCATTTCAGAAAAAGAGGTCATCACAATGAATGTTTATGTTTCAATGTAAATTCCAACCAGTGTGAGCAAATCACAGCATTCATAGAAATGCAAGTGGTGGGATTTTGCCCTTGTAAATGGATTCACTTGCACATAAAATTCTAACAGAAGTTGAAGTATGAGTAAATCTGTTGATGTGAGCAAGGAGTTGTCCAGTGTTGGACACCTGCAAACAGCGGTGCACGCCCATGCATACACCAGGATATTGGTATTCACAAACCTCTAGCAGGTACTTTCCAACTCAATAGAGAGGTGCGTTGCTCAGGGTAAACATGAAACTGATTATTAGTGATCAACCAGCTTAGGAGTGGCGAGTTTGTTTCCTAAAGAAGAACAGACATCCTATTGATGAACAAGCATTCAAAGATTTAACCCCTTGACCGCGATCGGAATTCCGCTCGTGTGCTGGACATTCCGTTCGCGGGTGTGGTCGTGACGAGTTCAGCTCGTCATGCGCACAGCGCTACCGCGCAGCATGACGAGCTGAGCTCGTCACGCGCATCGAAGGGGTTAATGATGGTGCCACTGCTTCCTAAAAACTAACCTGCTTCCTAAGGAAGAACAGACATCCTATTGACGAACAAGCATTCAAAGATTTAATGATGGTGCCACTGCTTCCTAAAAACTAACCTGCTTCCTAAGGAAGAACAGACATCCTATTGACGAACAAGCATTCAAAGATTTAATGATGGTGCTACTGCTTCCTAAAAACTAACCCACTTCCAAAGGACAACGGAGTTTTCTAACAACAAACATATTTCACAATAAGGAATGCGTGCAAGAGCGATATGCGTGCAAGAGCGATGAGCATGCACACAGCTGATGAACATGCTTCTTAATGACATCTTCCTCAGAAAGGTGATGAACATGCTTCTTAGTGACATCTTCCTCAGAAAGGTGATGAACATGCTTCTTAGTGACATCTTCCTCAGAAAGGTGCTCGCTAATGACACGTGCTTCCTAACGGTGAACATACAAGTCAATGAATAATGCCTCTCTTAATTAATATTGTTGAATATGCTCATTAATTACTTTGGTGCGTCTCTGGGGTCAAATACTTCCTAATGACCTATCTGTGGTTCTTGAAGCGGAAAGACAGCAGTACAGGCACTCCCATCAGAATACGGCTACCTACTGAGAAGTGCAGTACTTTCCCTTTAAATGTAGGGAAGGGCAAGTATTCCACCTTTCAAGCTAAGGTGAAGGTGCTCAGTTCCTGGCAGTACCTGCCCATTTAAAGCGCTGCACATCCGCCCCTAAAGTCGAGCACGGGTCATTATAGGGATTGTGCTTCTGAATGAAAAATGCGTCTCCTAGGTAGAAACATGCTCTCAATTATGTATGTGCGTATGAATGATGAAGTAATGACATATATGCTTCCCTCTGACAATTATGCCCAGCCTGTAACCAAAAGAACTCACTCCGCAGTGAAGAGCCTTTCTAATGACGAATGTATTTCCTACTGACGAGCGCGCTTTCACTGTCCAGCATACTTCACGCGACGAATGGTTTCCCCAATCCCCACGCGCTTCCAATAACCAACATGCTTCCCGTGACGAATGCTATCCCCCTAATGACGAACCTGCTTCCAGCGACGAATGTGCTTCCCACTGACGAACGTGCTTCCAACGACCAAAATGCTTCCTGTGACGAAAGTGCTCCATAATGGCGAACGCTCCAACAGTGACCAACATGCTTGCTTGCTAATGTCGAACCTGCCTCAACTCACTAACATGCTTCCTAACGTCGAACAGGATTGCAATAACCAACATGCTTGAAGTGACGGATGTGATTGCAATAACCAACATGCTTGATGAAGTGACGGATGTGCTTTTTACTGACAAACGTGCCTCGCACTGACAACCTTGCTTCAGAATGATGAACGTGCTTCGTAATGAGGAACGTGCTTCGTAATGAACGTGCTTTCTCGTGGAAATTAAGCAGCCTAAAAACGAGCACGCGACACGCAGCAAAAGATACACGTGCTGTTAATGATGAACATCCAACCTAATATCACCGTGCTCTCTCTCTCTCTCTCGGATGAGCAGCAATGAATTAAGGCTTTGAATAGGCACTCTCAATTCCGTAGAGTTTTTTTTTATATATATACTATTAAAAAGTCAGGAAATGAATGCACTTTTCCTCATTCGAAATGAATGCTTCATACTATTTCCCAGAACTGCTCTTCCATTATTGAGCCATAAAAAAAAAAAATTGTTGCATTTTTTACTTTAATCTGATGTATTTACAGACAGTGGGCTTTTATCATTGGTATTTTGGATTTTAAATCACAATGTAAAGAAATAGACACATGTAGAAGCTTTGAAACTGCAAGATCTTGATGAAGATGAACAGGAATAGAGCGGGACCCTCTCTAATTCACTTTTGAAAATTGTGATTGCTGCTGTAATGACGCACATTTCGATAATAAAATGTCATTGACAGGGATGAACAACCATGAGTCATTCATGCTAGATTGTCAGTTGTCAAGATGGAGCAAGTGGACCACCGCTATAACTTAACAAATCGATTCTTGCTGTTTATTTATATACTTTTTTAAAAAAGATTTAAGTTTAAATACATAATCAATTGATTTATTTCTGGCCTATGCAGCCTTTGGGATCTATGTGTCTTTACTGTGGGCTTCTCACTTTCAAGGTGGATATTATTTTTTATAGAAATGCAGCAGCGGCCCGTGGAGGTAAGAGCGGTGGGGCTGGGTGGGGGGTTTGGACGGATGATGATGAGGAAAAATTGAATCAATAATTAATTTTCCCTCGTCATCGTCAGTCGAAATCCCCCCAGCCCGGCCCCACCACCCCACCGCTCTTACCTGCACGGGCCGTGGCTGTAGAAATGGCAAATTATATGGATTTTAATTGCATGGACTACTTTAATGTTCTTGTTCTCACTGGTACATAGAGTGAAAAAGATGCATGGTGAAGTGAGAGGAGATCATGATCTAAAATAACGTCATTTCTCTCTCTTTGTCTCTCCCTATCTCAAAACAGATTTTTGCAGCCTGACACCAAGAAGACGGAAGGCTTGCCAACACAAAGAAGTTGTGTGTGACACCGAAGAGTTAACTTTGCAGAAACTTTACATTTTTTGTTCTACCAGCTAAGCGTGCTAACCTATTAATCCGCCTTGCAGTTCCATTCAATGGAAGCAGTAACATGTTGAAACTTTGCTAATGGGCCCATGGCTTCGCATTCATGGACACGGGACAGATCGTCATAATCAGATTAATTTCCTACTTATGTGGAAAATATTGCTCTCAACAAGAGCTCTAGCCACACCCATGGTGAAAACTTATTAAAATGGTTTGGTTTTGGTGACACTTTTCTTCCTGATTTCCTTTCAGATATTTAGTGGTTTTGAATGTCTGAAATGGGCCCACAAAGAACAATGTGGCCCAGGGACTGGGTCTCTTTCCTAAAGTTGAGGATTATTTCTTTGCTGGTGTTCTCCATGCAGATCTCACGGATGACGACCTGTCCAAGTGTTTGCCGCTGTGACCGAAACTTTGTTTATTGCAATGAGCGAAGTTTGACCTCAGTGCCTCTTGGGATCCCAGAGGGGGTAAATGTCCTCTACCTTCACAACAACCAAATTAATAATGCTGGCTTCCCTGCAGAGCTGCACAATGTCCAATCAGTGACTACGGTCTACCTGTATGGCAACCAACTGGATGAATTCCCAATGAACCTTCCCATGAATGTCAGGGTGCTTCATCTCCAAGAAAACAATATCATGACAATCTCAAGAGTAGCGCTCGCTCAGCTTTTGAAGCTGGAGGAGCTACATCTGGATGATAACTCTATCTCAACTGTGGGGGTAGAAGATGGGGCCTTCCGGGAAGCTGTTAGCCTCAAGTTGTTGTTTTTGTCAAAGAATCACTTGAGCAGTGTGCCAGTAGGTCTTCCATACGGTCTGCAAGAGCTCAGAGTTGATGAAAACCGCATTGCCATGATATCGGACCAGGCTTTTCAAAATCTCACCAGCCTGGAACGTCTGATTCTGGATGGTAATCTCCTTACCAACAAAGGGATAGCCGATGGCACTTTCAGCTACCTGCCCAAGTTGAAAGAATTCTCAATGGTCAGAAATTCACTTACCACTCCACCCGCCGACCTCCAAGGGACACATTTGGTGAAGCTCAACCTGCAGGACAACCAGATCAACCACATCCCAGTAGCGGCCTTTCGGAATCTTCACAAGCTGGAGCGACTAGATATCTCCAACAACCAACTGCGCATGCTGACACCAGGGGTCTTTAACAGCCTCACCAACTTGAAGCAGCTTACTGCCCGAAATAACCCTTGGTATTGTGACTGCAGTATTAAATGGGTGACCGAATGGCTCAAATCCCTCCCTGCAGCCATAAATGTCCGGGCATTTATGTGTCAGGGTCCAGAACAGGTCCGGGGGATGGCTGTAAGGGAACTTAATGTGAATTTATTATCATGTCCCACTACCACACCTGGTTTGCCCCCCATCACCTCTGCACCTTTGACAACTCTTCCCACCACACCGCCCCCTACATTTCCTGTTACTACACCTAGTATCAAGTACACACTTCCAACTCCCACAGAGATTATTCCTCCTACTGTGCCTGACAAGGAGGTCATCAGAAAAGTGACCCCTCCCATTACTGGACGAATTCTTCTCTCCATCCATTTTGTGAATGACACTTGCATCCAGGTGAGCTGGTTGTCTTTTTTTCCAGTGGTATCCTACAAACTCACCTGGGTTAAAATGGGCCATAGTTTGGTTGGGGGCATTGTACAAGAACGGATAGTGAGTGGTGAAAAGGAACACCTAAGCCTGGTGAACTTAGAGCCTAAATCCACATACAGAATTTGTTTGGCCCCCTGGGATTCTTTCAATGATCAGAAAGCTGGAGAAGACACTGTCTGCTCAGAAGCAACAACAAAGGTCTCTCTTTTGAACAATGGCAGCAACAGTGCCTCCAGTCATGAGCAGACAACACCACAGAGCATGGGCTCTCCGTTCATGCTAGCTGGGTTGATTGGAGGAGCAGTTATCTTCGTTTTAGTGGTCCTGCTTAGCATCTTCTGCTGGCACATGCACAAAAAGGGGCGTTCCAGCTCTCAAAAGTGGAAATACAACAGGGGACGCCGGAAAGACGACTACTGTGAGGCGGGCACCAAGAAGGACAACTCCATCCTGGAGATGACAGAAACCAGTTTTCAGATTGTCTCCTTAAATAACGATCAGCTCCTTAAAGGAGATTTTAGACTGCAGCCCATTTACGCCCCAAATGGGGGCATCGGCTACACGGACTGCAACATCCCCAATAACTTGCGATACTGCAATAACAGCAGTGTCCCAGACTTGGAACACTGTCATACGTGATAGTGTATGAAAGTGAAGGAACCAGGACAGTATGAACTTTTGGAAATTTACATTTGATAAATGTTTGCAGGTGCATTTGTGCATCTCAATTCTCTGTAATTTATACGGTGTACTATGTAATGGGATTTAAGATAAAAAAGTGCTATCTTTTCTATTTCCAGTCAATCGCAAACAGTTTTGTAACTCTTTGCTTTTTAAATCTTTCAAAAGAAAATGCGAAGTACTGTACAGGGTTGTAGACTAAGCACCCGAAGTCATGGCAAAGGATGAGGAATGAGTCTTTCCTCTTATATTCATGTTTAATCACTTTGCTGTCAAAGCTGCCCCTTAGATCTTGATCCTTTTTTATCCTTTATAGGAAACGGAAACTAAAATTCTCAGATAATGTTGTGGCTACTTCAGGAAAAAACACATCTTAATTAGAACATTTTTGAATCTCATAGGTTTCACTTTTACTGGGAGTGGATTTATTTGTGTCCAGACATTGACTAACTCAACCCTCTCCTCTCCTCTCCTCTCCTCTCCTCTCCTCTCCTCTCCTCTCCTCTACTCTACTCTACTCTACTCTACTCTACTCTACTCTACTCTACTCCCCCTCCCCTCCTCTCCCCTCCCCTCCCTTCCTCTCCTCCTCACCTCACCTCACCTCACCTCTCCTCTCCTCTCCTCACTTCGCCTCTCTTCTCCACCCTCTCCTCCTCTCCTCTCCTCCCCTCCTCTCCAGAGCAATCCGTGCAGGTAAGAGTGGTGGGGCGAGGGAGATACGACAGACGGCGATGAGAGAAAATTCATTATTTATTTAGTTTTCTCTGGTCGTCATCTGTCGAATTCCCCCCACCTTGTCCCACTGCTCTTACCGGCATGGGCCGCTCTTGCCACTACAAATCCTGTGCTAGACAGCACACTCTCACATCTGCACCATGGTGGTGAAAAGCTGTACAACACAAAAGGCGGCCTGTTTGTGTGCCAGCAAAGGGGATGACAGCAGCAGCAGATTAATTGTAGCAGATGTTCTGTATTATCCCCCTTATGCAATGTAGCACAAAATTTGGTTGCTGTGTTGCATGAAAAATTTGTTAATCTTGTCCCTTGAATTTATATTTAAGACAGTGAAATTAAACTAGGGTGTATTTGACTCTTTCACAATAGCAAGAAGAATTTAAGCAGCACGTATGATCAGTACTTAAGAGGGTTTGCTGAAGTACAAGCAGTAGCGGCCGGCACAGATAAGAGTGGTGAGGCGGGGTAGGGTAGGGGAAGTCAACAGACGGCAGAATAGGTAACATTAATTAAAAGAAAACCAAAAAAAACACTTACCTTGCGTTCACCCCATCGCTGAATCGGCAATGCGGCGAGCACAAGGTAAGTGGTTTTATACATTTTTTTATTTAATGCTACATATCTCGTTGTCTGTTGACTTCCCCGACACCCACCCTTACGTGCCCCGCCCCACCCCACCCCACCTTCCCACTGCTCTTACCTGTGCCAGCCGCCACTGAGTACAAGACACAACATTCAAGTGCATTATAATTGCATATCTTGTCCAAACTACAATTTCAAAACTGAATAATGTCATGAGACATCATTAGTAACACTGCATCTCTCGCTCAAAATGAAGCCAGATTGTTGGGTGTAGAAATGACAACCTATTTATAAGAAGCAGGGGCATGGAAGACTCAAGTAATTTGCTTACACATATTTACTTGAAATTCTGCAAAAAAAATCATGAAATTAGGTGAAATGTAAAGGAGTCCTTTAGCACAAAAAACAGTGCAAAAAACACTAGTGCCACGAACAACAGCCCTGTTGCATTCTGGACATTCACATTGCTCCTGTGCAATTTGTTTTAGATCATGTGGGGGTAATGGCATAATTTTAGGTATTCTGCCTCAAAAAGGTCACGAAAAATTCCCAAAAATTACACCAGATTATACAAACATGACAAAAATTTCACCTGGGCTTACCAAGAAAAAAATAGAATTTAATAAGAAGCATTGTAGAGATACACTGTTGCTATTTTATTCTGATTTCCAATTCAATTTTATTGAAATCGGAAGAGAGGATATAAATATTAATTATGCCTTTTTTGGATGCAGTATATTTCTCTAGGTTAGGATATATACCAGTGAAAGCAGCAGACATAAAGAGGTTTTCACTCATGGTATGGGACCATTCATTCTCAAACAGTCATGAAACAATACTCAAAGTACTTTTCCTATATAGACATGAACTTGTTGACTTAGGTTGCCAATATGGAAATTGTAACCCACAGAATGAGATTTTTGTGAGTCAGCATACACTTGATTAAGTTGAAAAATATGTTTACCAATTAGATGTTTCTGTTTGACTACGTGGGAAATTCAACAACGGGAAGATTCTGGGATTCAAAAAGGTCTCGCAGGTCGAAAATGGAGGAAAAGGGAGAGGAAAGAGGAGCACAAGGAAAAGGGAAGGAAATGGGAACGAAAGGTGGTTGGTCATGCAAATCTATTAAGAATTCGGTACTCTGTAGGGTTCACAAAGGTTTCATAAGTATTTGACTCTCCTATAAACACTTCTAAACATAAGCTTTAAACAGTGGCATAAATTTGTTTACAGGATGTGAAAAGGAAAGGAATAATCCCCAGGTTTTATGAGGGGTTGGGCGCTAAAAGAGATTTCCCTAAAGAATAATTTATTTTCCATGTGCAATAAAAATAAAGCAATGTAAGTGCCCTATTCTGCCTAAGCTTAAATGGGCAGATTTGTAATGGTTGGGTAAAATGTTTTGCTGCTCATAAAAATCCACAAGTATAAGAGAAAAGTAGAATCACTGATTTGCAGGCTTCTTTGTGAGTTTGGTCCACAGAGTACACCCATTAACGGCCACCTAAAATGACCTGGACGGGTTTGTCTGTGCAAACATGAATCCGATGAGCAGGCTCCACTGTGCTTTAGATTGGTGTGTATGTACAGCACAGTGGCGGCTCGCAGAGGGAGTGCTGCGGGGCGGTGGGCAGGGTGAGAGAGGGGCAGGGTGGGGGGTAGAGGACACGGACATACGATGGACAGGAGTAAAGTAAGTAATTAAAGAAATAAAACTATTTACCTTGCGCTCACTGCATCGCCGAGTTGGCGATGCAGCGAGCGCAAGGTAAATAGTTTTATTTATGTAATTACTTACTTTACTCCTGTCCGTCGTATGTCCGTGTCCTCTCACAAAGGGGCATTGCTTAGAGAGGCTGGGAGTAGCCACATACACTGAAGTTATTGCTGACTGTATGCACTGGAAGTTTCTAAACCCTTACTTCCTCTGCATAGTCCATCATGTCTCTATATGTACATTAATGAGCAACATAAAAATAAGCAGTGCCCCTCTTTTAAAACTAAGACTACCAAACTGTTGGTTGCCCTTCCCTCCCCTTAAGTAATTTCGCCAACGTTCTCTTTTCATTAACATGTTTCGGCACTTTCTGTGAGCTAGAACATCCATCTCAAGCCCAATGAGCTAGAGGGTTAGTTAGGTCCTTTACTGTACCCAATGCACTTCACAGAAAGCAATGAAGGGGCAACAGCTTTGATAGCAAAGAAGTTCTCGATTTCAACTCAACCTTTTGGTTTGTGACATTTTCTTGTTCATGTGTTTAACACAGTGACATTACACGTTTGCCTTTTAGTTGAAAAAGGAACATTAAAAAAAATCAATGGTTTTTATTCATGTTTCAACTTTACAGTAGCCTGACCAACGGAAAAAAGAGCAAAAGTTCCATTTTGTCAGTGCCAAAGGTCAGTACACGGTCATAGGTCACTAGGTCAAGTGCAGAAACTCCATGTACAGAAATGCTACATATAGGAAGCTTCATCTCACAGCCACCCCCCGTCCCATGCTGCAGAGCTGTTAGCAGATGAGTGGAGAGTAAGGAGTGTGGAGCGCGCACAAGTAGAAAAGATGTATTGGTTGAGTTTTGCACAAGCGCGCTCCAACATCCTATACTCTCCAAATTGAGAACATCAGCCTTGTAGCACAGACACTGGAATAGCACAGAAGGATACACACCAGCCTTTGTTCACGCGGCATTTGTATGGCGCCACTTCAATTCTTAGAGACAGAAGGTGACTTACAGCAAATCTGTGAACAAACAAAAACACCAAGTCCCAAAAATAGTAGCGCCGAATATTTGTATCTAACTGGCAGTGTGCTGAATATCATTTTGCTATTTTTTGGAAAATATTATCAATTGAGCCACGTGCAAATGTATTTCTGCTTTGTGCTTGGCATTGTTTATCCATTATAATATAGGCTTACAATCTGCAATGTCTGTCTTCTGGGATTTGCCATGTTATGTACATTGTTAATTTGAAAATCTCATTCTACACTATGCCTTTTTGATATACTCAGTAAAGACTCATTTTATTACTTGGTTCCCTCAAACACATTTATTGAAATACAGAACACTGCCTCAGTGCCAAACAAAAGAATGTATTTTTATTGCGATTTTTCCTGAAAGTAATAATAGACAAGTTCTGAATTTATTGTGTATCCCCTAATTTGTCTTTCGCCTCCAGGTTCGATATTCAAAGGTGGTCGAAACTTTAGTTGATATTAACATGCACTGCACATACTGCTTCAACTCCCATGCAACGATCTCCACATTTTATGTATATGTTTATGCTCAGTGGAATAAAATAGGCATGATTCGGGCTGCTGAGAATATACAACTTTAAATTCCTACCTACTGCCCTTGGGTAGGAACAAAACCTCAAAGAAAAAACTACTATTCAAATTAATAAGTTAACTAGTGACATATATAGTCCCAATGTCAATAGATTTCTACGACTTCATCTCTGTGTTTGTGTTTGCGTTCAGACCCGGATGGTATTTTTTATGACTGCAATGACAAATCGGCGCAATTGATTATTATTATTTTTTTTTAAAGAAAACGTTTTATAGAAAGATAATTTCAAGGTTTAGTTCCCTTTGATACTCACAAAAGGAGACCATAGATTTATTGAAAATGGAAGAAAGCTAGATAACTACCACTTTTTCATATGTTTTGCCATTTTTTTCAGTTGAAAAACTCTTTCTGTGAGTATGAGAACAATTTTATTTCTCTGGAAATGGCTTTAACAAAGTAAATCCATAACTTTCATTTTTCTGTTACACAAGTATACATAAATAGCTCCAATGTGCTTGAAAAATTTGTGAGATGCTATCTGCAAACCATAAATACTATTAGTCACATTCCAAGCATTAAGGAAGTTAAGAGACAACTTACTTATCACAGGGGTGTTCCTCTGTATCATCAATATCTGTCACTGCTTCCCAAGTATGCTTATTATGAGTGATAATTTTGTATTCCACAATAACACAATTGCATTACTCTTCATCTCCATAAATATTCTTGAATACCTGGATGTCCTCTGTCCAGACAATTGATGGTCGAAGGTCAATGTACAAAGTTAGTGTTGGTGTATCCAGACTGCGTATATTTATAAGCTAGAGTTGTTCTCTTAAAACTAGAAATAGTAGGCAGACTAAGCAAAGGTCTGATATCATCAACATACTTTCTATCTCCTTGAGGTGAAGAATATGCCCCACTTCTCAAAGCAAAGGCCTACATGGCAACCGTTGATCAGGAGACATCTACTTCCACATCACCATAAACAAAACATATTGCTAGTATCTACTTTATAAACTGACATAGAAAAAACAAAACAATCTAGCTGGGAAACCACAAATGGAAATAGTAGGTCTTGCAGCAGGGACCTTAAAAAGACCGAGGTTGAGTATGGGTGTCTGGTCATGTTGAACTGAGGTTTGCACTGTTGTCTCTTGCCTGGAACTATCATCATCAGTTCATGTATCTTTGATCTGGGTATTGCCCGGGAAGCCGCATTTCCTCTGAACCTCTACCCCATCTCTGGAGCTCTAATCAGGAGTGCTTGGACTGCCAACATTTCTTCACTTGAACAAGTCCTTAAAATTCACTGTACCTATAAAGATTATACTTAGAGTGCTGGATTTACATATTCATAAGAAATGTTCTATTGTATCCACTATCTAATTTATGAGAACTTTGACAAATGGTTTTTATTTTGAACAAATGCCTTAAGTAAAAACCAATAAAACATACAAAATAGCTTGTGGTTGCGATGACTGGCACCCTGTGGGGTAAAGCTGAAACATTCATTCTTGCACCCATTTGTTTTGCCATGGAAAAAATACATGTAATCAGTTGATAGAACAGTACTAAACACTTTCCTGCACAAAAACAATCCTCTTTTTCCTCTTGCTAAGTGTGCTGTGGAATGCAGCATACTAAGAAAGAAGATTCGCTGAGAAGAAACAAATATATTTCTCCTCGTTGTGCCTCCCCTAGGAAGGCGCAGCGTTTTGATGCATTCCTAGATTTACCAGTGTTGGCAAATGTGGGAATGCGCCAAAATCAATGGGTGGATGCCTGGGAACACCCATGCTCCACCCATGGAATGCCTTCCCGGGGCAGAGTAATGCAAGGCAGCGTCTTGTGCTGCCTTGATTTACTCCAGATTTACAAAGCAATGCAGGGCTACACAAGGTGGCCTTCAATTGCTTGGTACATCTGATTTTAGTATTGCATTGACCTTGCGACACCATTCGTGATGCAAGGGCAATGGTATACTATGATACATCTGTCTCAAAGTTTCTTGATAGTTAAGCACTTAGGTCAAGAATACAGACCTATGAGACATTGGGCCTTATTTACGAGGAATTGGCATAGGGCAGTGCCACAAGTCTTCTTCCTGCACTGCTTTACACCAATGCGGAAGTGCAGGAATGCACCGTATTTATGAAATACAGTGCATTCCTGTTGTTCCGCCATTGCGCTGGTGCACACTTTTCTGCCTAGTTCCAACGCAGGCACCCGTGCACCGTGGTGCAAGGGTGCCTCCGTTGAAGCCAGGATTGTATTTGTGCAGGAAGGGGCACCTTCCTGCACAAAAACAATCCAGAGGGGCGTTTTCCTCTTTCCATGTGTGCTGCAGAATGCAGCACACATAGAAAGAGGAACAAACTAGGAGAAATAAAAATATTTCTCCTTGTTATGCCTGCTCTGGGGAGGCATATAGTTTTGGCACTGCTCCAGGTTTACGTGATTAAGTAAATCTGAGGCAGTGTCAAAATCCATGGACTGTGTGTGGGAAAACCCACCACAACACCCATGGAACGACTCTTTGACGCAGAGTAAGGCAAGGCAGCGACTTGCGCTTTTTTGTATTACTCCATAGCTATGAGGCCATGCAAAGCCACGCAGAGTAGCTTTGCACCTCATAGATATGATTAAGAGGATTGTGCCACAGGAGCATCAACAAAAGTGACACTCCAGCGGTGCAAGTCTCTCAATAATAAGCCCACGGTTTTCACATGTATACCTTCTCACAACTGAATGTCACAATCATTCAGAGTTCCTCAACTGTGTGTTTGCAAATGTACTAAAATGCTTGAAAGAATAGTGTTTTAAATCAAAACATTTCAATTCTCCATGAATCAGTGGGCAGGGCATGGATTGTTTTTAAAGGTAAAAACCTTTAAAAACAATCCATGCCCTGCCCACTTGATTCATGGAGAATTGAAATGTTTTGATTTAGAACACTATTCTTTCAAGCATTTTAACATTTTACATTTTACATTTAGCATTAACTGTAATCTCAACCCTCAAGATACAAGATCAACAGAATGGGCAAAACACTGTCATTCTTGTGCATCTTCCCAAAAAAGAAATCAGGGGCCGTAGTACAGATGTTGCCCCAGGGGCGCAATGGGCGTTTGCGCCACTTTGCACGCCCCGGGGCACTTTGGTTTGATAGAAAGGGAAGCAGACGCTTGTGCGTCCCCTTTACTGATAGGGCTGGCGCACTTAAAGCACCAGCGCTATCAACAGAGGCTGTACCCTCATTTGCATAGGGGCGTGTCCTATGCAAATGAGGGAATTCCTTTGACTCTGTGTCCACGCCATATTATAGACGTGGGCGCGGAGTCAAAGAAGCCCTCAGGAGGCGCACTGACAGTGCGCCTTTTAAAAGGTGGCGCACTGGCAGTGCGTCTCCTGACAGCAGCCCTCTGCAGGGGGTAAAGGGGGTCCCATGGACCCCCCAGACATCCCCTAGCAAGCGGGTGCCGTCACTGACTGCACCCGCCTGCAAGGGGATCTCTAAACCCCTGTGAAAGTGCAGGCGGGTGCTGCCTGCATTGTGAAAACACGGAGCGGCTGCTCCGTGTTTTCACATTGATGCACTGCCCCCAGGGCAGCGCGAGTTCCCGGCTGCTCTGGGGACAGCGCATACACCATAATTGGGCGCATTATCACTGTTTGCGCTTGGCGCACCTTTTGAAAGGTGCATCGGGTGCAAACAGTGATAATGTGTAATACGGCCCCAGATGTCTATAAAAAGCTACGTTTATGGTTTTGTAGCAGAAGGTTTTCCACATGGATAGCTGTAGATCGCCTGTTGTGCACACTTTTACCATTTTGTTTTGGCCTTGGAACATTGCAAGTTGTTCCTCTTTGAATAAGGAGTTTTGGTTTCAAGGTGACTCATGATACCTCCCCTGAAACCCACAATTCATCAGGGCACAATCTCCGATAGTTTCTATATGCCTTCGGGTTCAGATGCACTATAGAGACAGTACTTGTGCATCATGTGGGACAAGAAATGTAATCACTGGACTTTTTCACCCACAAGAAGGCCAAAAGTCTACAACTAATTCTGAATCTTATCACTCAACAGATATTAGCACCCAACTACTTCACAATGATGACTCTGCAGAATGTACTCCACTTCTAAAAGCAGGGGACTACATACCAATTGTTGATCTTAAGGACTTCTACATCCCCATAAACAAACCTATTTATTACTAGTACCTGAGGTTTGCTATAAATTAAAACATTACCAACTCAAAGTCTTACATTTTGGGGTTATTACAGTCCTGAGAATCTTTTCCAAATATCTTGCAGTACTGAGAGGACGCCTACATCACAATTCAATGTCATGTCATTCAATCCCTGGATCACTAACTGGCAATAGGGACAAGCCATGCTCAATGCCTCAACCACACCTAATAAATTATATCACTCCTAAACAGATTGGGCTTCACAATATCAAATAATTTCATCTGGGGCCACAGCACACCCAAGGTATTCACAAAGCTACACTCAGTGCTGTCACAGGGAAAGCTTACCCCCACAATGAGAAAGCAGAGGCTGCTTCACTTTTACCAGGCTTCTTGGCCTCTTCCAATGAGAAGGATAATTAATCTTTGGGAATGATAGTCTGTTTTTGTCCCAAATGAAAGGTTACATATGCATTCTTTAAATGATTGCTTTGCCAGACAATGCTTATAAGAGACTGGGAACAGGGATCATCTAGTGAAGATGGAGCCCAGTGATCAACACAAGCTGCAATTTTAGAATAAGAACAACTTGTTACTGGGCAGATCGTTTCTCAAGCCAAAGATCACTATTAACATAGACACATTGCTAACAGATTAGGGACCTCAAATGAGCAACGTCATTATTCAGGGTCAGTGGTCTCTGCAAGAACATGTGCTCAACATCAATGTGTTGCAGCTCACAGCGGTACTACTAGTCCTTTTTGAATGCAGAATTAGAAAACTAAGTGGTCAAGCAGGCAATATGACCACAATGTATTAGATACAGAAATAAGGGGGCATATACTCTCCACAATTGTCCATGCTTGCCACAGCAATTTGTCATTGAGCCTTCTGTTATCAAATACACTAACTAGTGGAGCATGTCCCAGGAGCAGTAAACAACTTTGCTGATGTGCTCAGCAGGACTAATCAAAACTTCTAAGTGGGAGATGGTCCTAGGACAACATCCTAGGACCACGGGTCCTAGGATGCTTGTTTCCAGTCCAGGGAGGACCTGGCCTGGCAGTTCGGTCTGGACTGTTGCCATTGGGTACAGGGTCAAGACTGATTTGCATATGGCTGGATTCAAACTGGAATGGCATGGTGAGCAAAAAAACAATGGATTTAGGCCCAGATCTCTGTACTGGGGTAAATGTATGGCATTGTTCTGCATTCTGTCCATCAATTGTTCTTTTTGTAAAAGATCAAAGTGGCAACTGCGGACAACTACTCGTGTGAGACTGTGTCAAAGTAAAATATGGCCGACCACAATGGAGCATGGTTCGGACACAAAATGTGAATTGGGAGCGGTAAGCATTTACCTTCAGACTTAAAAAAATTCTTTAGAAAAATGTTCTGAGAAGAAAAAGTTCAGCAGCACAAGGCTGCAAGAGGTGTCCGAGAAGGGAGCGTCATCGTTGGATGGCCTTGGGTCGACGCCACAGAGGATATTTCTACATTCAGACTTAGTCCTCCTGGCTCTCAGTTCAGTTTTTAGCCAAAAAATGTTGAAGGGCCCACTTTTGGATTTTGCTATCTGGGCACATTTAGCACCACTTCCAAGGGCCCAGGACTGTAGGGGCATCACTTGGAGGGTGAGGAATCACTCAGGCTGGGGCCAGGTGCAGGTTCAAGATGGAGGAAGCCTTTTGTGTCCCAGTGGCTCTAACAGGAAGCCAGCAAGCTAGCCACTGTGAGTCACTCTGGAGGTCCTGTCGTTGTCCCCAGGCAGAAGGTAGTAGAGCAGCAGGACAATCATTGCAGCAATCCAGAGGGGAGCAGTCCCTCAGAACAGCAATCCAGCAGAGTGGCATTCCTTCCAGCAGCACATCAGTCCTTCACCCTGGCAGAGTATTCACAGATCCAGAAGTATACTGAAGAGTTGGTGTCTGAGATCCTACTTTTCTACCCTGGTTCTTGAAGGTGGGAGAAGCTTCTAGACAGTGGTTTGCAGTGCATGGCATTTCCTGCCTCCCCTGCCTTGGCACCAAGCTGGTTACAGTAACAATGTGGGGTCATTAGGCCCTTTGTGTGAAGGCAGAGCACTGGGTATAGTTGTAAGTGGGGCTTTGCTAAGCTCCACCCCCATCCTGCCAAGAGGTGGCCTATTCAGGCATACCTAATCCCTTCATTGTATGACTGTCTGGGAGGAATTCACAAAGTCTAATTGCAATTAAACCCAGTCATGTGACCCAGACCAGGATACAAGCACAAAAGGGCTAAGGGCAGAAAAATGACAACTTTCTAAAAGCAAAAAAACAAATGATGGACGGAATGCTGAACAAATCAAACATTCACCCCTAGTCACAGATCTGGGTTAAATCCACTGTTTCTTTCCTCACCACACCATTTCAGTTTGGACCCAGCCATATCAGTCTTGACCCTGCTCCCTATGGAAACAGTCTAGCCCAAACTGCCAGGCCAGGTCCTCCCTGGACCAGAAACAAGCATCCTGAGACTGGGTTTGGGCTATCACCCCTCATAAGCCAGGCTAGCTTGATTCTGGTGGCATAGCGAGCACAGGACCCATGTCTGGGCATACCCTTCCCATTTAGGGTGACAAATGCAAAAAGAACAAATGTTGGAAGGAATGCTGAACAAATCAAACATTCAGCCCCAGTCACAGATCTGGTTTGGAGCTGCAACTTAGGTGACTGCCGTGGATAGGGCTCGGGCTTTCTGGATCACTTAGAGGACTGACAGGAGTCGTGCTAACTCGTAAACATCAGTGTAAATGTGGTTTCCTGGCCTGTGCCTGGAATTGGTCGCCCTAAGTGGGAAGGGTATGCCCAGACGTGGGTCCCGTGCTCACTACACCACTGGCTTCAAGCTAGCCTGGCTGAAGAAGGGCGATGCCTTGAAACCGGTCCCAAGATGCTTGTTTCCGGTCCAGGGAAGACCTGGCTTGGCAGTTCGGGCTGGACTGTTCCCACAAGGAACAGGGTCAAGACTGATTTGCATATGGCTGGGTCCAAACCGGGGTGGTGTGGTGAGCAAAAGAATGATGGATTTAACCCAGATCTTTGTGACTGGGGGTGAATGATTGTATTGTCCAGCATTCCGTCCATCAATTGTTTCTTTTGGAATTGGTACAGCTGTTCCTAGCCACATAAAATAGTGTGATGTTGAAGCAGGCAGTACCAATAAGAGTAATAAAACATGAAAAATATAAATACCGCTGCCTTCTAAAAACACCACTTTTCAGTACCACTTGCACACTTGTTTATGTAAAATCAAAGCATCAGATTGGAAAAGAAAATATACCCTGGTAAGAATCCTTCTTCAGAAACCATGCCATTGACAGCCATGACCGCTGCTAGATCTCCATGTTTACCCGTAATTCATAATCAACAAAGACATTAGACTTGCCACTGGAGGGTTCTCTGCCTTATTTCACTCTAACTGGGCAGTGCTAATGCTGGAAGGGTGCCCAGTTCAGCGATTTACCATTTCAGGAAATCTTGGAGCGGCAGACGGCCCTTCACTAGGGTAGGTGCCAGTAAACTCCACCATGCAGCATATGGCAAAGTTTTTGCCGAACTCCAATCTCCAAGAGTGGCAAAAATCCATTAACTCAGAGTTTACCACCCACCCTTAGTAAACTGGGCTATGGCCTCTTCCAAAGAATTAAGAAAATCACCTGTATAACTGGGGGTTGGGGGGTGATAGATCAGCGCCCCTGCCACAGATAACTGAGCGGAAATTGCAGTACAAAACCCCAATGCTTCTGCTCCATTAAGATTCAGTAACGTAAAAGTGGATCACCTATACCTTTTCTTAAAGGCAATAGCAACTACCCCACTTCTGCTCCTTATTCTGTCAGAGCGCACGCAGGAGTAACCTTCTGGGAAGGCAAGCTCTATATCCGGGGCGGATGACTAATTCAACCATGTTTGTGTTAAAAATTAAATGTCTAGCTGCTTCTCAATGAGCCAGTTACTTATTTATTTTTTGTTAAATACTGTTTATTGATGAGTCAAAAGAAGATAAACCTACAATAGTGATACATGATAAATTTATAGTAATAACAATTAAAATTATATAATAGTAGGATTACTTCTAATGTGAGGAAGGTAATACAATTCTAGGTATATAAGTTAGATACATTTTTTATATAAAAAGAAAAGGTAAATAAGTGGGAAAAAGGATAGGGTAAGGGGGAAGACAAAAGAAAAGAAGAAAAAGAAAGTAAATGAGAAAGGAAGAAAAGGATATAGAGAAAATAGGAAAGAAAAATAAAAAATGATATTTAAGGTAAAGGTGAGTGAGAAGAGAGATATGTAATAAAAGATAGCCATTATAAGTCAGATTAAATTGTCTGCTGTACTGATAATATTGAAACAGTGGCTATTCTATGTTCATCACAAAGAAAATTCCACCATTTTGATGTAGACAACTTAGAAGTATTTTTCCAACAAGAAAGTATAACTTTCAAAGCAAGTGCAATAAAAAGATTTAATAGCTTAGGTTTGGGGGAAAGGTGATCAAAATCAGGTGCCATAGTTCCAAAGAGAACATTTTGAATTAATAATTGAATATTACATGGAACATTTCATAAACATTTTAACCAAACTATTTGTCAAAACTTAAACACATGAAAACAATAGTAACGTAAATGAGTTAAAGTATGTGTAGAGGTAGAGCAGGACCAGCATAATGAAGAAGAAGTTGGAGCAAATTTAGAAATATATTCAGGGGTAATAACAGCTCAATTATAAGCAAAAATAAGAGATTGGGTGATACGAGCAGCTTCAGATGTTTCAACATTTTTAAGCCATATTGGATCCCAAAGGTGAATAGGGAATGAGATAGAAAGTTCAGTTTCCCATAATAATTCAATAGACGTTTTGGTCTTATAGTAGTAGGGGATAATAACATGTTATAGAAATAAGCAGTTTTTGGTAAGGAGTCGTGAGGAATATTATATAATGGTGTTGAGGGTACAAGTGATATAATGCAAGAAGGGAAATTGTTAGATGATAAAAAGGATTGAAGAGCAGAAGATATTAGATTATAGTCCTGTAAAAAGAGCGTGGTAGATTAAATTGTGTTTGTAAGTGAGGGAAAGGAATACCAGAGCTGTGTTGTACAGTTTGATGCATATAATACCTCTCTCCTTCCAATGTTTAAAATAATTGTTTTTCCATCAGAATTTAATTCATTTCTTATACCAAATAGAAGAAGCC
This sequence comes from Calotriton arnoldi, assembly GCA_963921515.1. Classification (NCBI taxonomy): domain Eukaryota; kingdom Metazoa; phylum Chordata; class Amphibia; order Caudata; family Salamandridae; genus Calotriton; species Calotriton arnoldi. The sequence continues at coordinate 711,484 of CAWUFW010006556.1, forward strand.
AGAAAACATTGATAAAAATGAAAACTTGTAGAAAATATTATATGTAGTAGAAGTTGGGAATGTTTTAGAATAGGGTTTGTAGAAATAAAAATACAATTGGTCATCTGAATTACATCACTAAATGAAAAATCCTTTATTAAAGAACTTTCAAATAGAATCCATCGAGGTATGGGTGCATCTTGGAAATCATTAGTTAAAGCCTAAAATTGTTGAACTAAAAAAGCCGAATTATACAACTTAAAATCAGGAAAACGGACACCAACTTCATTCTTCAGACTTTTAAGTTTAGACAAGGCAATACATGCATTTTTTTTATTGCAGCAAAAAATGTGGTAAAAAGGGAATTGATCTGAGAAAAATAGGAAAAGGGTATTTTAAAAGGTAGCATAGACGATATATAAAAGACATGCTGTTCAATCATCAACTTGATGGTATCTAGCCTACCCCACCATGATAAATGAAGGGAAGACCATGATGAAAGTAATTTCTGAAGTTTAAGTTTTAAAGGAATAAACGTATACCTGATTGTATTTGAAATAGTAGGGAAAACAAAATACCAAGGTTTTTGATTTTGGAAGGGCACCAGGTGAAATTAGTGTCAGCAAACATGTAGTGATAACAGGAGGGATTTAGTGGTAACATTTAAGTTTTGGAGTAGTTAAGTTTATAACCGGAAATATTTTAGTATAATTTGTTTTCTTGTAAAAAAGGATTTAAAGAGGAGGGAGGGTTAGACACATATATTAAATTATCATTGTCATAAGCCGACAACTTGGTTTCCAGGGAGTTATGTTTAAAGCATGATGTAAGTGTGTTACAACTGAACTGAACTAGACGAAGAATAAAAAGCAAAGAAGAAAGAGGACAATCTAGTCTAGTACCTCTATGTAAATGAAAATAAATGGTAAAGAGTCCATTAACAAAAACACTGGCATGAGGGTCTGAGTATAGCAGTTTTAAAAATGAAATAAATTTAGTGCCAAAAAAAAAGACCAATGGGTCGTAGTGAACATAAATTGCCAATTGATGCGGTCAAAAGCCTTTTTGGCATCAAGAGACAAAGCTTCAAGGGGGAATGATATTTTTTTACCAAATGCAAGATTATTAGAGAACATTCTAGCATTGTCTGCAACAAGTCTACCCTTAACAAAACCAGATTGGTCAGATTTGAAAAGTAAGAGAACTATATTTTTAAGACGGGAATTCTAAAGTTTTAGCAAATATTTTGCAATCATAATTATTTAATAAAATAGGACGATAGTTTTTACAAAGGGTGTTATCTTTGTCAGGTTTGGGAATAATAACAATTAATGCCTCTGAAAAAGATCCAGTGGCCTTAGAATCTAAAAGGAAAGAATTAAAAAGTTCTATTAATTTGGGGCAAAAATAGAAGAAAAAGAAGATAATAGTTCAATAGAAACACCATCCAGACCAGGAGCTTTAGCTTTTTTTAGGGATTTAATAGAATCTATAATCTCCTGAAGAGTTATTTCAGCTTCTAATGATTTGAATTTGTCAGGAGTGGAAGGAGGTTTAGGAATACCATTGATAAAAAAGTATGCAAATCGTGCTCTAAAGTGTTGGTTTCGACTGAATATAGTGATTTATAATTTTCTTGGAAGATATTAGAAATATCAGCATCTGAAGATGCAATTTTGTTAAGTTCATTTTGAATAGGGCCAATATTTTTACGCTCAGATTTAATTTTTTTTAAATTGGCCAACATTTTTCCAGCTTTATATTGACCTCCTATGATATTTTGATTTCACTTTAAGGAGCATATTACAAGCATCGAAAGTGGCACGTTTATTGAGGGTAGACTTGGCTTTAATCAATTCATGTAAGACTGAAGAAGATTTGGATTTTCTAAACCTCGATTACTGCTTCAGAAAGGCTAATGACAGCTGAGTGCTGAAAATTCACACTTCATTGTGCCCAGGTGATCGGTGATACTTGCGATAGGAAACATAACTTTACACAAAAGTTGTCTCTGTAGAGTAGCCTGAGAAGAACTCTTGGAAGGAAAACCAACCCAAAACAGTTCTGACATTTGAGAGTTTCATGTATTGAAAATGTGTATAAAGTGAGATACAAATCATCTCATTTTGTTTTAATCACAAGTATTACCTGACCAATGGAGAAATTGATACACAGCGAACTCACAGAGCTTCTGTGTAACGAAGGAAAGTGTCTCCCAGAGGTGAGGGTGCATCACATGAAGTCTGCATTTTGTAATGGATGAGCAGAGAGTTTGCCAGTGCCTAAAAGCCTGCCTGCTGAGAGAGGAAAGGAAATCTGCCTGGCCCTGCAAGAGCAGAGACTCTCCAGGAAGAGAAGCCAAGCGTGTTCCTGGTGTGAAGAAACACACATAGAGAAAGGGTACTGAATTGGATAGCAAAGATGTAAGCAGCAAATAGGAAGAGTGGGCTAAACTGTCATTCTGTAAGGTTCTTGTAGAGAACTGCCCTTAAGACTACACAAAATTTAGTGAGGTCACTTCTATTGATAGGTAACACAGGTACACCATGGCCAGAAGTGTTTGACAGGTATTTGCACCAATGGCTTTCTACTGTGTGTTCACAAAATTTAGTTTTTTAGTTTTATTTGTCCTCCTTCCAAGCCAGTCTTCATGATTCACAGCTATACCTTATGGGGTACTTTGACTACAACTCCTATCAGCCTTGGACACAGCGCAACACTTGTCAGCTCTTCACGCGACTGCGATCTTGCACTGGTGTGAGCAGTATTTGGCAATAACTGCACTCCCCGGCTGCCGGCTTGGTCTACGACCAGCCGAGTAGTGCTGTACCAAGTAGGTACAGAGCAGTTTCATCACCCATGAGGACATGAGTAGCGGACTTCAGTTTCTAGACATACCGCAATGTTTTTTCCTACTACAGTGCTCCAGATTAGCAGCTTAGAGCGGCATTTTTAACTTGGATTTGTGTGTCTCAGTCTGTTTCAATTGATCTAGACATCCTGCAATGTTTTGCAGGGACCACTGCCTGCCTTTAAAAAATGAAACTGAAAAGTTTCATTTTTATTTTTTTAATGCATCCCGTTTTCCTTTAAGGAAAATGGGCTGCATTTAAAAAAAAAAAAAACTGCTTTATTTAAAAGCAGTCCTAGACATGGAGGTCTGCTGACCCCAGCAGGCCACCATCCCTGGGAGTGCCAGCCATTCCCAATGGGGTTGCAAATTGCGACAGCCTCATTAATATGCATGAGGCATGCAATTTGCGACCCCATTGGGAATCGCAAACAGTGTCTCAGACACTGTTGTGCATCCCAATTAGCAAGTCACAAATTGCATCGCATTTGTGACTCGCTAATTGGTGGGTCGTTCATCTGGCCCTTAGTGTTTGACTACAGGGCCAAACCACCCTCCATACCCCGAGAGGCTTCATAAGTACACCCATACGTGTAAATCTTTTAAAGTGTACCGAGCATATGTGCATGGCCATTTTGTTGATGGTGACAGCCGTGCTACCATGGCACACCTTCACAAACGCTTTTCCGTTCACACATGGTTTGCAGTGACCACTACCATCACAGTTTGTAAAAGTGATTTTTTATATAGATGACTCATCGGTCTCATAGACAACACAAGACCAGACATCGCTTGTTGATAGCAAACTCGGCTAAGTATGAACATTATGAAATGAATGACACTTAGCATGCCTCATACTGTGCACCCATGTATTTAACATGCTGTGACAGTATATTAACTTGTTTGTCCCTTTCTACAGGTACGATTCATTTAGTATTGTAGTACCAGATTTCAGAGAGGCAAGTAGCCATCCCTATCCCCTGCCACAATACATGCATTCAATACGTAATCACAGACTCATAGACTGACATGGGGGCAGTGACAGTTTTTTTGTCCTGACAAATGCCTTGGACCAAGTTTGGCCACAAGAATAGGGCAGACACATATTGACAAGCTGAGGGTCATAGGAAAATTGCACTCCTTGATTGTCCCTTCCCATAATTATTTTTATAATAGTTTTTACTGTGCCCATCAACCCTGCGAATAAAGGGAAACCTGGGCGTGAATGAGTCCTTGTTAGCTTAAGCCCCGGTCATAAAAAAAAATATACATACAAAGAGCTCCCTGGAATACATTTGAGCCCAACCTGGCCTTTAGGAGCCAGGATGAACCCGATGAAGAAGCATGTCACTACTAGAGGGAGTGAGGTTTGTATATAAAAAAAGAGTAATTCTCCCCTGTAGTTTGAGTTATCCGAGATGGTAGTTTTACTGCGTGTACTTTTCTGTGTAGGCAGACGGATACTTTATTTTTTTTTAAGTTCACTTCTATTGACAGCTACTGCAGGACTCAAGCTGGTGCTGCTTCCGACACCGAAATTAAGATACATTGCTGCCGAGTGCATTCCATCAGCCTGAAAGGCTGAAACTACATACTGTTGCTGGGGGAAGCCTGTCACACTCTAGGTCTGCCTTTGCTTTGGGCAGATGGTCAAAGCTGAACAATGTGCAGAGACCAGTCACTGTACATAGCATTCACTATTGCAATTAAGTTTGGGAGAGTGAGAAAGTCACAACCATAACACCAGACCCAAGCCTGTGGGTGAATGACAAAATATCTGTGAGTGATGTGTGCATCATGCACTGGATTGAATAATGCTGTGCAGTAAAGGCAGGCATACTGGAGATGATGAGACACAGCTGGCCATGAGCCCATACAGGAAAGGCATAGAATGAGAACCACCAGTAATTCACATAGGTGGCCAGTCTGAAGAAAATTGACTGAAGATCAGTAAGCTGCTGTATACAAAAAGAAAATAATGTTCTGTACACTACAAATAACTGCTTTCTTCTATTCCCATTCAAATGACGTATCACTAATTGAGAGGCCTGAAAGGTGGAAACCCGCTCTACTGTGTGGAGTATGAGGTCTAGAATGGTTAGGGGTTTTTGACTTGAAGATCATTTCCTAACAAACTGGCAACATTTTCTTCACAGGGGTACAAAAAGGAGACAACTGATATGAACAACACAATTGGCAAGTGCACACCTACAAAGATCTCATTATCCTTGGACAAAATTTATAAAAAGCAGATAATGGCTAGAAGGAGACCAGCAATTGTCAAGTATTACTGTGAGTTCAACAAAGCCAGAGCAAAGTAAGCAGGGTAACTTATGATTGTTCAAGCTACACAATTTATTGTTCATGGACCCAGCGTTAAAAGGTCATTGGAGGTAATTAAGAATATTTTGTTGGTCAAGAGGCTGATGGAGATAATGAAGCACTAGATTAGCACACACAATGGCCTTAACGTACAAACAGCCAGCGCAGCAATAAAAGCAAGTAGAAAATGCATATCTTGTGTGTACTTCCTCACATAAGGTTTACACCAGGAATGAGACTGGGGTTTGGTATTTGATCAATAATAGGCCTGGATTCAGTTCAGATACAGGCCACGACCAAGGAGAGTTGAACTGTTTGGGAAAACCCAGAAGAGTACAGGAAGAAAGAATCATAAAAAGAATAATACAATCTGGAATATCACTAAATAATACTGCCATTGTTGCACAAATATAAGGATAAAGGGAGAAAAACGTGGGAGTTAATCAACACAAATTAGAAATACAGTGAAGAACAACCACCTCAGCAAATACAAAATCCAGTCTAAGAGCATGCTAAAACTAACATTCTAAAACAAGTGGAAAGTATTCTGAAAGCAAGGCCCTGCTATCTCTAGCCTATCTCTCTCCAACATAAATTCAATTGAAATTGCAAACATATGTGATCTGTGATTTAAAAGTGACGGATCTGGGGGCGTGGCCAAGTAAGATGGCTGAGCGGACATGAGCCGCTTCAGCTCCGGACCCCAACGACTGCCATGAGCCATCTCTACCACGCCAGGAGAGCGGAAAAGTGAATGTAGACGCTGGTCAGTGTCCCTAGCTGAGAGGGGCATCCTTGAGGAGCGACATTATTGACCGCTGGACCCGATGCGGGGCCGCGAGACGAGGCGGAGGTAAGCGAAATCGCCTTCAAGATGGCGTAGCAGCAACCTCGCAGGCAAGACGGGCTGAATAGTGAAGCGGCGATAGAGGCGACAACAAATGTAACTGGCGCTTCAACCTCCGAGTGGACAGATGAGGTAAAGGGTCTCCTACATTGCTCCCGCGCCCCCTCGATGAGACTAGCGGGCAACCCCTCTCAGCCCCACGGAGGGGGGAATGGCCGCGGGGGCGCGCTAGTGGTTCTATGATGGCGAGAGCTGCGGTCGCTCTCGAGGGCGGTTGGAATGATTGCGGGCTAAGCACCCACCCGAAGCTGCCAACTTACGGTTAGGTCACCCCACATCCTCCGAAACTGCACACTGTGGGGCCTGGGAAGCGCTTCATCCGGGGGCCCTGCCTGACTTCAAGATGGCGGCCGGCTGGTCGATGATCCCCAGGGCAGGGACATGGTTGGAATAGAGAGGCTGTAGTGGGAAATTGGTAAGAGGAACGCATATATAGCCCGACTTATACGGGGGAAGGGACGGCTGAGGTTCCTAGACGCTTCCATTGGTGATCCTGATGGTACCTGACCCTAAAATGGCCGCCAATCACTGCCACCCAGCAGGAGTCTTCTTTTAACTTGGAGAACCCTACCCGAGCAGTGTCTGGATCGCGGGCCCTGCCTTTTGGTGTTCAGTTTAGGCACCTACCTCTACATTGCGAAGGCCGCTGCTCTTATGCCGCCCAAGAAAACATCAAACAAAGTCTCCCGCTACTTCACGACATCGGGAAAAGACACCCCACCCTCGGGGACTGCACACCCGCAGAACATGGCGCTTACTCGCGAGAAGCTGATAGCCACCCTATGAGATTTCAAATCCGAATTATGCCTGGAAATCAAACAAGACTTGCGATCCTCTATGGATCAACTTAAGGCTGACCTCACCGAGAAGATGGCGACTCTACGTCAGGATGTGGATGCGGTGGGCACCAGGGTACTGGAGGTGGAGGAACAGACGCAAGACCTCGAGACCCGAACCACCAAATTGCAGGACTCTCAGCAGGACCTACAGGCCCAACTTCAACAGGCAATGCTTAAAACGGAAAATTTGGAGAACAGATCTTGGCGGGACAACATCCGCATCCGAGACCTGGAGGAGGGAGCGGAGGGGCCCGACTTGGAGGCATTCGTGGTGGGACTCTTCGAGGAAATTCGAACCCCTCACCAACTGAAACTCAAAATAGACCGGGTCCATCGTGTGGGGGCTGCACATCCGGGGAATCGCAGAAGACCTTGAGACGTCCTGGTCAAAATGCACTCTTTTAAAACGAAGGAAGCCATTTTGAATGCAGCGAGGAAAAAAGATGAGACATCCTTCCAGGGCTTCAAATGCGCCCTTTTCCAAGATCTAGCCCCTTCCACTCTCGCACGCCGGCAGACGCTGCGACCTATCACCACCAAGCTGCGAGAAGAGAACATTCGGAACCGCTGGACTTTTCCTTTTGGTTTTTCTTTTGAGTACACAAATAAAACGCACCATGTGACGGATCACGCCGAAGGCCACCGCATCCTGGGCCTGCCACCTCCAGAAGATGGAAACCCCGCAGGCTCCTCAAACGACCCGGAGACGTCCCGGAAGGGCTCCAGAGCCTGGCACGTGGTCCCGAGGTCCCGATAGACCGCAGGAAGATGGCTCCTGGAGATTTGCTCTGCGCCGACGCTTTGCTATAGGAGACACCGGACCAACAATGCGCTTGTGGGTCTGAGAGGTGCAGGAGCCCGGCTGGGCGACTGGGCCCTTCGTCATGACATGCATGGCAGCACAATCGATTGACAAGGACACTGAGGTTTTAGTTTTCTCTTTTTTTTTTTTTTTTTTTTAAGAACGCTCTCCTGATTCCTAGCACACAGCAGTCAGGGGTACGGGCCTTGTCCGTACCACCCAGAATTCTCCCTACCTTTTTCAGAGAATTCCGAGCCGCAGGCCCGTTGGCCGCTCGGCTCACTCTCTTTTGGGGATTGTTGGGGGGGGTTTTGAGGGGGAGGGGACCCTGTTGGTGGTGTCTGGGGTCTGTTTTTGTTTGCTCTCTGTAAAGGCTTACAGTAGAAGGGAGGAGGGGGGGTGTGCGGTATGGAGTCTCAGGAAGAGTTGTCTTTGCCGAGTTAGGAGGCGTTTCTGCCGCAGAGGCAGAGCAGCCAGGAGCTACATGGGGAGGGGGGAAAGTAAGGCCTGCTAATGGTATCAGTAGCATCCTGGAATGTCAAGGGCCTGAATTCCCCCCAGAAACGCCAAAAGATATGGAAATACCTAACGGACCGCAGATTCGAGGTGGTTGCTCTTCAGGAAACCCATCTAAAAAAATCAGAGGACACCAGGCTTCGACACAAGTCCTACCCCTTAATATACAAGTCGTCCTCTAGCACTAAGCACAATGGAGTGGCCTTACTCTTCCACAGCTCTTCCAAGTTCCAGCATGAAGCTACCAGAACAGACCGGGACGGTCGAATTGTAATGGTTAAGGGGCGGCTCAGGGGCATCTTGTGCACCTTCACCACTATTTATGCACCCAACTCAGGCCAATCTACATTCCTCACTCACGCACTTGATTTGCTCAGTGGGTTCACGGAAGGCCCAGTGGTTCTTTTGGGGGACTTTAATTTGACCTGGCATGAGACCCTGGATAGCTCCCACTCCCACAGAGCGACCACTAACTCCTTCTCTAAAGGGATTAAACAACCAATGTCTTCACTTGGCCTATGCGATGCCTGGCGGACGATACACCCCACTACTAAAGACTACACGTACTACTCGCATGTTCATCAATCCTACTCTAGGATTGACTATATTTTTATTAGTCAGTCACTAATGGGGCCCCTACAACCGGCGCAGATAATGCCGATTTCTATATCGGATCACAGTCTGGTCACTATCAGTCTCACATGGACTGGACCTAAGTCTGGTAAATCATGGTGGTACTTCCCAACAGCGATTACACGGGACACACTCCTACGCGAGGAACTGAGGGCCTCCATCATTGAGTATTTTACACACAACACCCCACAAGCCACTACCCCGCAAAATAACTGGGATGCTTTTAAGGCGGTCCTTTGGGGTAAATGTATTCAACTCAACGCGACCCTTAATACTCAAAGAAAGAAGGAACGAGTTGCCCTTGAAGGGGAATTAGAGGCAAACGAAAAGGCACACGAGGCTACCCCCTCCCGAGCGCTGCAGCGACAGCTTAACGCAGTTCGAGGCAAACTACGCTCCATCTATAATAACAGAGCAGAATATACGCTTCTGAAACTACGTCAGATATCTTACACCCAGGGGGATAAAGTGGATCCTCATTTAGCGCGCCAATTGTGAGTGAAGCGGGAATGGGAATTCATTGGGGGTATCCTTGACCAGGGGGGACAGCTCGCCCACAATGACGACACTAAGGCTAACATCTTTGGTGAGTTTTATGGGGAACTTTATCAGGGCTCACCCCCTGACACGGTCCTACAGCAACAATACTTAGACACAGTGACCCTCCCTCGGATCTCCCCCACGACAGCGGGCTCCTTAGATGCTCCCATTTCTTCAGAAGAGGTGGGAAAGGCCATCGGACGACTCAAGCTGCATAAAGCCCCCGGACCCGACGGCCTAACACCACAATTTTATAAATGCTTCGCACAGGAACTGACCCCCCCACCTCACTGAGCTTTTTCAGGCGATTGCAGCTGATGCGCGTGTCTCAACGTCAATGGCTGAGGCAGTGATCTCAGTTATTCCTAAACCGGGGAAGGATCCCCACCTCTGCTCCTCGTACAGGCCTATAGCCCTTCTCAATCTCGACGCGATGCTTTATTCCTCGATTCTAGCTGCGAGAATGGAGGACTTGATGCCCAATCTAGTCCACCCTGATCAGTCAGGTTTTATAAAAGGGAGGCAAACACACGACAACAGCCGGCGCACCATACATCTTATTGAAAAAGTATCCAAATTTAAATGCCAGCGATTTTGGTTGGTCTTGATGCAGAAAAAGCCTTCGACAGGGTGGACTGGTCATTCCTTTTTCTCGCTATGCAGCGATTTGTCTTTGGAGACGCATTTCTCAACATGATCAGGGCCAACTATTCCCTCCCAAGTTCCCGGGTGGTGGTCAATGGGTGTACCTCACTCCCCTTTATTCTCAGCAGAGGCACGCGGCAGGGGTGCCCTCTCTCCCCTCTCTTATTCGCCCTCAGCATCGAACCCCTTGCAGCGAGAATTCGGGCTAATGTAGAGATAAGGGGAATTAGATTTAGTGGTATTGATCACAAGCTGTCCCTTTTTGCCGACGATATCCTCCTCTCACTCATGGAGCCGGCCTCCTCCCTCCGGTCAGTACAAGATGAGCTGGTCAACTTTGAGAGGGTGGCAGGGTTCAAGGTCAATCTATCCAAATCCTCAATACTCAACCTCACGCTTCCCACTGGAGATGTGACACGATTAAAGGTTCAATCTGCCCTACAATGGGCTAAACACTCTCTTCTCTACCTAGGGGTCCGTCTCACAGCAAAAATTGGGGACCTCTGCAGGGCCAATTTCCCTCCTTTAGTGACTCAGTTGCAGCAGGACTTCAAGAGATGGAGGCCTCTCTACATCTCTTGGCTAGGTCGGATCAACGCAGTTAAAATGACAGTCCTCCCCAAGCTACTGTACTTATTTCAAGCTCTGCCGATTGCATTGGAATGCGACCTTTTACCACACCTCCGCTCGCTAGTTATTAAATTCATTTGGCAAGGGGGGTGAGCTCGCCTACCTTTTCATGTACTAAGGCGGCCTAGGACTGCCGGGGGGTAGCCTTGCCGGATTTCACATTGTATTACCAAGCGGCGCAGCTACGAGTGGTGACAGAATGGACGGCACGCGAGTCCGACAAACACTGGCTCCATATGGATCGTTCAATTGTGGGGCGTTCCATCTGGGATGTCCTGTGGAAACCTAAGGGAGACCGACCTGCAAATGCATACATAAGTACCCCTACGCGCACTACTCTGACAGTCTGGGACCAGGTCACGAGAAGGGAGGGCTGGACCACATTCCCCTCCCGTACACTCAAATAAACTTTAATCCGGCATTCCCGCCGGCCTCACGGGAGGGACCCTTTGACTGCTGGAGGGAGGGGGATGCCTAAAACTTTCTGACTTATTTCACAACTATGACGTCCTGACATTCGAGAGCTGCAAGCGAGAATGTCTGATACCGCATAGCGAACACTATCATTACCTCCAACTCAAGCACTGGGCCACACTACCACACATAGAAGATGCCGCTACTAGAGAACTAACAGCTATGGAGAAACTGGCGGTACACAAGGCAGGCTCCATGAAAGGTGCCATTTCCTCTCTCTACACACTGTTACTGACTACACTGCACGCACCCCGGGCACGCTACATGTCCTTTTGGGAACAGGTTATAGGGCGTGATATCACTGAGGAGGAATGGAAACACTTATGGGGAGACCTCACTAGACACAATAAATCAGTAGCTCTGAGGGAAGCCCACTACAAAACTCTGCTAGACTGGTATCTCTACCCCACTAAGCTATGGCGGATCTTCCCCGACACCTCAGATCTCTGCTGGCGGGGATGTGGGTTACAAGGGGACTTCCGCCACATCTTGTGGGACTGCCCCAGTATCCGCCCATTCTGGGAGGAAATTCTCTCTCACCTTAAATATGTGTTGGGGTATCCGATCCCGACGGATATTGAGGGGGTTTTATTAAGGATCAGAGACCCAGGGTTGGAACACACACCTACGTCCGACAAGGCAATCATGTGGATGTGTCTAGGGGCGGCAAAGCTTACGATAGCAGCGGCATGGAAAAAGGCTGGAACACCAGCAATGTCACTCTGGCACGCTCGTTTATGGAGACTCCTTTCCATGGAAAGACTCGCAGATATCTTTAAGGATGACTACACGGCCTTTGAATATAAATGGGGCCCACTAGTTACATATCTCTCACAAGGCCTACCCGCAGCAGTGTGCCACTCCTCGGTAAGGGCTATGCATCTCTTCCAGCTCTAAAGTGTCTCATCTCGGCACTCGTCAGGATGGCCTTGTGTATCAAACATATTACATCCCACTTCAATGAGCTGGCTTTACAGATGACTTGTTGTTCATTTTGATCTCATCTTGAGACATCACCACCACCAGGGAGGAGGGAGGGGGGAGGGGGGAGTTGTGAGGGGGGTAAAGTTGGAATTAATATTTGTGGACTTTTCGTGTCAGATTCGGGATGGTAAAACAGGCATCTCCTATAGAATCAGTGGGAGGGGTGTTTGGCTTATGGGATGTTTGAAACTGAACCTTAATTAGCCGATTGTTTTTGACCCAGAGGCCTGCACGCCTTAACTGTATTCATACTGTTCATTTACTTAATGATGCTCAATAAAAAGACCTTTTGATAAAAGTGACGGATCTCCAGGAGCTTGATATTACGATGAATCACAAACGCTAACCAGTAAGAACAAAAATACAATAGAACTCTTTATGGTCATAAAGACTGCCAGAGAAAACAACATCAAGTGTTATATGAAAGCCAAATACATACTCAAGTTAATGATGAGATCAATAATGATATAATAAAGAAAGGCATCATCTGTCCAAAAGCATGCCTGAAATTGGAACCAGAATCATAATCCGAAATGAAATGAACCCATGATAAGGAATGTGAAAACAAGTAGAGGTATACTGGTTTGTTTTTAGTTTTTATTTTATTTGGGGTTTATGAAAAGTGTTTCTAATCACTTTGTGGTAGTCTCAGACAACAGAAAGAGAAAGGTCCTGAAGATGCCTCTGATGGGGCTAAAATAACCCCTGCAAAATTTGTATTTTTTTAATGATAAAATCCTTTTGCAGGTAGGAATAAAGTCAACATAGTTATCTGCACTGAAGCACAATATAGAGAAGGTCTTTCTTTTTTAGAAGAAAAAAGGTACAAGGCAGTGCTCAGAAGGTCATAGAAATGTTTGAGGCAATGGCCAGGGTTTGAAAAGTGGAAGCAGTAAAGTCAAGCCATTTGTTCTATCAAATGATTGATTCATTTGATGTGACCTACTAAGACTGAGAGATAGACATGATCACAAAAATGAACTAAGGCTTAGATTTACCATTTCTGCAGGCACTTGTGATATCCTAGGAAGCTCTTCATGGTTTAGATCAGTATAAATGGCAGCTGAATTGACCGCATCCCAAAACATGTGGTGAGTCACGTAACACCCAAGCCCCAATACACTGTGCAAAGGGGTCATCATGAGACATGATCAATGGAAGGACAGCTAGGATTACACACAATGCCTTACCTAATAATGTGACATGACCTAGCTTTGCATGAAATTATAACACCTAATGAAACCAGGTGCACACAATAGGGTCTTGGAATATCTTGCAATATTCTTACCCATAATGTGTAACCTTAATATTATGTTATAATGAATGTAAAGAACTGGGTATGAACACACCCTTATCAATTGTGCCCCTGCAACATTGAAACAAGAATCACTCAAGGAAGGATCTTTTAGTTTTGCAGTTACATGTGAAAAGTATTTCGGGTAACTAATGAAAGGCTTTATAGTGTATCAATCTGTTGAGACAAACGCCACTTTTTGAAAATATTTATTTATTCTTTGGACTGAATAGACTTTCAACAAAGCCCCCATGCTCCGACCTTTAAAAAAACTCTGCTTCTGAATGCTTGGTGTTCCTGCAAGCCTTCAGATCTACCTGCAGGCAGGAGATTCTCTTCTGTATGGTTTTAGCAGCCAAAACACATACAAAGATCATGGTCCAGAGTGTGCTCAATGTGTTAAATCTATTTGAAAACTGCTATAGTCATACCTTTATTGAAACAATCGGATGCAGACCCACCATTACATTACAACTTATGTCTCATAGCAGGACTGCTCATCTATTTTTTTAAAGTATAGTATTTTATTAACATTTTCAAAATACAATCCCATCATCAATTAAACGTATTATACCATACTCAGTTGCATACAAAACCCCTAATATCAACCTCTTCCCGTACCCCTACCCGTAAAGGCTCAGTCACAGTGTATGCATGGTCAAAAGCATTACTAAAATTCACTGGTAATCAATAACAGTGGAGCGATAAATCTACATTGATAACATTTTCTAGCTATGCACACTAGGTCACAGGTGTCCCTCCTCCAATGACCCCCTGCCGCATTGTTACCTTCTCTATATCAGGATCTTTGGAGGTAGCTCCTCGGGAGGAGTCAGTAGCTCTGACAGCATTGTTGCCAAGGCCCACATGTCATCCTCTATTTTGTCATCTTTACATGACTTTCTCATGTGGCATCCCTCAGCATTTATTCATTCAGTCATATCTTTCAGCCAGTCTTCAACTTTTGCTGGTCTGGGAGACAGCCATCCTATTACAATCCTATGTTTATTGCTAATGTCAGCCTCAGGAATATGAACCTTCTGCTCAGTTTTTTCCTTTTCCTGAAGGGGACCAACCCCAGCAGGCACTGACCTATCTCTCGGGGGATCTCCCATCCCGTGGCCGTGCCCTGTTTTTCCAGAACTAAACGCCAATAATCGTCTATCTTGGTGCAACTCCATAGCATGTGCAGGAAATCCGCCACCCGCTCCACATAGCGGGGGCAATCTGCCAATCTTTCTGGATTTATAGCGTGTAAACGACTGGGGGTAAGGTACACCTGATGAATCTCATTATATTGCAACAGCTTGAACCACGCACTAGTTGAGACTGTTAGACCCCTTCATGAATGGACTACCAGGATTTTGCCGTTATGGGTGTATCGAAATTTGCCTCCCATTTTTGTTGCACCGTGAGTTCAGTCGTGTCCGCGTCTTTCCTCAGGGCCCTGTATATATGTGTGATCAACTTCTTGCCCCAGGACATGGGCAATAGCGCTTCCAATGTCTGGGAGTCTGCGACGCTTCAGGAAACATAGGCCAGATTTCTCGAGCCGTGGCTGCTATTTTAGAGAACTGTAAAAATTGGCCCGCTCTGAGTTGGAACCCCTCCTTAGCTTTGGTCATGTTATAAACCTGTTATTAGGATAAAGGTCCTTCAGCATGTTGCAGCCTCCGGCCCGCCATTTATGCAAGGAATGTAGCTCTCTATAGTTTTGAATGGACGTATCGCCCAGTTGTTCATGCTTGGCGCATATGGGGCACAGGCTCATCTTGAAGAATATGAGCTCTGCTACTCCTTCCAGTAAGAGTTTGCCTATGGCATGCAACAGATACTTGTGTCTTTGTGGATGTCAGTGATAAACATTTAACAATTGCTGATCAAGGAATACTCCCATTGTTGGGCATGCAGGAATTGTCACTGGCCTTTGACGTGGTTAACCAGTCACTCCTGCTGGAGCAGGTTAAGATGGTGGCAGGAGCCTCCTATAAGAAAATTAGCCTCTTTTCCTGAGGACTGCACTCCATGTGTAAATTTTGTATCCTTTATGTTAGCCCCACAGTGAATTGTGATGTTCTGTGTTACCTATATTATTTAATATTAATCTCAGGCCCCAACTTCACATGATTCATGATAAAAGATTAAAATGTGCTCATTTGCTGACTATATCCAATTCCATCTTGAGGTTTTGGATCTAATTCATTGCCAAGTTGAAATCTCACCTGATAAAGTTGGTACATTGATAAGGAGCCTAAAATTGATTGAGGAGAAAATTATTGTGATGCTTATAGGCTGTATGCACCTTTTTTTACCCTCCACCCCATGTTCTCATCTACCTATATTACTAGAAGTGACAATAAAAAAGTGTGACACTGTTAAAAACCTGTGGCTCCTTTAGTTTGCTAACATGACCTTAGGCAATGACCATAATAATAATCAAGTGTTCAAGGAAAT
This sequence comes from Calotriton arnoldi, assembly GCA_963921515.1. Taxonomy (NCBI): domain Eukaryota; kingdom Metazoa; phylum Chordata; class Amphibia; order Caudata; family Salamandridae; genus Calotriton; species Calotriton arnoldi. The sequence continues at coordinate 727,354 of CAWUFW010006556.1, forward strand.
TGTGCCAGATGTTCAGGGATCTCCACTTTCTTCCAGATGAATCCTACTCCTGGTGCTTGGGACCATAACCAATTTCAAGTTTCAGTAACGAAATGGCCTTCTTCAAAGCTTCCCTGATTATCAAATGAAATAGCCTCAACTTGTGCAACATTTTGCACAACTCGTTATTTTGGGCTAAAGCAAATGGGAAAATGTCCTAGCTGAGGGAGAATTTGCATTGGCTTTCTGTGAGGGCAAGAGCGGAGTTCAAGATCTTGATTTTGACTTAAAAATGTGTTCAAAGTTGGGCCACTGGTGATTTGACCCAAAAACTCTCCAGTCAATTCCTCAACTCTGGAGGACACTTTCTGCTGAATGTTTTGAGAACTAAATGCACATACAGAGGAGACTGAAGATTTCCTGTTTTAGGGTCTAGACACCAGGATTGTCTTCTACTCTAGCTGCAACAAACTGTATGCATGCTGGTTTTTAGAAAAAACAATAAAACTGGATTTTCTACTTAACCCTATTTCTTGCTGTCTTAACTATAATAGCCCCTTTTTGCCCAGTTTAGATTGTGAAGTGAGGTTAGCTAATAAATAAATACATACATACAAACCATACATACATACATACATACGTACATACAAATATACAGGTAATCATCTATTGTACTGATGGGCTGATAAATGCAACAGAAATTATTTTCTATAACTCGCCTACTTTGCCAATTTTATATCACTAATCAGTCATCTTAAGACTTAAGAAGGACTTGTATTGTACTTTATTGTTCGATTAATTAAAATCATTACAATGTACTATCATTACAAAATACTATAAAAGAAAAGGAGAAAGAAATTTTAAAAGTCTCACTGAGTATGCTTAAAACATAAAAGTCTTAGGGGCCCATTACGATACCCGGCGTAAATAAATCCGCCAGGCATGGAAGCGGCAAAAATCCGCCCGCACACACCGTCTGAACACCGACCACGCCATTACGATTACACAAACCGAAAACCGCCATCGGCGGAAAATCACACAAAATACCGCCCGCCATCGTCCGAGTCTGAGTCAAACCGCCCGCCACGGACGGAAACACGCACGACAACACAAAACCGCCCGCCCACACGGCCGACACACCGCACGTGAAATTACGATCGCACCGCCATGAGCGCGGAAAAACCACAAATATACCGCCCGCCAGCGCAAACAACGCCGATGAGAATCGACACGGCAGAAGCCATGGCGCCAACGTACCTGCACAGAAACCATCCGCACACAAAACCAATAGCACACAACATGGCCAACAAGTCCACACAGCAAGGCACGCACAAATACACAAGCACAGTACACATCCCGAAAACACCCCCCGGACAAACAAAAAATACAAAGGCCAGAACCCCAGACACAACACACCTGAAAACAACAGACCATGAGGACACACCCACATAGGTGAGTACAAAAGCAGCACTCCCACAGACCACAACCCCTTGCTACATTGCAAACCAGAGAGGAGAGGAGAGGACACAGTGACACAGCAAGGACAGCAGCACACCACAGAAACGCACACATCACAACCACCACCACCACCACCAAACACCGGCACCACAAACCCCCTGCACATTACACAACACACACCGCACCAGCACCACAAACACCATGGCACCACAAAGGATGCCCAAGTTCACGCCCATGGAGCTGACGGTCATGGTCGACGAGATCATCAAGGTGTACCCACAAATCTATGGGAACATGGTCCAGCACACACCACTAGCCACCAGAAACAGAATGTGGAACCGGATCGTAGACCAGGTCAATGCAGTCGGGACCCTGCCCAGAAACAGAGTCGAGATTAACAAACGTTGGAATGACGTAAAGAGCCTGGTCAAGAAGAAGGAGGGCAAAAACAGAGAGCTGGCTGCCATCACTGGTGGAGGGAATCCCGCGCTCTTTAAGACCTTCAAAGCGTGGGAGGAGAAGGTGCGAGTCGTAATCCATCCGGAGATCCTCGCCGGATTAGCAGGGGGAGTGGAGGCTGGTAAGTACAAACTAATGTATACCAGCACACCGCTATGTACTCACATGCGCAACTACCATGCCACAGCTCCCAGGGACAAACACCCCCATGTCCAGCACACAATACACAACACATCACACACACATGCAACAGACACTACCACACACAGCCCAAACCGAACAACTGTAAGATGCGTGGGGACATGTGTACACTCAGCCAGCCACGTAACCACCAACAGGTCCCCAAATATGCCAGAAGCGCCACAACGAGCACCCACCACACCCATGTGTCCGCCACAGCTGCACTAACCGACAAGTAACAGGTAAGTGGCAGGAACACAAAGTGCAGTGTGTGGGACGGTGGACAGCCCAAGTACAACACACACCAGGCCCCAGTCCCACAGCACAGCAAGGAGGAGCATCCCCCACAGCCACGTGTCAGCCCCCGCAGTGCACAACGACAGCCGAAAGGCAGACATCATGGTCCACAGCAATCGGTGTCAGTGGGTGTCCAGCCACCCCCACGACCCACAACACCCCCCACCCCCACAGACCTGCAACATGGAGCACCCCCGCTTAGAGCCATGTGGCATCCAGTACAGTGCACGCACGAACAACTTGCAGGTGGGAAACTGGACAGGGCTGGATTACTGGAGGCATGAGGACCATAACACGACCAACACATGGGACATGTCACGTAGCAGACGAACACGCAGCACCGCCCACCGTCACGAACAAGTGAACAATGTGCACACGGACATGAACAACAGACTCACACCCCACATGACCCATCACAGACATAGCAACACCCAAGGAGCCACGTCTGCATGCACAAGCCACACTGAATATAGTCCCACACGGCAGCCACTGTGCAACTCATCACACACAACCGAAACACCATTGAAGTCCTGTCCATGTAGCCCCTACTGCCTGTCAACCACACACCCCACAACTACGCCTATGTAAGACAAACAACACTAGACGCAACAGAGCGGAACAACAGAAATGCACACGAACACCACTGAACCCATCAAACACACAGACACACCATGCACAAACAACATACCATCCATCCCATCCGTCAGCCCCAGTCTCATGAAAGGCATGTCATCCGCACAGCTGCCACACATACAGCAGTCACGCTGAGATACATGCCCATGACCAACCATGTGCCAGAAGTCAATGAAGCGCACGACACACTGTGAGCAACAACACACAACATGGGCCACCCCCCCGAGCACTGCAGTGATGCACATGGCACAGGGCAGCACGCACACCAAGGAGATGGGACAACTGCAATACGTCGGGTGGCACACAACCATCACTCACTCATAACGATGCGTCCAATGCCATGTCCAGTAATCACAACAGACAGCAAATATGCAGGCCATGTCAAGCATGCACACACCTCAAACCATGCACTGTCATGCTGCCACAACACATGTCACGTTCGGCACCCATGGCTCACAGCATGTACCCCAAAAGCATATACCCTCCCAAATGCGAATCTGGGGCATGGCCCCCATGTTGCCATATGCGTTCCTAAGCGTTCCATTTGAACCCCAAAAGCATATTCCCTCCCAAATGCGAATCTGGGGCATGGCCCCCATGTTGCCATATGCGTTCCTAAGCGTTCCATATGAACTCCAAAAGCAAAGTACAAACCAGACCCAGGATGGGCCAGGAGCCCGCATACACCAGAGTCACAATGAGTAGGGGCACAGCAACACACCCATCGGCATGGCCAATCCGTCCCATGCCACATGTGCACAGCACACAGTCCCATTGCCTAGCACACACAACTACAGATGCCACAGCCACACACTCGCCTCCGGGAAACCCATGTACGAGATTGCACGAACTGCCAATGTCAGACGACTAATACATACTTCGCCAGGTGCAACACAAAAACAAATCTCATTCTCTCCACAGGTGACGAACTGCTGGATGCTGGGGATGGAGACAGCAGCCAGCACAGCCAGCCCACAAGCCCCCAACGAGGACACACGGATCTGGAGGATCTGTCCTCCTCTTCGGACACGGACCACCAAGCTGGCCCATCTGGCGTGGCAGGGCCCAGCCGCTCCCCAGGACCCCTCCTACCCACCAACCCATCATCCAGGGATGCTGAACAGTCCCAGTCCCCTGCTGCCACTGTCGTTGCGGCCACACCCACGGTCATTGCGGCCACTACCACTGCCGCAACCGCCACCATCGCCGCACCGACCACCACCGCCTCCACCACCACCACGTCTTCGCTGGCACCAGCCCCAGCGCAGGTGGTGGCCCAGCCGACTGGATCCACCCTGGGAGCCACAGCGAGGACCGTGGTGTGCAATGTGGCTAATGGGCAGGCCGGTGGCAGCAGGACTGGTAGGAGGAGCAGGGTCAGGGAAACGCCAGCCTCCCCTGGGAGCCATGCCCTGCCTCAAATGGCCAGAGTCCTTGGGGCCTATGAAGAGGCCCAAGGACAATGGGCCAGGTCTGCTACTGACACGCGGGAGGTGCTGGGGGTGCTGAGGTCCATGGACGCCCATATGGGCCAATTCGTGTCCCGTATGGACCAACTCGTGGACCTCATGGGCCAGCTGGTGGTGGCGGTGGGGTCACAGGCAAGGCCAGCAACACCACCTCCGCCACCACCTGCTAGGGCGCAGGGTCGGCCAGCAGTGTCCACTTCCCCTGCGTCCACAGCCAGTGAGCACACCTCACCCACCACCAGCAGGTCGCCACCACACACCCCCTCCCAAACGTGGAAGGGGCCGTCCGAAGAGGAAACAGATCTCCCGGGAGGACTTCGCACGCTCCAGTCGCAAGTGAGGCAGCCAGCCAGCCTACCGCCAGCCTTCCTTGACCAGCCACTGCATTGACTTGCTCTACGATCCCACTCCACACAGCCATCTGGATGGCATGTGTGTGTTGGACTATGGACATAGAACCAGTGGGTACACCCTGATCATCACGCAGCCATGACCGACAGCTCATTGTCACTGCACGCACCACTTTTGTCATCACCTTACACACAATCACATGTCACAGTTTGTAATAAATGCACCTTTTTCACTAACTGCTGTTTGTGCCCTGTGTTTTATTTGTACGGAATACAACGGCCACCTTGGGCGGAAAGGCACCTGATGCGTGGCATGGCAATGGAATCCGGAGGGCCTGTAGGGACCTAGGGGTGGGAGACAGAACAGGAGCACATTCAATGAGTGTGTCACACACCCATCACACAGTACATGTCAACAACTACAAGCAATGTACACACATCGCACAGAGCAATAGGGCACAATGCCACAGTCACCAACAGTGGCATACTACCCTGGCCACGGAGCGTTGACACACTGCACGCAGTGAACATACGGCCACCCTGACACAGCACACACACACCTGCACAGATACAGACACATCATCCGTCGTACATGGACACTCACCGTCAAGTGAAGTAGCGGGCGATGAGCTGCTGGCGCACATTCCCAGCTTCCTCCTCTCCGCTGTCCACCTCACTCGAGCTGTCCTGGTCTGCGGGCTGGGGCCCTGGTTGATCTCCGTCATCCACAATGAGGGGGATCTGCTTCCGAATGGCCAGATTGTGCAGCATGCAGCACGCCACCACTATCTGGCACACCTTCTGTGGGGAGTACGCCAGTGCACCCCCGGTGCGGTCCAGGCACCTGAACCTGGACTTGAGGAGGCCAAAGGTACGCTCGACCACACGTCTGGTCCTCCCATGTGCCTCATTGTATCGATCGTCTGCTGGGGTGCGAGGATTCCTCAATGGACTGAGCAGCCATGCCCCATTCGGATACGCAGAGTCACCTGGGTGTGAGGGACACAGAGAACCGTTGCTATTCCAACTGGACAGGGGACAGCATCGCACAACCAGCACGCTACACCACTCCACATACTCACCGACAATACAGCCACGATCCTGTTGCAGATTGGCCATCAGTCGTGGCAAGATGCTGTTGCGCATTATGTGTGCGTCATGTGCCGAGCCTGGAAACTTGGCACACACGTGGGTGATCACCATGTCCGCAAGGCACACCACTTGCACATTCAGGGAGTGCGTGTGCTTCCTGTTGCGGTACAGGTGCTCAGTGGCCTGTGGTGGAACAAGGCCAACATGTGTGCAGTCAATGGCTCCCACGACGTGTGGGATTCTGCCAAGGGCATAGAATGCACCCTTCACTGCCGCCAATTCACGAGCCCTGGGGAATCTGATGTACCTGTTTCGGTACAGCATCATGGCTGCAAGTACATCCCTCAGCACCTTGCTGAACATGGGCTGGGACATCCCTCCTCCACTGCCCACTGTGTGCTGGAATGACCCAGTGGCGAAGAAATGCATGGCGGCCATCACCTTAGCCGTGGGGGTGACAGCAGTCGGATACACCCTGCGGGGACGGAGATGGGGCTCTAACATGGCACACAGTCGATGCAGAGTTGGCCTGTCCAGCCGAAACTTCCTGATTACCTCTGTATCGTCCATGTCCGCCAGCAATTGGTATGGGCGGTCAATGTTCGGTCTCCGCCTGGGTTAAATGGCAGAGGACACATGTCAAAGCAACACGGCACATAGCAATTTCGCATACACATCACTGACATGACTGAGCAAGCACATGAGCCACAGCCCAGCTGTCCAAGCTGGGACGGCACGGCCACAATACACTTACACAGGTCTCCCAACAATGGCAATGGCAAGTGAGACATACCACTGCCATGTGCATGCACATGGGGATCTAGGCCCCAATGACTTGCGGGCGTGCTGATGGGGACTGACTGCATATTCGTCAAGCGGCAACGCCACGGCAACATGAGTGTCTGCTGAGCATGGAACTGCTTCCGAGGCTGGATGAGTATGGCACACGACGACGACGATGTGGGCACGGGCTGAGCGGCCAATACAAGTGGGACCTGTGGCACGAGGGGATATGAGACAGTAGTAGGTGTCAGCACTGCACCCTATGTACAGCACTGTACGGATCACAGCTCCCGAAACATTGACTGGTGTCCACATTGACAGCCCCATGCCAAGACGGCTGTGTGCTTGCAGTCACACGTCACAGGTGAGAGGTTACATTGCACGTGCCAGGTGGCAGACGTACATAGTGGGAGCTGGCATGTGTGTGCATGTGTCTCCTGTTCAGGATCCACCAGATGGGCGCTGACTCTGTACTGACCATTGGACACAGCATGTTCCGTGGAAGGCTTGTGTGTGTGGGATGGTGGCACTGGATGTGCCTCCGTTGGGTGGGGGGCCATGCACAGGGCGGGTACGTCGATGATTGCGCATTGTTGGTCACGGTGGGTGCACCAACTAAGATGTGTTGCCCTGTGTTCAATTCCTATGTCCGCATGATGATGGACTGTGGATGTGAGCAGACTACACATTGGTCGATGTGCTGTCTATATGCATGTGCCTTCACACCAGGCACAGCTGCCCCTGCACATGTGACCCCTGCTGGACTCGCTGCTGGGTCTGTGGAGCTGATGCACCTTCTGCGCGTTGGGCGGACAGCTCTCCTCACTTCCCTCATTGCGCATGTCATGTCTTTGCCGCAGGTGACATGGATCATGGAGGGCCCACATGTACGCGTGGGTAGGCTACACATGATTGTTCACTGGTCGCCACCCCCAGTCAGTGTTTCGAATGGGAAGGTTGTCGTGCTGGTGGTATGTTCGATGTGGCGGATGGGCGGGCCTAGGTGCGGGCTTACATTCCGGACATGGGGGGGTAGTTGGATTGGCGACTAGTTGCAGTACACACGGGACACGTCTCTTCCTTTCCACATCTGGGTCATCCCTTGTACTAACTGACAGTGATACAGTCATCTTCGCCCCAGCCCTCATGTCCTCCCCTCGCCCCCCAATATGCATGCTCACCTGCGAGGCTAGCGCTTGCACAGGCAGCCCCAAGTTCGCACCAGAGAGGGCAAGGATTGTATGTGTGGGTCCAGTTGCACGAGTGGGCTGTCTCAGGGTATGATGTGTGGCGGGACGCCGTCCACCTGCGTGGTGCCCCAAATGGAGACCCGGCCTGCATGGACTATGCATCACAGTCTTCGCCTTCCGGATCCGCCACCTGCGACACCCAGTGGCTGTGGCTGCCCTTGCGGCCAGGCCGCGTCCGTCTGTGGCTGTTGGCCCACACATTCACTCTTTGGCCTCTCTGGGGAGGGCTCGGGGTGGTGGCGCACGCGCTTGCACTTAGTCGCAATGGCATGTGTCGTGGTTGGTATGATGGGCAATGGATGGGATGGTGCGAGCCACCTCCCGTGACGTCAGTGCTGCTCGTGCTGTGGTGCGTCCCCCCTACACTTCCATCTGACTTGTGCCATGCTAGACGTTGAGGTTCTATTGCCTGCGTGATATGACCAGGAGGAGCGCGAGGAGACCTCACACACACCATGCTCCACTGCCATCCCGTGCCCTGTATCGCCTGTGCGGATTGACTATGTTGGGGTTACACCTGGTCGACTGGGGCTGTGTGTGCCTTGTCAAGGGGCATGGCGGGCGCACAACAGGATCCAGCTTGTCCACAGAGGGTGGGCTGAGGTGCGCCTGGTACCGCTTTGTACGTGTGCCCGGCTGCTGTGCACACACGTGTTCACTCCCCCCGACAGGTGTCCTCTCACAATGCCCAGGGAAGCGGTGGTGTACTGTTCATGACCCCTCCCAACACGGCGTGCTCCAACTTGGAATGTGCGCATCTACCCGTCGCACCCACCCACCTGAGCACTGCGTCCATACGACTTCACACGACACATGTGTGTCTTCCACAGTAGTGCTACTCATTTGCGTTGACATCCAATACCAGTGGACTACATGGTCATGTCACGACTGCCGTGTACTTCACATACTCTCATCCTCTCTCATTCGTACTAGTGAAATGAGTCAGCGGAGACAGTTTTGGTTTCAAACATTATATTGAGTCTTCTGTCCTCTGTGATGCAGTATAGTGGACACTACTGGCAGCGGGATACATGTTGAGGATATACTGAGCATGATTACAAATGGGATAGGGTGTGGGGTTACATCTGCTTAGCCAAGGCTGTGCTAATGTACATTTACGTATAGCTGCGGAGCTGCGGACTTTGACACAGACGGTATACATGTAGCCTACCAGACCGCTCGGCATCATGGGCACAGTCCATCTCAGTTCCATGTGACAGGTTTGCTGCGGTTGTTCCTCATGCACGCGTGCATGTGAGATGACATCAGGGCATGTGCTTGCGTGCATGCAGCGGCGTGCCACTTGTTGTTGCACTGTGGTGGTTACTGGACATGTCACAGTCACTGGGGTCGTGTTGTTGTTGTATGCACTTGTCGTCCATGCAAAGGTCCTGGTATGGGATTCCCGGGGCGGGGGTGGGAGGGGTGCAGCACCCACAGACTCCAGGCGACCTATTCATGTCCAGTGAGCGGTGTGTGTGTCCATGTGCGCTGGATCCATGTCGTGTCCTGGTTGTTCGTGCAGTTCCGTCCATGTGGGTGCGATACACAGAGCCCATGCCACTGCCTCCCACGATGCATGCGGTGTTCCTGGATGTGATGGGGAACAGTGTGCATGTCCCGGTCATATCCGATGTCATGGCGATGTCGTTGATGGTGTGGTTACAGTTGCCGGTCGTTTGGTATGGCTGTTGTGGTGGTGACTGGCCAGTCCGTGCGGAAGCTGAGCATGGGTGCGGGGTTGGACTTCATAGGTCACTCGGGGAACCTGCGTTGTGGTCCGACGTATTTACAGGTTGTCAGGTATGCGATGCCGTCCAGCAGGGCTTCCATGTCATTGGTGGTGTACATGTTTGCCAGCCAATGAAGCGGATGGTGGCTGTCAAGGTGTTGTTCGTAGGTTGTCCCTTGGAGGACCATGATGGGGCATGCTGGGTGACATTCGATGTAGCTGTTCTCGATGATCCGTCGTGTGGAGGCACAGTGGTTCCATTTCAGTGCGGGTGCGATGTTGGCCACATACGCCATGCCCCCATAGGCAGAGCAGGCCCTGTCGTGTGCGTCCAGAGGGAGGAGTAGTGGTAGCAGGTCCGCCTTCAGACATGCCGGGTTGGAGAGGCATATCTCGACGGGATGCTGGTAGGGACACCTCCGACAGTAGAAGACGGGCATGACGCAGCTGAACAATGTGATGCGGTAAGTCAGTCGGTAACTTACGTTCAGCAGGGACAGGAGATCGCATCCCAATGTATGTATCGTGTTGGTTTTGTACAGCTTGAGCTGTTCGGCGTAGTTTGGTAGGTGTGTTGCGGTTGCCATTTCGCAGCGGTTCGTTGAGGTGGCGTGCTCCGGCTGTGTGTGCAGTCTGCAATGTGCACGCTCCGGGGTTGCTGTGAGCTCTGTGTAGTCGTAGGGAGACAGGACTTGTGTTCTGTTGGCTTGTTTGGAGGACACGGGCCCTCTTCCCACATGCTTCTCAGACAGTTCAAGGTCAGTGCTGTGTGACTCCTTCCAATTAACTTGCATGTGGCCGACATGGGGGAGTGTTTTCTTCTTTCTTCCCCGTCCGTTGTGTGCTTCTGTGATATGCGCTATCTGCCCTGTGGTCGGTCTCCTCGGCATGCCTGTGTTGGTCTATTCTTGGACAATGGCTGTATTCACCGGCTTCTGTCGTAGGGCTGTGGTTTCGGTGTTGGAATGGAAGGTCATTCAGTGCTGTCTGCTCTCCCTTGTGTGGGCGGCAGCCTGCCTTTCCGCTCTGCGTTGGGCCTTGTGTGTGGATGTTATTCTTGGGCCACCTGTTGTCGGTCCCCGGGCTCTTTGGTGTTCCGTTTCATGTGTCTTGTTCATATGTGCAGGGTGGTATGGGTTTTTCAGTGTGGTACTGGCGTCCCTCTTCCCGAAGGGCCCTGCTTCTCCTAGTTGGTGTTGCCGCCGCTGTGTGCTACGCCATGTTTGTTACACTGGGGTGTGTCCTGCTGTTGCGTGACTTCACTGACATGTGTGCGTCGGTTGTGTGGCGTTGGGTGTTGTCCGTGAATTGGGCGTTGGGGACATGTCTGTGGCCGGCCTGTCACGTGTCATGTGCGTTCGGGGTGGGGCTGATGTGTGTGCTGCTTGGTTGTGTCCCTGTGTCTGTGTGCGACGCATGCATGGCACTGCGGTTGGCCTCTGCGTTGTGCGCATGTGTGGCGGCGTCATCGGCGCTTTGGGGCCGTGACGGGGTGGTTGGTTCCTAGTCCCAGGTGGTGTGTACACATGTGTTCCGCGATGTTAGGATTTGGCCTGTGTGTCATATGTGGATGCAATGGTTAATGTGTAGTGTGCACGCGCTGGTGGGGGGTTGTCCGCTTTTTCCGCCCTTGCACTGTGTGCGCTGTTTGCGTGCACTTGTTGTGTGTGTGCCTACCTGCGTCTCCCGCGGTACGTTGTGTCCTTGGTGGTGCATCAGCAGAAGCATGGGAAGGGCCTGCAGTGCTGGATTCATGCCCGGGGTGCCGCTTCTTCGTTGTCCGTGCTCTGCGTCCGTGTTTCCGCCTCTCTTTCACGTGCGGTGTCTCTTTGCCGTGGGAGCCGTTTGTTTGCGGCATCGTAATTTATGCGCCGGGCGGGACGTGTTTCGTCGGACGGTGTGTGTCAGTTGTGCTGCGCCGCTACGTGTGCGGGCGCACTTTGATGGCGGACGGTGTTGCTGGCTTGCCGGCGGTGTTTGGCCTGCTTTTCGCATCGTAATTGGGCGGGCGTGTGGACTGCTGCGTGCCGGCGGTAACTGGTGGTTTTTGCATCTGCCAGCACGGCGGTTGTGCTTCCGCCCGCCATCGTAATGGGCCCCTTAATTCTTAAAACAATTGTCCCGGCTGGAACTGAAGTACTGGTGCATAAGGGTTGCTTCTACAATTGAGGTCCCAGTTAGCACGTCTTTTTAAGTGGACCCTGTACCCGTCAAGATGATGTTTGATTTGATGACGGGCCGTTAGAGGCAACTGAGTTTTCCTGGTTTCAGTGCCAGGTATCTGGGTTAACTTACTTAGTCCACTTGTCTTGGCCATTTTCTGTTCCCTTGTGAACCTGAGCTTTGTAATGACTGTAATCTGGAGCGAAACTCTGGGTTTATTGTAAACGCAGGGATGATGTGACGTTTCGAAAGTTATTTGGTCCTGATCATCTAGCTTGGTGGCCGGCTAGCTACGTCTCGTATCTTGCTAGTTTGTGTCAGTGCAGCCCGGATTGCATCTGTGAATTTCCCTAGTCGGGCCACTGTTTGAGTTGTGTTAGCAGAGAAGCACAAGTCTGAGACTTCTCTGCATCGTCCGGAGCCGTGAGACCTGCAAATTGGGAGTACCAGGCAGTGCCGCTCTCTAGCTAACTTTGGGCAGCAACACAACAGATGAAGCCAAGATTCGCGGCGACTACTGCAAAGACGACAGACTACTGAATTGTCTTGCCGGGCCCAGGATGGAATAAAGTCCGCAATAGGCAGTGCTAGAAGTCTCATGTAAGTGATTCTTTTCCGGGCCAGAACTGACAGGGCTTGCTCAAAGTAGGGCTGAGATTTTCCCAGGATATAAGAGGCATCCAGTGTGGAAAGGTTGGGTTGATGGTGTAGGCTCTCTTGTTCCTTTTCAAAGGATATTCTCTTAACCTGTAAATTCACTGTCTTTTTCCAGGCTGTTGCCGGGATGTCCAGATTGTGCAAATTTTGAGCTTCTATTTCAAGGAGTCTTATAGCTGCTGCCAACTGTGCCTGCCATGGTGAGCCATTCTCTTCAAAGATTGTTTTGATGTGGGTTTTCAATGAGGATGGAGATGCATGCAAAGTACTAATGTAGTATTTTAATAAGTCCCCTGAGCAGGTGATTTCCGGGCAGGTTAGGCCCAGCTCCAGCCTTACTCTGGCTCTCCTGGCCTGTCGTGGGAGAGCTAGTACCTTCTTGTAGGCGGAGATTTGGAGGTTTGTGAGGAGTTTGTTGAAGGCGCTGTGGAAGACTAGATGTCCATAGTTAAGAGAGGGAACAAGTTTTGCTCTTAAAACTTTCAGGATTGGTTCTGCTGTTGGACTGTGGAGTCACAGGTTTAATCGTCGCAGACTGTAAATAAGGCTGGCCCCCTTTCTTCTTAGATGTTTCAGGTGGGCTGTTGGCTTTGCCCCTTCCGATAACCTAACGCCCAGGTAGTTATAACTTGTGCATGTTTTGATTTGCAGATCCCCTAGGCGCCATCATGCTGTTTGCTTTCGGTGATACTTCCCAAAAATAAGTATCCTGGTCTTCTCCTGGTTAGCCGAGAGGTTGTTCATTTGATTGTACCTGTGAAGGGCGTTTAGAGCTTTCTGTAGGCCAGACCGCGTGTGATCCATTATCACGATGTCGTCGGCGTACTGAAGAATTTGAAGCCGCACTTTCCCCAGCTTTGGTGTTAGTAAACTTGCTCCTTCCAGTGCTTTTCCCAGTTCTACTGTATAAAGATTAAAGAGAAGAGGGGCGAGGACACACCCTTGTTTCAGGCCGTTATTGGTCGACACCTTAGCTGTTAATGTGGTTTGAGTGGTCTTGATGCGGACCCAGGTCCCCTGATGTAATGCAATTATTGCCTTTAGCAGCTGTTGAGGGATTCCCCAGGAATCTAGTTTTTCCCACAGCTTCCCTCGATCAACCCAGTCAAATCCTGCACTGTAATCTACGAAGCAGCAAAAGAGGGGTAATTGTGCAGGCTGGGTCGCTCGGTGTGACAGATACCCCAGTACTAGGATGTTATCCAGGGTGGAACTTTCGGGCCTAAAACCAGATTGAAAGAAGGGAAGGATGTTATTGTCTTTTGCCCAGGCTGCTAGTTCTTTCAGAAGTATTCTTGCGTACGCTTTCGCTTCGATGTCTAATAAAGCAATAAGACGGTAATTTTCTGGTTTCGTACTGTCCCGTTTCTTATAAATGGGGAAAAGAATGGAACCTTTCCATGACGATGGGACAGTTGAAGTAGCGTAAGCGTGCTTAAAGAGTGGGGTAAGCTGGTCTGCCCAGAATGCAGGTGATGCTTAAGAAGGACTTGAGAGGGAGAAGCAGACTTAAGTTGAAAGATGTTTATTTTTCGAGGTAGAACGCTTTATGGTTCCGTACTCTAGTGTCTCTATAACATTCTAGGGTAATGCAGATTTGCTTTCTTTGCAAGTTTTGAATACTTTCAAAGGTTATATTTGTTTCTTTGGGATTTGGTTTAGAGCCATGAAACATGTTTACATTAACAACAATAGGAGGAAATGTGGACATAACCATTAAAGTAATTCATCATGCAAATAAAAATAAATACAATTTGTGAGAAATTGGGTTGTTGGTTAGGGATATGTGAGCCCTTCACAAGCAACAGCCACAATTCATGTCAAGGTGAAACACAAAACCTCACTAAATTAACCTGTGCTTAACCATCTTGTAGCTTGGCACAAAAGCAACCAGGCTTAACTTAGAGGCAATGTGCAAAGTATTTATGCAGCACTTAAATAATAATAAAGTGAAACTACAACACAAGAAAAGTCCCACACCAAATTTGAAAAGTAGAGTACATTGTAATAAATTATTTGACACCAAAATGACAAAAATCCAAAAACAAGACAGATGGAGATTCTTGGAGTCCCAGTACACCTACCAAGAGGGTAGTTGGTCTGAGGTTGGCTCTGGAGATTCTGAAGAGGAGGAAGAAAGTGTTATGGAATATCTCACAGACAGGGAGTCCCTTGTTGGGTCTAGTGCACAGGGTAGTGCCCAATCTCCTTCATGGTCCCCAGAGGAGTTGTACAGACAGAGGGAGAGGGAGAACCAGCTGAAATTAGAGAGGCTCCAAATAGATATTGCCCAGCTGGAGGCGCGCCTAGCACAGATAGCAGAAAAGGAGAAGTTAGCTCGGGAGGGTAGATTATCCCCTGAGCGCAGTTTTTATTGTCTGGATTCACCAGTGAGGGTGGGGTCCAGTGGTGGCAGCAACATTGAGGTATATAGTGATGACAGTGTAGTACACCCACCCAGAGATGTGGTACCTGACTTGAAGGAGGGGGTTGATCTACACCAGGGGATTCAAGGATATGAGGTAGCTCCATTAATGTGCAGTGTCCCTGAGGTGGATTGCGGAACTAGCGCAGGGGCCCATAGTCCTAGTGAAAGGAGGGATACTCTACCGACTCTGGATGAGAGGTGCAGGGAGAGGGGTTCCCCCGTGGTTGAAGTCCTGGTGTATGAGTGTGAGGACCGCCCAGAAGAGTGTGGGTTGGGTGATAGAGACAGTCAGTTAATGTCTCGCCCATTTCAGGAGAGTGGTGTGGGGTACGTGTGTGAGGCACTGGATTGTGAGGTGAAGGTTAGCACCTGCGTGGAACTGTGTAATCCAATTGTGGGAGAGCATATTGTGAGATCCTGTTTTCCAGAGCTAAACCAACACCTGTTAGATTGCGAGTTCTCTGATCCTAGGGAACTTGCACAGGAGGCAGACCTCTGGGTGAGTACCAGAGGCCCTGTAGAGGCATTAGGGAATGACCCTAAGAGGAGTGGTTCAGAAGTTTTCCAACCCAGAGTGCTGGGAAAGGTTAGGAGTGTTACAGCTGGGTCCCCTTGTTGTGAGGAGGTTGTAGGGCCTCACATCCTGTCTCGTGGGAGCAGGAGTGAGACTGGGATAGGTCCCGAAGTGCCCCAACCTCAGTCTCCAGGACTGGATGGTTCCATGAGGGAACACCAGGTAGGGAGCCTAGTCTGTCCGGATGGACCGTCCGTGGTGGGGGGTGTCCCCGTGTTAGGTGAGCTGGGAGTGCCTGTAATCAGACCTCCAGCAGTTCTAGTGTCTGGCAGTACCGCTCCAGTTGGGAGGGTGCAGAAGGCCAGAGTGAGGGGTGAGGGGTGAGGGGGGGAAAGAGTCCCCAGTGGAAGAACCAGTAGGTCAGGGGCCAGCCAGAAGGGCTGAGCCTCATAGGATTGGCCATGGTAACGCCACTTCTGTCCGGGGGCATCTTCACGCACTGTCAGAGGGACAGGAGGTCGTGAGCTCTGTGCCAGGCAGACTGTCACACGACACGCTAGGTATGTGTCACCCTCAGGAAGCCCTGGTTGGCCAGGCAGTTGTTCAACCACAGGGGTTGGTCCCTGGGATGGTAAGTCAGGTCCAGGTGTTGTCTGACCTGGAGGGAGGGACAACTGTAAGCAGTGTCCCGGCCATTTTTTTTTCTAAGAGCACCACTCCAGGTGGGAGGGTGCAGTATGCTGGAAGGGGGTGCAGAGGGAGGGAGTCCTCGCCTCTGACCCCGGTGCAACCTGAGAGTTTTTTCAGGTTGGTAGATCAGTTGCAGGGTCCAAGCCCTGAACTGGTGGAGGGGTGTGTTTTCCTTGAGGGGGGCCTGTGTGCTCCCCAGGAAGTCCTGGTGTGCCAGGCAGACTGTCACACAACTCTAGAGAGTATGCTTTCCTTGGGGGAATTGGTGTACTCCCCAGAAGTCCTGGGTTGCCAGGCACAGGTCCAGCCTAAGGGTACAGACCCTGGGTTAGGGTGCCAGGTTCAGGGTGTCCCCCTGACCTGGAGGAGGGGCAACTGCTAATGGTGCCCCTACCAGTTTGTGTTATGGGGGCACCTCTCCAGGTGGGAGGGTGCCAGGCCCCAGTAAAGGGGGCGGGGAGAGGGCAGCCTCACCCCTGACCTCCGCCCAGTCTAAGGGTACAGACCCTATGCTGGGATACCAGTTGCAGGATAGAACCCCTGAACTGGTGGGCGAGTTATGCAGGACACCTGCCACAGGTGCCCTGACAATTCTGGACAGGGGTACAGCTCCAGGTGGGAGGGTACAGGGCCCCAAAGAGGAGGACCGGGTGTGGGGGAGCCCACCCCAGTCTCTGGCCCCGCCGCTGGGTACAGGCCCAGGGCTGGTGGGTCAGTGTCAGGGTGCGTTGCCTGACCTGACAGGAGGGAGAGTGGACAAAAGGTGCAAGACACCTGGGGTTACTGCCCCTCACTCTCTGATGCCACAAAAGTTTGAGAGCCCTGAGAGGTATAGGGCTTGGATTTCATCACTGACTACTGTCAGTGGCTACTGGGGCTTGTTGTTTATCTGTTGGGACACACCTGGGGGCCAGTTAAGGTTAGGTGCTGCACAGGTGGTGTCCACAGGTGAGGGAAGAGTTCCCATTGGTTATCTTAGTGGGCCCTGGGAGTGTGGACAGAGGGATCCACCAGGGTTCAGATTGGAGTAGAGCTGGCATATGCCCCTGCAGTTGTGGGCCAGTTCCGTGTTCTATCGCCCGAAGCAGGGAAGCCCATCAAGGTAGTGATTGGTCTACCCTGCGTTTTGGCTGGAAGGGGGTTGTGTTGGAAATGGCCCTTTTTGCAGGGTCATCCCTAAACTTTTTGCCTTCTTCCTGTATTTTTTCTGACCTGCATTTGTTGGTTTTATGACTCTGGGCACTTTATCACTGCTGATCAGTGCTAAAGTGCATATGCTCTCCCTTTGTAAATATGACTATGTGAATTGGTACATCCATGATTGGCTTATTTGGTTTATCTGTTAGTCCCTAGTAGAGTGGCCTGTGTGTGCCCAGGGCTGGTAAACCAAATGCTGCTGGTGGGCATGCAGCGCTGGTTTGCACCACCCACAGAAGCAGCTTGTAAAGTGTGTCTCAGACCTGCCACTGCAGAGTCTGTGTGCAGTCCAGAACTGCCATCTTGGCTGTGAAGTGCACCCACTTCCCAGCCCCTGAACCTTCCCTTGGCATCATGTAAGTCACCCCTATGGTAGGGTGCTTTGTGTGTGTAAGGTAGGACATGCCTTGGTGTGTGTAGCATGTCCTGGTAGTGAATTACACCCAATTTCGTTTTTCACTACTGTAAGGCTACCTGTTCCCCATAGGCTAGAATGGGCAGTTTGACTAATACATCCTATAGTCCTAACTGACCCCAGGAACATGGTAGAAAAACGAATTTAGTATGCCTGAGCTCAGAATATTAAAATACATCTTTTAGTAAAGTTTATTTTTATATTCTGTGTTTGAAAATACCACTTTTAGAAAGTAGGTATTTTCTTGCCTAAGCCTTCCAGTGTGCTCTGCTGTTATGTGTATTGGCTGTCTGGTTTTGGAGGGACAGGGCAGGCTGAGTCAGACCTGGGTTGAATAGAGAGATCTGCATTTAGAGTATGGGGAGGGGTGGCTCCTTGACCTGAATAGGGCTGTGCCTGGCAAGGTGAATGCTGGCTCCACCTCCTACTGTGTGTCTGATAGCAGACCCCCTCTTTCTGAAAGGAAGGATGCAGCCTGGTAAACAAGTGCTCCAGGACTGAGCAGAACTGGTTCTGGCTAGGTTCAGGGACTTGTAGCTTCTGAGAACAAAGACTTTTGGGGTATAAATATCTGTGCTCAAACCCCTACAATTTGTATTGCCCCTGGATCTGAAGAGGAAACTCTGTCCCTGCCACTGGAGGAATCTGCAGGAAGTGACTGTCCTTGTGCTTGTGTGTTTTTCTTGCACTGGCCTGCAGCAGTGACCACTGGACCTTGAAGAAGAGAGAAAAGGACCTTTGAGAGAACTTTTATTTTTGTTACAGCAATTACCCAAGGGCTAGGAAAAGAGCTAGCCTCCTGCTGGAGTCTCAGGCACATCAGACTCCACCACCTACCTCCTGCTTCCTCCCTGTGAGGATTGCTATCTGCTGATGAGGCTCCTGTGAGTTCCAGGGCCTCTAGTTTGCTTCAGAGAAAAGAGTGCTGGAAATCGACGCTAACGCACCTTTGCGAGCCGCTGCAGCCGAGAGTGCTGGAAAAATCATCGCGCTGCTGCCGCTGAGTGCTCGCAACACGAAACCATCGCTAACGCCTCTTTGCGAGCCGCTGCAGCCGAGATGCGCTGGAAAAATCATTGCGCTGCTGTCGCCGAGCGCTCGCAACCCCTACAGAAATCATCTCTTCAAGACATCGCATTGCGGACGCCGTGCGTCCGCCATTTTGATCGCATCGCACCGGATTTCGTCGCTCCCTCGCGGAGCGCCATTTCTTCGCATCGCAACACAATCGCACAACGCAACAGGATTGTCGCATTGTCGCGGCAAGAAAGTCATCGCATCGGCGGCCTAGCGTGCAGAAGTTGGTCGCATCGTCTCCGCACGCATCAGCAGATCGGCGCATCATCCTCCCTTGCGGCAAGGATTTAACGCATTGCCGGCCTCGCGTGAGGAAAAGCATCGCTACCACTTCTTTGCGACATTTTGTTGGTTTTGCTACTGAATTCAGGTACTTTGTGAGAGAAAGGGTCGCAGAGACCACTGCTTTGGATTTGAACCTTATTTTTGCAACCTCTGAACGAGAAAGGGTCGCAGAGACCCCTGCTTTGAATTTGAACCTTATTCTTGCAACCTTTGAACTATTTTTGACAGCTCCCTTCAACAGCAATCCTATTTTTGACAGTATTGTGGCTTTTACAGTTATTGGTCTTGTGATAAATCTACCTATATATAAAGATACTTATTTTTTATAACTACTTGTGTGGTGTCCCTTTGTAGTGTTCCTCACTGTGTTACTGTGTATGGTCATAAATGCTTCACACACTGCCTCTGAGATAAGCCTACCTGCTCGTGCTACGTTACCACAGGGTTGAGCGGGGGTATCAATGAGGGTAGCCCTCTCACTCTGACTTAGGAAGAAGGTCCCTACTTGGACAGTGGCCAGCAATTGCCAACTAGAGACCCCCATTTCTAACAAGTGTGATAGTACCAAAGGACATAGACAACAGAGACAATTCTTACCCACCCCAGATACTGTCCCTTAGCCATTGACTCGTCCCAGGAGTGAGGGAAATGGCTTCATAACGATTACTTAGGGAACTATTCTTTAACACTTTTATACAGTACTGCATCACAGTGTATCTTACTTTCTTTCAGTGTGAGAGCCCAAATGCCCCTTCGGTATCACACAGTTCTACCGTGAGAACACAAATATGGCCTGCCTTGAGTCCCATAAAGTTTCACAAATTGTCACTTTGTCTAAAAATATTAGGACAATCCCCTACACCACAACTGTGGGCAATGAGCAGGATAACAGGTTATTGCGCATAGGCTATCCGCGCCCTGCACACTTTGAATAACAGCACGTTCGTGTTCTCTTCCTTAATACATAATGAAGTCACACATCCTTTGTCTTTACTACTTTTCAGTGTAGATTCGGTATTCAGTTCTATTCCACCTAAATTCTGTTATTAAAGGCATTCTCTTCCATATCTCTGCGGGGAAATATGTAGTTTCCCAATAATGACATTTATTTACTGAGATTTACCTGAGCATTGAATTTCCAAATGATTCGAACTCCCCAATGGTTACACTGAAACATGAAATACAGACACTTCCTTTCATATCCAGCAACATGTCTCTCAAGATGGAGTAACCTTTGCTTAGAAATCAATGCTGAAGTCATCAGAATGGTATGAGGAGGTATATCATCTAAGGTGGGTGTCAGAGAAGTATTGGCACATACCTCTTTCACATCTGACGAAAAGGGAGACACAAATTAAAAAGCAGCTTTTACAAAACCAAATAGTTGAAGAAAACTGTCTTGTTCTACCCAGGGCAAGCCGGCTCAAAGACGTAAACAGGGCATTGTGAACAAACATTGTCAGACTTACAGTTCTAAAGTGTTATACTGTAATCGTAAAACGTTACTCCAGTTCACATTATATTGCCATTCCGAACAGTTGCAAAAAAGGCTGTACATACCAGTGGAAAAGTCCTAACTAAAGAATCAATCATTTGGAATCGGAATCTATTACTTTTTGAATATCTTGGCTTGTGTCTGACAGTACAGAATACAACTGAAAACATCGGGTAATTATTAGGCTGGGGAGGATACTTACAAAAATAGTGGAAAATTTTAGAATTATACAATCTTGATATGGAAGTCTGACAAAAAACACTTAAGTGCCATTTCTGCCATATCCAAGAAAATCGTTTTTTTGTATAAAAAAACATAAATTGCGTCCGCAACGAAAATTATGGGGCATATTAGCAAGGAATATCGATATTTATCGCTAACCGCGCTTAGCGCGACTTTGGTTAACGCCGCCTATCGCTGGAAAATATCGCTGAGATAACACCCTATTAACAAGGTTTATCTCCATAGCGATAAC
The DNA here is from genome assembly GCA_963921515.1 of Calotriton arnoldi. Taxonomy (NCBI): domain Eukaryota; kingdom Metazoa; phylum Chordata; class Amphibia; order Caudata; family Salamandridae; genus Calotriton; species Calotriton arnoldi. Next base: position 748,432 of record CAWUFW010006556.1, read on the forward strand.
ATTTCCAGCGATAGCGGTAAAATGTGAGAATATCGCTGGAAAAGCAGCGATATTCTCGCATTATCGCTAAGGTGGATTCAGCATTAGAATCCACCTCCTATACCTTAAACAGGTAAGTCATCCTCACTAGCAGGAGACAAAATATAGTGATAAACGCGCTTAGCGCGAATTATTATATCGCTTCGCCTGCCTTGCTAATAGGGGGTAGTGGGATTAGCGACTGTTTTCAGTCGCTTTTAGTAGGGAACGCTTCCTTGCATGTCATTAGCGATAATTATCGCTGACATGCAAGGCGAAATGGTAAACGCGCCTCTAATGCCTGAAAGCTGTCGCTAACGCCTGTTAGCGACAGCTTGCTAATAGGGCGATAAAATTATCGCCGGTTTAGCGGCAAAAAGTGCCGCTAAAGCGGCGATAAAGCCCTTGATAATATGCCCCTATATATTTTCCATGATATTCTACTCAGAAATGCATCCTATTCCACTCCACATCAGCCTTTATCAGAGGATTCATCTTCGATTCAATCCACACGAGACCACTCATATCATACCCTATTCAGGAGTCGATCTTTTTCTCTGTGACTCACGTATCTGATCATGTACTGAGTGCAAATGTTTCCACAAAGCACATCATTGTTTCTGTGTCCTCATGTTGTACCTTTTTAGACCGCATGATGTGCTAATGAGTGCTAGCTTCGTTTTTTTTGACGTTTCTATTTTTACCTGCAGTGAGACTGTTTTGATATCCAATTGGAAATTGTCACACTTCGACATTCAAATAGATTTTTTTCTGTTGAAGTGTGACTCTGAACATTTAACATCGACGAACTGGTAAATCCAAGCTACGTGTTTTTCTGCGTTAGATCTGTAAAGAGTTTTATACTTCTTCAGAAAGGTCCAAGTGCAATAGATTTACGAACAGCTTTTTAAAAACAATTGTGCGGCATCTAAAAATTAAAACTTATATGAGATTGTGCTTTACAGAATTTGCCGGCCTCTCTCAGCACAGGTATGTTTTGTGCTCTTTTTTTACAAGGCGCTAAAGTACGTTGAAAATATGATGACGTAGTGACAGTTATATGTGTAGTAATATTTTCCAGTGTCACAGTAGGTTCGTTATTGGCATTTGTATAATGCTTAGCTGGCACTTGTGTGGCCTGATTTTGTGTGTGTAGACAAAAGGTGTGTGGGTTGTATGTTTCCTATATGAGAACCACTGCGTTTTTCTTTTATAAACAATGCGTATAAGAACAAAACAAGCACAGTACAGTGAGCACCACACAGATCGTACAGTTTAGTCTTTTGCATTTTTGTTAATCCCCATCCCCATTCGCTAAGTCTAGCCATCCCAGTCCATTATAATTGATGCATTTGCCCCAGGTATTTGCTTGTTTCCTTTGGCATTCCCGAGCCTCTTAGATAAGTCCCTCAAACTTGGCACACCAATCCATACCTGTGAGCCATTCTGAGATGGTTGGTCGGAAAGCGGACCTCTATTTGCGGGTGATGTCCCATTTGGCCACCACCATCTCCATCCCAATCGGGGAGTGGACACCCCAGCTGTCCCCTACTTCATCAATGATCCCCAGTAGTGTCTGCTTTGGCGTGAGGGTGATGGGCGTACCCAATATATGGGTAAGGGTTTTAGTGATTTGTCATCAGTAAGTGGCGATTGTGGCACATTTCCACACCACATGGAAAAAGTCTGCATCAGGGCACAGGCAGCAGAGGCACCCCGAGTCAGGTGAGCATCTTGTGCACCAGAGCAGTCAGAGGGTTAAATATGTGGTGTGTAAGTAGTTAACCTGTATGAGTCTGAGGCTCAAGGAGATCACAATCTCCTGAGGCGCCAAGCGCACCAAGGTCCAGTCAGTGTCGTACAGTGGCCCAATCCAGTTCCCCGTTTCTGTTTCAGGGTGAGGAAGCACTCAGGGGTGTTTGAAATTAGGGTGTGGTAGATTTGGGTATGCCACCCCCTCCTAGTTTACCCATAAGGTTGTTTTGCTTCTAGAAGACTATGGGGCTCATTAGGATGGCGGTTTTTGGCACATCCGCGGTGATGGCGGTGGCGGAAAACGTCTATTTCCGCACTCCTGCGGTGGTCCTCGCGTCCGCCATATTACAATGGGCAAAGATAGTGCATTTCCCGTCCGTCACGGTGTTTCTGATCCGCCAGAATTTTCATTCCTCAGCAGTGGCGGAGGGAGCCAATAGAGAAAGACCGCCGTGCAGAATGACGTTATGACCGCCGGACAAATCACGATGCCTCAAACAGCCCATCAGAACGCAGCGGAGAAACCAGCCACTCGGAGACGGCGGAAGCACAACTGCGGAGACAGAAGCTCGAATCTGGGGCACCTCCACATGTTCCTGACCGGCATGGATCCAGCTCTTCAATCCCTTCCGCTGCTGTACCTGATCCACTACCAGCAGATAAGACGCCGCCGCGGTCAACACCGCAGGTAAGTAAATAACACATCTCCGCATACAACAACAACACACAACTGTTGTGCTGAAATACGTTTCCTGTCTACATCAGACACCCTGGTGGAGACAGGAACATATCCCCCAGTGTACTTACACATGTCCTGCTTGGTAGAAATTGACACCTCCGCAGCGGGTCACCCATCAACATAGAAATCACTTCAAGGTCCCGGTCATGTCACCGCAGCGGTGAAGACGCGGGAAAACCTGCTCACAATAAAGGGGCCGATTCCGATCTCGGCCGGTAGGGCTCCGAATCGGATTCGGATTAACCGGATCCGATTCGGAGCCTTATTTCCCGACCGATTTGTACGCGCGTCCGGGCGAGCAAGTACGATGCGAAATCGCCGACCGACTCGTCCGGGCGTCCCGACCGCTCCGCGCGACTCGTTCCCGGGTCTAACCGCACCGACCGACTCGCTCGGACTCGACTCGCACCACGCAATGGAGACGTTCCCCGGCCGGGTAAGTACGATGCGCGCCGCGAGCAGTCCAACCGAGCCGCGCACTCCGGCTCGAAAGAGCAGTCGGAGCTGTACTTTGGGGGTCCGTGTCGGACCCCCCTGTACGCGTAGCCGCGCGAGTCGCACACAGGGGGGACCCATGGGTCCCCCCTACCTGTGCGTGTCTTGCGCAAGTCGCTTCACCGCGTACACGCTGTAGGGGGCGCCCTTGTCCGCCTCACACCCATTGAGTCAATGGAAGCCTGCGTACGCGTTGTACGACCGGCTCCCATTGACTTCAATGGGAGTCCGTCCGACTCGAGTCCGATGGCATACGTGCGCATCGTACTCGTTCGGTCGGGCTGCACGGGTCCGATTCGGTCGGAAATCTCTCCGGGTCCGGCTCGGTCGGAGAGATTTCCGGCCCGAATCGGAATCGGCCCCATAGTAGGCAGGGCCTGCGCCAGGCATGGGCAGTGTGTGCAGCTGCCCAGGGCCCCACCTTTACCCTACACACATGGTGACCCGCATCAGTTGGTCACAGCCGACAGCACGCTTCCCACATCCATTTCTTCCCATGCTGTGTGCTCCTCTTGTGCCCCCCCTCCATGCACTATTTAGCAGCCAGGTGTGGCTCGACTTCGCACCTCACACTTCAAAGGGCAAGGTAGATTGTCTGGGAAGGTGGGGGTGAAGATTAACACCCTGCACAGAAGGTCAGGGGCGGGACAACCCTCCTCCTCACGAATCACTGACTAAATATCGAAGGTCACAATATCGACCTACAAAAATATCGCAGCAAAAATATCGAAGACAAGAATATCTACATCCTATCTACAAAAATATCGTTGTCAAAAAGATCGTTGTTAAAAATATCGTTTTTAATTTAAGTTAAAAAAATATTGTAAAATAAAGTAAATAATACATATAATTAAAAGAAACATAGTTAAAAATATTTTAAAATGCTTAAAAATTATAAGTAATATATATAATTTAAAAATACATTAAACATATACATATAATATATAATATATATATACTTACTTATTAATATGTTTTAATATTTATTTTAATAACTTATAAATTGTTTAATTTATTTTTTATAAATTATAAATACATCTATACACATAAAACAATAATATAAATAAAATTAAATAAATATATGTAACAAATTTAAAACATTAAAATTATTTTAAATCTTTTTAAAAATAATTATACAGTACATTAGCTAAAAAAATACAAAATATTAGCGGAGGAAATAAAATTACTATTCCAACTGCAGTAACTGCAACAGTACGAAAAGTGTTGGATAGCGGAGGGGTAAAAATTACTATTCCCACTCCAGTGAGTGCAACAGTAGAGAAAGTGTTGGATAATGTAGGGGTTAAAATAACTATTCCCACTCCAGTGAGTGCAACAGTAGGGAAAGTGTTGGATAGCGTAGGGGTAAAAATTACTATTCCCACTCCAGTGAGTGCAACAGTAAGGAAAGTGTTGGATAGCGTAGGGGTTAAAATTACTATTCCCACTCCAGTGAGTGCAACAGTAGGGAAAGTGTTGGATAGCAGAGGGGTAAAAATTACTATTCCCACTCCAGTGAGTGCAACAGTAGGGAAAGTGTTGGATAGCGGAGGGGTAAAAATTACTATTCCCACTCCAGTGAGTGCAACAGTAGGGAAAGTGTTGGATAGCGTAGGGGTAAAAATTACTATTCCCACTCCAGTGAGTGCAACAGTAGGGAAAGTGTTGGATAGCGGAGGGTAAAAATTACTATTCCCACTCCAGTGAGTGCAACAGTAGGGAAAGTGTTGGATAGCGTAGGGGTAAAAATTACTATTCCCACTCCAGTGAGTGCAACAGTAGGGAAAGTGTTGGATAGCGTAGGGGTAAAAAGTACTATTCCCACTCCAGTGAGTGCAACAGTAGGGAAAATGTAGGATCGCGTAGGGGTTAAATTAACATACTTATAATTTTTTTTTTTTAAATAAATAACATATTAATAATTATTTAACAAAATAATTATTAATAAATACCTATTAAATTAAATTAATATTTACTTAAATAACATTAAATTACTTCCCACCCTATTCCCCTATAAACACACAACGCACTACACATAAAAAAATAACACAATTAATTTAATTATCAATTAATCAATTAATAAAATTAATTACCAATTAATAATTAACAATAAATTAATTAACAATAACAATAAAAAAATAAAAATAAATTATCAGTAATACATTTTTAATTAACCAATTAATAAAAATTAATTACCAATTAATAATTAATTAACAATAAATTAATAATCAATAACAATAAATATACACATATTAACTAATTAATTATATTTAAACTACTTCCCACCCTATTCCCCTATAAACCCACAACCCGCTACACATTAAAAATAACATAATTAATTTAATTACCAATTAATCAATGAATTAAAATTAATTACCAATTAGTAATTAATTTACAATAAATTAATTAATAACAATAAATAAAAATTAATAATAAATTAATTATAATTAATATAATTAGCCAATTAATATAAATTAATTACCAATTAATAATTAATTAACAATAAATTAACAAATAACAATAAATAAAAACATATTAATTAATTAATTATAATTAAATTACTTCCCACCCTATTCCCCTATAAACCCACAACCCGCTCTGAATCTAAAATGCAAAATTTCCTTTAAAAAATATTACTATTTTCTAAACATTTAATACATATATTTAAAAATAATGAAAAAACTTTAAAAAAATGTTAAACATATATATAAAATACATAACACTAAAAAAAAATCGATATTATTTACAACTATATTTTTGCTAACGATATTAATTACTTCGATATTATTTACTTCGATATTAAAAAAATCGATATTACTTACCTTAAAGTCGATATTCTGGTCAACGATATTCTTGACTTCGATATTCTGTCCCGACGATATTAAAAACTCGATATTAGTGTAGGTCGATATTTAAAATTCGATATTTTGACTGCGCACCCCTCCTCACACCTGCCTACCACTCATGTGAATCAAAGTGAGTAAATCAAGAAATGAAGAGTCACTCTGCATATTAACAACCATGGAACTGTTCACACTGCATGTCAAGTCCCTCAGACAGATCACACACTGAAACTCTGTCACATACACATACCATAAGTCAGCAGCAATGTATGACAATAAATAAACTAGCCCAAAGTGGAGTGAACAGTGCAGGAAAACCATGGAGCAAGCCACATAGCATTTGTACATGACATGCAAGAGGAGGAACCTATCACACTACCCTTAGGCCATCAAATCAGACATGGATGGCACAGTGATTGAAATTAAACTAAAGTAACATCTGTGAAATATCTCTGGGATACAGCAATGCAAGCTATGCATTGGCCCAGGAATGATAGGAAGTGTCAGAAGCCATACAGTGACCAGCCCCACATCTGTGTCAACTACCTTGACGTGTGTATGCCACCAGCACAACACACATGGCTCATTGTCATACTCCCTGACTGTCAAACACAAGTATGACCTTCACACATACCCCTCATCTACCACCTCACACCTGCACTACTCAACACCTGTGAGAAACACAGATAAAGGTGCAAATAAGGTCCTGTGAGTTTCCTGATAACCAATCACACACCCAGGTGTGTATCTACAAATGTCAGAATTCCACTCAGGGATGTCTGAACCAATGCTGATCAAAAACCAATAGCCAAACACAAATCTCACAAACAACATCCAAAGAAGTCCAACAAGCTCAGCCATGTGCAGGCAAACAGTGGATAGGCAATGTGACCCTAGACAGAACAGGAATACACAACATTTTCACTCTGGACAAATGCACAGACACCATACCCCAACCCAATTAAAAATTGCATTATCATATGCCAATCATGAACACTAACTGTGATCAATAGGACAAATCTGCTAATACAAACATACCAACTACACCAGTTATCAAGTGAGCATGGTGTCAATGTGTAGCACAAGCATGCACATGCACACTCCTGACAAGTGACAGGTCAAATATAGGAGGACATAGCACAAATGTGCACTCAAAAGAAGCTCATGAACAAAAATCCACATTGCTGCATGTGACATTCACACAAGAAATGCACACTACAAATTCAACACACATCTGAATGTATTACAATGCACAAACTACTCACACACAATGTCATGCAAATAGAACATCACACACACATGCACCTGTCAGTAGAAAGAGCCAACACAGGCCAAACACTGCATCCATCAACAACAAAAACACAACATATGCACATACCAAATCATCACATAGCAAACTCAGCTGGACATCAGGGGGATGCACACCAGGCAAGTACAAGGCAACATACACTGACAGCACTGCATGCACAGTAAGCAGTGTGTGAACACCAACAAAACCAGTATCACACATATCTGAGTTCTCCACCATGAACTTCCACAACACAAATCATCACAGGCCACAGATCACATCACACTCAGGAAGGGTAGCAGTACCTCAGCAAACACACATACACCTTAGCAATCACCCACACCTGCACAACTCAGGAAAACACAGATGCATCCAACATGACTAGAGGACTGTGCTGCTCAAACATTTGCACTGCACATGAGCAACCATGACTGCAATCAAGTTGAAGAAAATACCACATAACAAATTGTGATAATGTTCTGAGTGGCACATTGGTCCTGTACACAGATCATTCTCCAACAGTATAGTGTCACACTATGAAGTGGTGGGGAGGGTCACACACTGGCAAGGCATGGGGTGGAAGACATGAGACTGAAGTGGTGTGTACATCAGTATTGGACTGGTGAGGAGTGTACAGTGCAAAAACACAAAGAGGAGTAACTCACAATGTGTAGGCATCAAAAGCACCTATAGGGGATGGTATGACTCTTCATACCACATACTATACTTGTCCCAAAAATGTGTCAAGTGACAGCAATGTATGAGAAAAGTCACAAATAATGTCAGTGTGGCTGAGCAGGTCAGCACAGTGAGCACAAACTTAAACAAGACCCTTGGCTGATCAACACAACACAACACAGACATTGCAGTGACACACTCTGCATACTCACAACTGACAGTGACAACAAGTAGGTGTACCCCACCACACCAACACACTGTACAGTGCTCAACCTACAACTCCTACATGTGCCCACAATCTGAAGCACATGTCTGAAAGTGCAAACAAACAGGCACTCATTACCTGGATGATACATGTGTGTAGTTGTCATGTGCAGGGGCACATACACATCAACACTTCTGACAATGACAGGCCAATCACACTGTATGACTACTCAAGTGCACACATTCAAATGTACCCATGTGACTATGAAGACAGGCCTACACAAGATGACTACACATCTACACTGCTGTTCACACATCAAGAAAGATCCCACAGATATGACGGACCCTGGCCACCCCGAAATTTATCCTGTGGATAGAATTCACTTCTGTTGTGGTACTGCATCCTAATATGACATGTCTACAATTTTGCAAACCTGACAATAGAATGATTAGGATAAGAGTAGATCATCACAAACAACCATCATTGCACCCTCAAGCCTCGGAGTCAAGAAGCACAAAAGTGCCTGTAACCTCTGGCAACCTCTGAAAAAGTAAATCAAGTAATTGCCAATGTGAATGTGACATACAGAGCATGTGTCACATGAACATATACCCATACATCAAAGTTTTTATTTAGCAAGGGCAGGGACAAAGCAGACAACATGAGTAACAGTCTTTATTACATAATCTCCGGATAGGCATCAAAAGTGCTAAACATAAAGGCCATTGGCCAGTACAAATTTCTAGTCCACACATGTGTGCATGAGATCTTGCACAGGAAATGGGCATCAAAAGTGCTAAACATCAAGGCCATTGGCCAGTACAAATTTCTAGTCTGCACATGTGTGGATGAGAACCCGCAACCGAAATAGGTAACACAGTCCACTGACATGGGAATCACCAAAGGTCAGGGGCTTCAAATGGGCTGTCCAGGCACCGCTGTTGGAGAAATGGTGTGGGGAGGGGGACTTGGCTTCAACTTTGGCTTTAAGTTGAACTGGGAGGTGGCTGATTGTCGGGGCCAGTTGGAGGACTGGACCTGGGAGGGAGAGAACTGACTGAGCTAGAGGGGTCCGTGGATGTGGGAGCCTGAGGGCTGCTTGGACCGGGTGGAGTGGTGGCACCTGGAGGTGGTGACATGCTGTGTGGAGGCTCAGTGGCTGAGGGGGAATGTTGAGGGCTGGGTCTCAACTGTTTGGAGATCCGAAAACAAGTGGGAAGTGAGGTGGGCACAACAGCCTCACCCTTCCCCAAAGGTGTAGCAGGTGCAGGTGGCTCTACACGTTGGGATTTGCTGGACCTGGTGGTATGCTGGGTGTGACCTTGCTTTTTCCCCTGTATCCCATGTTTCTGAGCTAAAGCCCCCACTTTGCTCTCTTGTCCCTGCTTCACAGGGGTGTGGGTGGGAGTTGAAGTTTTGGGTGAATCTGCATTCTGAATGTCTTTCGACTTTGTTGTGGCAGGCACCAGGTTCACAGCAGACAGGGCAAGTGTTTGTGTGTCTTTGGGTTTAGGTGTGGGGATGGGATGGGAGTGCCCTTGGATGGTGATGATTTTGATGCAGGTAATGTGGATGCATGCTTCTTTGCCCTATGTCCCTGAGTGTCATGTGATGGCCTTTTTGTTTTGCGCTCATGTGTGCCCGTTTTGTGTTGTGGTGATGGTGTCTGTGGTCTGGAACGCTTAGAGTGCTGCTGTTGTGTGCTGCATGTGGATGACTGGGTGCCTGAGGGCTCTGGCATGTGTGCACTCTCGTCAGGTGGTGCCACTGGCAAGGTGGTTGCAGAAGGGACAGGAGCTGGACTGGGAGCTTGGGACTGCTGAATGGCTGCCGTCACTGTGGAGGACAAAGACTGGACAGTTTGGTGTAGGCCACCCACGTCCGAATGAATGCCCTCCATGAACGCAACAACCTGTGCCAACTTCTTGTCATGATCCTGGAAGGCATTCAGGAGAGCAGTCTGACCCACACACAGCTGGTGCAAAATGTCTACCGCCTCCACACTGAGGGCAGCAGGGGAGACAGGGGCAGGGGCAGCAGTGCCTGGGGGAAGGAGACTCTACCCTTCCTAGGGCTGCGTGCACAGACAGCACTTGGGGGAGCATCTGGGAGGGTGAGCACTGGACGAGGTGTGGCAGAAGAAGATGCAGATCTTGAACTGCCTGTGCCCACCAACACTGAGGAGTCACCGCTGGAGTTTGAAGATGTGGAGGTTGGTGTTTCCGGGCAGGAATCATCAAGGGCACTCCTGTCCCCCTCCGAGGCGCTGGTCCCCTCCGTGTCACTGAACTCCTGTGTAGCAGTCGTGCCAGTAGCTTCCACACCGGTGTCACTCCCCCGTCCTTCCCTGCCCTCTGTAGATGCTGCAAGAGACAGAGACATAGGTTCAGTATAGTGCTATACTCACAAACATCATATGCCAGCAAAGCACCAAACTTTAAAATGACACTCCCATGTTGAACTCCTCCTTGTACATTCAGCATATGCTACATTTATGCAATCATCAGATGATGCATGGAAACATGCATAGTTGATAGTAATGCTCCATGTGGCGTTGACACAGCCAAATACCTGGGCATGTGCCTACATGTAACCACACATGCTATTGTCTGTAAGCATACCTACGTGCCTGTAGGTGAGATAGCTATACATCAAACCATGTTGTCTCTGTCACATATGGAGTCTCTTTAAGGGAACACCACAGATACAAACTCCAGTATGTCCTTTTGCAAGGGCTACAAGCTCCTGATATCCACCATGTTGGGCTTCGAAGCACAACTACAGTTGTACATTGGTGTCAGCTGTGTAGATGTTACAAATTATCTGTTGTGCACAGCACACATCTATGAATGCACACTAACATGATGCTCACTACTGTTCACTGCCAGTTGATGTCTATGACACTCATACTGCAGCATATGTCACAAGGCCACATCTTATCTGTCAATGAAGTGCCAATGAGCACCATTGCACAATGTAGTCACAAACACAAAGCACTTAAGCATGAGAATGCGAAGTGAATGCAAGGCCTTCATAGGTTGTGGCATGTCACATACCAACATGTCCACAAGTCCCTGACAGTCCCTCATTGTTCCAAGCGATACCAAAGGGGATGATGGATGGAGCGCTTGAGCAAATCAAACACTCACCCCCAGTCAACTGATCTGGGTTTAATCCATCATCATTCTTTAGCTCACTCCACCACCCCAGTTCAGACATGGCCATATGCAAATCAGTCTGACCCTGTGCCTCATGGGAACAGTCCAGCCTGAACTGCCAAGCCATGTCTTCCCTGGACCGGAAACAAGCATCCTGGGACCGGTTTCTGTCTATTCAGCCGTCATCAGCCAGGCTAGCTTGAATCCAGTGGCAAAGTGAGCAAGGGACCCACGTCTGGGCATACCCTGCCAACTTAGGGCAAACAAAGCGATACCAAAGGGGATGATGGACGGAGCGCTTGAGCAAATCAAACACTCACCCCCAGTCAACTGATCTGGGTTTAATCCATCATCATTCTTTAGCTCACTCCACCACCCCAGTTCAGACATGGCCATATGCAAATCAGTCTGACCCTGTGCCTCATGGGAACAGTCCAGCCCGAACTGCCAAGCCATGTCTTCCCTGGACCGGAAACAAGCATCCTGGGACCGGTTTCTGGCTATTCAGGCGTCATCAGCCAGGCTAGCTTGAATCCAGTGGCAAAGTGAGCAAGGGACCCACGTCTGGGCATACCCTGCCAACTTAGGGCAAACAAAGCGATACCAAAGGGGATGATGGACGGAGCGCTTGAGCAAATCAAACACTCACCCCCAGTCAACTGATCTGGGTTTAATCCATCATCATTCTTTAGTTCACTCCACCACCCCAGTTCAGACATGGCCATATGCAAATCAGTCTGACCCTGTGCCTCATGGGAACAGTCCAGCCCAAACTGCCAAGCCATGTCTTCCCTGGACCGGAAACAAGCATCCTGGGACCGGTTTCTGGCTATTCAGCTGTCATCAGCCAGGCTAGCTTGAATCCAGTGGCAAAGTGAGCAAGGGACCCACATCTGGGAATACCCTGCCAACTTAGGGCGAACAAAGCGATACCAAAGGGGATGATGGACGGAGCGCTTGAGCAAATCAAACACTCACCCCCAGTCAACTGATCTGGGTTTAATCCATCATCATTCTTTAGCTTTGGGCAGCATCTCCAGCACCCCCAAAAAAGTGTTGCTCTCTACTGAAGAAGGACAATTATCTTGAAACACGTGTCTAGAGATACACAGCACTTTCTGCACCAACAAGAGTGAAAAACTAAAGCCTGACCCCGAAGAAAGTGTTACGATGCACTGCATTTATTATGATGCATCGGGGCAAACTGAGTGCTGGAGTGTGAGGCAGTGTGCGCCCACCCCCCTCCTATTTGAAAAGGCTCCCTTGAGCTAACGAGCTGACGAGCTCTGGTTGATGCACCTGCGCCCAGCGAGTGGTACTGAGACCTGAGAAGACTTTGGGCAGCATCTCCAGCACCCCCAAAAAAGTGTTGCTCACTACTGAAGGACAATTATCCTGAAACACGTGTCTAGAGATACACAGCACTGGCTGCACCAACAAGGGTGAAAAACTAAAGCCTGACACCGAAGAAAGTGTTATCATGCACTGCATTTATTATGATGCATCGGGGCAAACTGAGTGCTGGAGTGTGAGGCAGTGTGCGCCCACCCCCCTCCTAAGTGTGACATTTAACTCACTGATGCCCACACATGCCATGTCAGTGCACATGATTACATGCATTGTCATGTACTTCCTCACATGTCACATATGATATTTGTGTGCAGGTACACAGATTTGGTGTGTAATGGAGTCTCATATTTGTGAACATGTCAATGTGTGAGATGGCTAATCAACCCACAGTAATGATGGACTGACCACATGATGTGACTATTTCACTGTGTACATTGCTGTGTTCATTTTGATAGTTGATCAGCTTACACACACTGTGCTCATTGTGTAGAAAAGTTGTGCTCTGTGCGACTTAAGCAAGAAGGTGTTGCAGGTACAGCAGCTACGTAGAAGTCAGCAGTGTTGCTGTTTGCCACATGTGCTGTGTCACCTACACCCAGGGCTGGTGACACAAGATGTAGGAGTGTACCATTTACCGTTCACATAGTCAGATTCTGTTTTGGAAGTAGTCAGTATGTACATACTGACCACATGTACAACTATATGAGATCAAGGTGTCTCCGCATGTGACTTTTGCATTAAGCTGTTGTTACAGTCCAGTAAATGTTTGCGCTGTGTCAGTCAATATGTAAAATGTTTGACACATCTCATTTGGGGAATTAAATTTACATGTGTCCTCTTTCACATTATGTAGGAGACGACCAAATGTGCATCGGCCGTTCCCATTACTGGCTTACATGGAGGATGAGGACATCATAAGGAAATTCCGTCTGGATCGCCTTACCATTCAAGACGTATCTGGTCAGTTGGAGCCCCATCTGAGACCTCACAGAACCTATCCGACTGCTTTGACACCAACAGTTACGGTGATGGCGGCCCTGCATTTTTTTGCCACTGGTTCGTTTCAGTACACGGTGGCCATTGCCGGTGGGATGTCTCAAGCAATGTTCAGCATGTTGCTACATGTTGTCCTGTCCGCATTGTTGACCTACAAGGACCGCTACATCCACTTTCCAAGGAGACATGAATTGGCAGATGAGAAGGGTGATTTTTATGATCTTGGACACATACCTAATGTGGTTGGAGCCATTGACTGCACATATGTTGGCCTAGTTCCACCACAGGCACGTGAGCACATCTACCAGAACAGGAAGCATTTCCATTCCATTAATGTGCAAGTGGTATGCCAAGTGGATATGATTATCTCCCATGTCTGTGCCAAATTTCCCGGGTCAGCACATGGCTCATACATACTGTGTAGCAGCATCATCCCACAATTGATGGCAAATCTGCATCCGGAGCGTGCGTGGCTTGTTGGTGAGTATGCAGAGTCAAGTAGTGTGCTGTATGTGTGACATGCTGTTCTCAGCTACTGTTTATATTTCAAAATTGGTCTGTGTATCTCACACCTAGGTGACTCAGCGTATCCCAACCGGCCTTGGTTGCTGAGCCCACAGAGGAATCCAAGGAACCCAGGTGAAGTCCGCTACAATGATGGACATGGGAGGACACATCGTGTAGTGGAGCGTGCTTTTGGGCTTCTGAAGTCTAGATTCCGGTGTCTGGACATGAGCGGAGGTGCACTACTCTACTCTCCCCAAAAGGTGTGTCAGATCATAGTGGTGCGCAAAGAGATCCACGAAAAAACTATGGCAGCAGGGAAAGAGGCCTTCCCCTGTGCCGTAAGAGCCGAGAGGCAATCTCTTGTTGGAGTACGTCCTCCCGTGTTAGACACTATTCCACACTAAGTATCCCACGGTCTGGTGAACAAGGTTCACAAGTTCCTAAAGCTAACCCCGGTGAGTTAGATATGGGAAGATCCTATTTGTAAAAATCAGAAGTTACACACTAGAGAGTGGGGAAGGAAACAAGTCCTTTTGTTTATATTACCCTCACACATCCTAGTGGTGTCATGCTTCATCATCGGGTCACCCTGACGCCTAGAAGTCAGGGTGGGCCCAACCGTATTCCAGGAAGCTCTTGGTGAGATATGGCCAGGGGGAGTTAAAGATTAAAAATCCGCGGACAGATCCCAGTATCCCTTTATTCGTGGAACTGTCAGGGATATTAAAATCCAAAATGGGGGGTCACTGGGAGTTTTATGGTCCTATGACCCTAGTGCCAACATGCTTCAGTCCTTGTATGGCCAAAACGGTCCTGGACTTTCTTCAGGGCAAGAAGAACGCAATCTCCTCCCTGGTTGTGGGCGGAAAGGGGAGTCCCTATCCTGTTTTAAATGTAAGGGCAGGTAGCTGCTCCTTAGAGATAAGCGAGAGATCAATTTATCTTTGTTTTCATTTCATTACTCCATCTTTAAGTAAAAGAAATATAGGAGATCATAGCGTAACATATATGTGTCATGAGCTCAACACTTCCCATGTGTGATGTGCTAATGGAACACCCATGCTTTCAGTCTGGTAGGGTGTGAGGATGACATCACTCAACATACCTACTTGGTATGCGTCTTTTGTACTATATAGAACTATCACACACAACTCAGTGGTATATATAGTGTTGTGGCGAAAACTTTCGCATTCTGTCATAGTTCACACTATTGTGCATGTCTAGTTCACATAAAAGAAACACGCTGCTGTCACTCTCATCAAACTATACTATATTGCTATCAATCGCCGTTATTTTCACACTCAATCTTGTCATGCAACACTCTCTCTCTTACCCCTCTTTGGGAGAGAACATGAATCACTGGGGACTCCGGTATGTGTGGGGAACCCTTTAGTCACACACTGTTATGTCCATATGCCTCCCGAATATGTAAAAAACCGCATGGTGGGAAATAAAAACAAACACAGAAACACATCGTGAATTTTAAGCTCAAAAAACTATATTCTGGCGGTGGTTCAAAGCGTACCTGAATCGATGATTCTCGCTATTTATTTCTGGCTATTTATGCCATCAAGGGTCCTGCCCCGTGATGCCACCTTCTTGGTCCGTGTCCCCGGGCTTGCGCCCCGAGGGTCGGACAGATTCATCTTAAATAGCCAGTGATTCTCCGGGCGCTCTGAGGTAAAGTCCCGCCCCCTGTGAGGTGCAGCCAGAAGGGCGCTTTGCCCCGGACGTGGGAATGACGTGGCAACGTGGGTAGTATGGGAACTGTAGTTCCCCGGCGTGTGTGTTACTCCAAAATCTGGTCTATTCTTTAAAGAATGTTCCCTGGGAATTAAAAAACTTTTTGAGAAGATATTTATACAAATGAAAGAGCCTGATAACGTAAACTGAGCGCTCCTAAAAAAGATAGTAACATATATTCAACGTTATATTTTATTATTATAACTCGGGTCATGTACGCAGTTGAAATCGGCCCAAATTAATTAGTACGGGCCGTAAGTACTACCAAACAGCATCTTGACTGATGCTTGGGGATGAACGTGCTCCTATTATGTTTTTCAATGTGAATGAGTATCTAGATACTAAAGGGACACTGTATGTGTCGTGCTTGTTAATCTCCCAGTTAAGGCAGTGCATCACGGTCAATACTATACATATGGCAGCACGTGGACTTGTAGTAAAGACAGTGTGCTTATATATGCTAAGATTGTATTAGGGAATATCATCATGTAATGTCTGGTGAGGAAGAGTGGAACCTTACTCACTTTTATCCATCGAGTGTTTAACAATCAAAATTAAGATAACCAAAGATAAGGTTATGGTGAACGTGAATTTAGTCTTCGGTTGGAAGGACACCAGTCTGTGAGACTAAATAGAACAGTTATGCTGTGTTAAGAGGAGTAGGAGCCAAATATTGCAGAGTCCTTCATTGATTCAACTGTTCCATGGGATGGAATCATTAAGCCCATTTTCGTAGGTCTTCAGGCGATATACCCAACGTTGCTCACGCTCCAGTAGTCTCTTAGTCAGGCTGCAAGTGCCATTTATTTTTTCAATAATGGTCCACTTCAAATCTGTGACACTGTGGCCTTTCTCAAGGTAATGGACTGTGAGTTTGGTCGCTGTTACTGCCCGCCTGATGGTACTGCGATGCTCGCTTATTCGTACTTTTATTTTTCGGCTGTTCATTCCAATGTACATCAATTGGCATGGGCACCTAATCAAGTACACAACATTGTCGCTGTTACAATTTGTGTGTGCCCGCTGTTCCCACGGGTACGTCAATCCTAAATCAATGTGTTTAGTGTGTTCAGTTAGGGGACAGACCACACAGGACCCGCATGGGTAATGGCCCATGACTGGAGGTTGGTTCCACAATGTAAGTTGGTTGATGTTTTTAGGTCTATGTGTGTTTGTATGTACCAACGTGTCCTTCAGACTTTTGGTCCTCTTGAAGGAGAACATGGGTCTATCAAAAGCGAGTTTGTTAGATGTTAAAATGGGCCATTTCTTATTTATGATTTTCTTCACTTCATTGGAGGAGGAATTATACGTGGTAACACATATTAATGTGTTTGTCTCCGGTCTCTGGTGTGTTTCTAACAGGGCCTATCTTGGTTTGTTATGTAACCTTTTCTTTGCCCTGTCAATGATTCTCTTCGGATAAGCTTTTCATTGCAGTTTAGATGTCAGTACTTCGGCCTCTTTGTTATATTCGGTCAGGTCTGCGCAATTTCTACGTATCCTAAGGAACTGCCCTACGGGCAGGTTTTCCTTCAAGGAGCGTGGATGAGCACTGTCAAAACACAACAGACTATTTTTGTCTGTAGGTTTTGTATATAATGAGCTGACCAGAGTGCCACCTCTTCCTGTCAGGTTAATGTCTAGGAATGAGACTGACTTGCTGTTTCTAGTCATGGGGAAGTGTAGGTGTGGGTCAAGCTGGTTGATCCACCCTGAGAAATTCATCAAGCTGAAATCTTCACCTTTCCAGATGACCAGGATGTCATCTATGTACATATACCACTTGCAGATGTTATTTGAGAAAGGTTTTTTTCGCCAGATATGTTGTTCTTCAAACTGGCCCATGAACAGACACGGTATGCTTGGCGCAAATGTGCTGCCCATGGAAGTCCCATGGACTTGAAAGTACATTTGATCTTCAAACTTGAAGACATTCTCTGTCAATGCTAGGCGCATCAATGTGATGACCCATCTAATAGGTACCTCCCACTGCCAGTCTTCCTTCTGTAGAAGTTCTTCAATGACCAGGAGGCGCTCCTCCTGAGGAATGCTGGTTTTGAGGCGCTGTATACCAGCATTAGCTTTAGGAACTCGTGAACCTTGTTCACCATACCGTGGGATACTTAGGGGCCGATTCCGATTCAGGCCGGAAATCACTCCGACCGAGCTGGACCCGGAGAGATTTCCGACCGAATCGGACTCTAGCAGCCCGACCGAACGAGTACGATGCGTACGCATGCAATCGGACTCGAGTCGGTCGGACTCCCATTGAAGTCAATGGGAGCCGGTCGTACAACGCGTACTCCCATTGACTCAATGGGTGCGAGGCGAACAAGGGCCCCCCCTACAGCGGGTACGCGTCGATGCGACTCGCGCCGTACATGCACAGGTAGGGGGGACCCGTGGGTCCCCCCTGTGTGCGACTCGCATGGCCACGTGTACAGGGGGGTCCGACACGGACCCCCAAAGTCCGGCTCCGACTGCCCTTTTGAGCCGGACGGCGCGAGTCGGTCGGACTGCTCGAGGCGCGCATCGTACTTGCCCGGCCGGGGAACGTCTCCATTGCGCGGTGCGAGTCGTGTCCGTGCGAGTCGGTCGGAGCGGTTCGGACCCGCAAACGAGTCGGTCGGCGATTTCATGTGCGCTCGCATCGTACTCGCTCGCCCGGACGCACGTTCGAATCGGTCGGGAAAGAGGGCTCAGAATCGGATCCGGTTAAGCCGAATCCGATTCGGTGCCCTACCGGCCGAGATCGGAATCGGCCCCTGAGTGTGGAATAGTGTCTAACACGGGAGGACGTACTCCCACAAGAGATTGCCTCTCGGCCCTTACGGCACAGGGGAAGGCCTCTTTACCTGCTGCCATAGTTTTTTCGTGAATTGAGCATCGCATAGCTGTCGGGCTTTTTTGGAAAATTTCCAGAATAATTAGTACTACTATCTTAGTCACTTCGATCACGCTTAAGTCACTCACTCACTGCACTGTACACTATCATCGACAACTACACTGCGCATAACTATAACATTACAACAAAGTACAACAATAGCAGAGGCTCTGGGAATAGGTTATTCAGATGAGATTGCATCTGCTATTCTAGCTGCCCCATCACTATTACCTTATACAAATATAAATCAAAGCCTCAACCACGCTCAAAATTGGGATGAATTGAAGGAATTGAAACGCACCCAAATGAAGATATTGTTACATGGGGCAATTATGACAGAATATTTGCGGGGAAATGCAGCACCATCAGGCCTATTAGTCACCAATGCCCCTAGAATCTTCTTGGACGATCCTTTGTTTAGAAAAGAGTGGTCACTAATCGCGTGGCGTTGTACACGCGATTGGCTCATCCTGATAATAAATACAGCCAAGTGACTGAGAGAGGCACTCCTGATTAAAATCAAGACCAATGAAGACGCAATAATGACTGAGATAAAAATAACCCTCTTCAAAAAGAAACTGGAGGAAGTAAACAAAGATATTGGAGAGCATAAGGACTACCTAATGCAAAATAAAATAAATAAACTCCAAAAATATCTCAAGAAGTTCTCACATGAGAAAGTGTACCCATATATTAAGGATGATTATAAGGGTAAAGAAAATTCTGACTCAGGATCCTCATTCCAGGGTGACTCTGTAACATCTGATTCAGACCAAGATGAATGGTCCAGTGATAGCTCTACCAAGAGCTGGAGAGGTAAATCAAGAAGACCATGAAGAGGGGGCTTTAACCAGGGTTACCCAACTCAACAAATGTACCCTTGGCCAGGTCCATTTGAACCCCTCCCCTTCCAGGGACCTCCCCAATAGCAAACCGCACCCTTTTTCCAACCCAACTTAAGCCAGAACCCTTTTTTAGGTCAGGGTGGAAGTAGAGGAAAACGTGGGAGAAGAAGCAACAGAAGGGTCCAGTGGGAAGACGACAGGACTTCTGTGAACACGAGGAGCCAGACCAGGGTCCAGCAACCCAGCACAAGCACAACGGGGGATTAGTTGTTAACCTCACTGACATAATTCTGAGCCCAGAGGAACTCTCAGTCCTTAACAAAGGCCTGGGATTAGTCCCTACCGCCTATCTGGACAAATTCCAGCTAAGATGTGAATTGAGCTAATTCTTTCGCAAGATCCGCATTAAGACATTCTTTATGGACAAAGACAAACCAGAGGAAGACAACAGCCATACTACTCTTCCCCTCAAGTCAATCTTTTTTCCACCCACCTCGTTAAGGCTGCCTGAAGTTATTGCATTCGAAGAAGGGGTGTCGAAAGAAGTTGAACAGCTCCAACCCAAGAGGGATGTCTTCAACAACTTGAGTCGAAAAGAATGTGACGCCTTGAAAATGTTGAGCAGGAGGGAGGACATAGTCATCAAACCGGCCGACAAAGGCGGAGCAACCGTCATCCAGAGTACTAATGCCTACAGGACAGCTTGTCTGAATCTCTTGGCGGATGAGAAGTATTACAAGAAGATCAACAGGGACCCCACCACACGCATCAAGAAGACCAGTGAGACCCTCACCACAGTCGCTCTCGAGAACAATTGGATCACCAAAAAGGAACAAGACTTTCTCATCTCAGACGACCCCAGGGTGCCTCTCTTCTACACTATACCTAAGATACACAAAGGGAAAGTGCCCCCCGCTGGCCGACCAATCGTGTCAGGCATAGGATCCCTCCTAGAACCCCTGTCTAAATATACAGATTGGTTCCTGAGACCCCTGGTCACTAAAATAAGATCATATTTACAAGATACAAAACACTTACTAAACCTACTAGAGGACCTGGAATACAATCCAGAAGAGAACATCATGGTATGCCTGGATGTTGAGGCGCTGTATACCAGCATTCCTCAGGAGGAGAGCCTCTGGGTCATTGAAGAACTTCTACAAAAGGAAGACTAGCACTGGGAGGCACCTATCAGATGGGTCATCACATTGATGCACCTAGCAATTACAGAGAATTTCTTAAAGTTTGAAGATCAAATGTACCTTCAAGTTCATGGGACTTCCATGGGCAGCACATTTGCGCCAAGCATAGCGTGTCTGTTCATGGGCCAGTTTGAAGAACAACATATCTGGCAAAAAAAACCTTTCTCAAATAACATCTGCAAGTGGTATAGGTACATAGATGACATCCTGGTCATCTGGAAAGGTGAAGATTCCAGCTTGATGAATTTCTCAGGGTGGATCAACCAGCTTGACCCACACCTGCACTTCACCATGACTAGAAACAGCGAGTCAGTCTCATTCCTAGACATTAACCTGACAGCAAGGGGTGGCACACTGGTCAGCTCCTTATATACAAAACCTACAGACAAAAACAGTCTGTTGCGTTTTGACAGTGCTCATCCACGCTCCTTGAAGGAAAACCTGCTCGTAGGGCAGTTCCTTAGGATACGTAGAAATTGCGCAGACCTGACCGAATATAAGAAAGAGGCCGAAGTACTGACATCTAAACTGCAACAAAAAGCTTATCCGAAGAGAATCATTGACAGGGCAAAGAAAAGGTCACGTAACACACCAAGACAGGCCCTGTTAGAAACACACCAGAGACGGGAGGCAAACACATTAATATGTGTTACCACGTATAATTCCTCCTCCAATGAAGTGAAGAAAATCATAAATAAGAAATGGCCCATTTTAACATCTAACAAACTCGCTTTTGATAGACACATGTTCTCCTTGAGAAGGAACAAAAGTCTGAGGGACACGTTGGTACATACAAACACACATAGACCTAAAAACACCAACCAACTTACATTGTGGAACCAACTTCCAGCCATGGGCCATTACCCGTGCGGGTCCTGTGTGGTCTGTCCCCTAACTGAACACACTAAACACATTGATTTAGGATTGACGTACCCGTGGGAACAGTGGGCACACACAAATTGTAACAGCGACAATGTTGTGTACTTGATTAGGTGCCCATGCCAATTGATGTACATTGGAATGACCAGCAGAAAAATAAAAGTACGAATAAGCGAGCATCGCAGTACCATCAGGCGGGCAGTAACAGTGACCAAACTCACAGCCCATTACCTTGAGAAAGGCCACAGTGACACAGATTTGAAGTGGACCATTATTGAAAAAATAAATGGCACTAGCAGCCTGACTAAGAGACTACTGGAGCGTGAGCAACGTTGGGTATATCGTCTGAAGACCCACGAAAATGGGCTTAATGATTTCATCCCATGGAACCAGTTGAATCAATGAAGGACTCTGCAATATTTGGCTCCTACTCCTCTTAACACAGCATAACTGTTCTATTTAGTCTCACGGACTGGTGTCCTTCCAACCGAAGACTAAATTCACGTTCACCATAACCTTATCTCTGGTTATCTTAATTTTGATTGTTAAACACTCAACGGATAAAAGTGAGTAAGGTTCCACTCTTCCTCACCAGACAATACATGATGATATTCCCATCATACAATCTTAGCATATATAAGCACACTGTCTTTACTACAAGACCACGTGCTGCCATATGTATAGTATTGACCGTGATGCACTGCGTTAACTGGGAGATTAACAAGCACAACACATACAGTGTCCCTTTAGTATCTAGATACTCATTCATATTGAAAAACATAATAGGAGCACGTTCATCCCCAATCATCAGTCAAGATGCTGTTTGGTAGTACTTACGGCCCGTACTAATTAATTTGGGCCGATTTCAACTGCGTACATGACCCGAGTTATAATAATAAAATATAACGTTGAATATATGTTACTATCTATTTTAGGAGCGCTTGGTTTACGTTATCAGGCTCCTTCATTTGTATAAATATCTTCTTAAAAAGTTTTTAAATTCCCAGGGAACATTCTTTAAAGAATAGACCAGATTTTGGAGTAACACACACGCCGGGGAACTACAGTTCCCATACTACCCACGTTGCCACGTCAATCTGACGTCCGGGGCAAAGCGCCCTTCCGGCTGCACCCCATGTGGGCGGGACTTTACCTCAGTGCGCCCGGAGAATCACCGGCCATTTAAGCTGAATCTGTCCGACCCTCGGGGCGCAAGCCCGGGGACACGGACCAAGTAGGTGGCATCATGGGGCAGGACCCTTGATGGCGTAAGTAGCCAGAAATAAATAGCGAGAATAATCGATTCAGGTACGCTTTGAACCACCGCCAGAATATAGCTTTTTTGAGCTTAAAATTCACGATGTGTTTCTGTGTTTGTTTTTATCTCCCACCATGCGGTTTTTTACATATTCGGGCGGCATATGGACATAACAGTGTGTGACTAAAGGGCTCCCCACACATACCGGAGTCCCCAGTGGTTCATGTTCTCTCCCAAAGAGGGGTAAGAGAGAGAGTGTTGCATGACAGGATTGAGTGTGAAAATAATGGCGATTGATATCAATATAGTATAGTTTGATGAGAGTGACAGCAGCATGTTTCTTTTACGTGAACTAGACACGCACAATAGTGTGAACTATGACAGAATGCGAAAGTTTTCGCCACAACACTATATATACCACTGAGTTGTGTGTGGTAGTTTTATATAGTACAAAAGACGCATACCAAGCAGGTATGTTGAGTGATGTCATCCTCACACCCTACCAGACTGAAAGCATGGGATGTTCCATTAGCACATCACACATGGGAAGTGTTGAGCTCATGACACAAATATGTTACGCTATGATCTCCTATATTTCTTTAACTTACAGTAATGAAATGAAAACAAAGATAAATTGATCTCTCTCTTATCTCTAAGGAGCAGCTACCTGCCCTTACATTTAAAACAGGATAGGGACTCCCCTTTCTGCCCACAACCAGGGAGGAGATTGCGTTCTTCTTGCACTGAAGAAAGTCCAGGACCGTTTTGGCCATACAAGGACTGAAACATGTTGGCACTAGGGTCATAGGACCATAAAACAACCAGTGACCCCCCATTTTGGATTTTAATATCCCTGACAGTTCCACGAATAAAGGGATACTGGGATCTGTCTGCAGATTTTTAATCTTTAACTCCCCCTGGCCATATCTCACCAAGAGCTCCCTGGAATACAGTTGAGCCCATCCTGACTTCTAGGCGTCAGGGTGACCCGATGTTGAAGCATGACACCACTAGGATGTGTGAGGGTAATATAAACATAAAGGACTTGTTTCCTTCCCCACTCTCTAGTGTGTAACATCTGATTGCTTCAAATAGGATCTTCCCATATCTAACTCACCGGGGTTAGCTTTAGGAACTCGTGAACCTTGTTCACCAGACCGTGGGATACTTAGTGTGGAATAGCGCAAAGAGATCCCCCTGCTCCTGGACAATGATGAGCAGCAGATGCCCCCCCTGCAAATCCACACATGCCCAGTGACGATGATAGTGGAGAAGAGGAAGATGTTGACCTGCGTCAACAGCTCATCGACAACTACTTCCCTTGAGTGTAAGTGACATTGTACAACAGTGACATTGTCTGTTGGCTTTGATGGTAGTGGCAAGGCATAGATGATCTTTTCGACTGCTGGCTGTTGTTGGCTCTGTGCTAATGGCTGATGTGTGTGTTTTCCACGTACCTCATGTCTATGTTGATGTTGTTGCTCATTGTTATGTGTGCTGGTTTTTGTACGTTGATGACTAGTGGTGTGTGTTAGCTGTTACGGCATCACCTGACAAGTAAATGTCATTCTCTTGTGTCTTTCAAGGTTCCTTCACCCTATCAATGCCTCATCACAATCAGAGCTTGTGGTACATTGGACTTGGAGTTGACATTGTACATGCTGTGATAAACATGGAACTGACACAAAGACATAGGTGTGTAAAGAGTGTTTATTTTTTATAAGTTTTTGTGAAAGAGAAGTGATTGTTTATAAAATTGTGCAAAGTGAATTTATGAGTTGTCAGTAATGGTAAATGAGACAAATAGAGTAGTCACCACATTGATGTAGTCACACAGTCCAACAGACTGCTGCCATCAACATGGCAATGTGGGTAAGGATAGTTAACAAAGTCAATGTCAAGGGCAACACAAGTGCCATCATGGCTGGCTCAGCGACTTTCCTTTGGTTGGTGCTTTTCCACGTGATCCTCCTGTGGTGTTTCTCGGACGTCCCCTCCTGCGTTTGGCAGGGGGGGGCCTCTGCTGCAGGATCAGCGGTGTCTGAGGAGTCATTTTGTTGCAGGTCACCCCTCTCTGTGGCCGCAGCTGAGGTGGTGGGAGTATCAGCAGGCGGGCCACTGGAGGGGGTTTGAGCCGTCATTTGAGCCGCATGTCTGTCCCTCAGAACACCCACAAGCTGGCCCATGAGGTCCACAAGTTGGTCCATACGTGTGTCCATGGACCTCAGCAGCAGGCGGAGCTCAAGCACTTCTTCCACAACCTGGCCCATGTGTCCCTGGGTCTGCTCATATGCCCCAAGGACTCTTGCGATGGTGGCCAGGGCTTCTGTCTCAGTGTCCTCCTGTGACTGTCCCCCAGTTGACCTCCCACCTGCCCTGCTGACACAGACCTGTGGCATTGGGACTCGACGCACCCGCACACTCTCCCTGGCCTCCTCGGATTGTGTGGTGATGTTGGTGACCACTGAGGCAGGGAGAGTGTTGCAGGCAGCAGTGGTGATGGTGGTGGTGGCTGCTGCACAGCTCGTTGTAGCAGGGGTCAGCGCTGTTGTTGTTGCTGTGGTGGTGGTGGGGACAATGAGGCCCTGAGACATAGTGCGTGATTGAGGGGTTGGGCGTGCGCAGGCAATGAAGTCCAAGAAGTCAATGTTTAGTTTTTCAAATGAGTCTTTATTTTCACTTAGTTAGTTCTCACAGGATTGAAGATTTTATGGTCAGCCAACGCGTTTCGTTCTCATGACGAGAACTTCGTCAGGGCTCAGTAGGCGAATGTCATTCCTTTGATGTATACTAGGTAAGTTTGGCCTGGTTCCAACGTGACCTTTCGTGTAGGATTCGAATACGCGATCCCTTAACCAAGTCGGTGTTCCAGGTAAGTAATCTGGAAACACTCAGGATATCGCAAGGCCTCAGTTGGCCTAAGTAGCAAATCTCAAATTGCGAGTTCTCCTGCCAGAATGTGAGAACTAATTAAGTGAAAATAAAGACTCATTTGAAAAACTAAACATTGACTTCTTGGACTTCATTGCCTGCGCACGCCCAAGCCCTCAATTGCTTAGGATCTGACGTACAGAGGCATCACCCGACGGCTGGTGCAAGGGCTAGTTGCGCAAGGAACCTGATTTAACTGAAACTAGTGTGAGGTGCAGAAACAGCAGTCCGCCGTCAAAGTATCGTTGTTAATCCTGAGACATAGTGCGCCCTGGCAGTCCTGAGGGGCCAGGTTGTTGCTCCTCATTCGAGAAACGTAGGGAGTCTGCATCAGAGAGTTCACGTTCCGGGGGGGAGACAGGCTCTGCAGGTTGGTGGTGTTTTCGGCTGCAGTTGCTTGTGGATCTCCTGTTGAACAGAGGTTAAAGGGTCATTTAAGTGCACTCCACAAGCTTGGTGTTGGACTTTTGGATGTTACATTTGATACACCAAACACTTTACATTGCAATCACTTGGTATGGATGAAAGATAATGAGCATCATGACATGATGTTGAGGTACCTACATTACTTGTCCATGGTGTGACATGTAAATTGAAACCCTGTGCCACGTACAGATTGTGTGATTACAAGGACATGTCATCATCTATCAACTTGCGGCACATCAACTTTTGATGATGCGTCTTTTTTGTTTCCTCTTCATGGAATCAATTTCAGCTAAGCAAGAATTTGCCATTGGAATGTTATACATACCTTTTTCATATCATGTACTTTACTTTGTTTGTCAGATTGACCATGCATGTTTTGTGTTCATATGTGCCTTCATGCTCTGACACCATGGCACTTACACATTGCATTCTGTGCTGTGCATGATTGGGCCCTGAATTTCTTCCACATGTGACTTGGTGAGTCAAAGTTTTATTTCTGTGACAGTTACATGCGCTTAGCTGTCTGCACACTGTATGTGGCTTTTGGATCTATGCCAAGTTGCCAGACATGTGAGGGCTGGTGTGGTAATATGGCTCCATGCATTTTGAGAAGGATGGGAGGGTGCATGCACTGACTACCTACCTGTTCGGTGACACAGTGGGGGGAAATGGCTGCCACATGGTTCTGGGTGGGGGGAGTGTTCAATCCTGCTCAACTGTGGGACAAGGGTGCCTGGTGGGGGTTGTAGTGCTGGCTTCCTACCCACAAACCTCCCTCCCTGTTAAGATGGCTACCTACCTGTAAGTTTGATGAGAGCAATGCAATGGCTGCCACATGGTTCTGGGTGTGGGGGGGATCCATCTTGCTCAGCTGTGGGACAAGGGTGCCTGGTGGGGGTTGTAGTGCTGGCTTCCTACCCACAAACACCACTCCATGTTAAGATGGCTACCTACCTGTAAGTTTGATGAGAGCAATGAAATGGCTGCCACATGGTTCTGGGGGGGCATCCATCTTGCTCAGCTGTGGGACAAGGGTGCCTGCTGGGAGTTGGAGTGCTGGCTTCCTAACCACAAACACCACTCCCTGTTAAGATGGCTACCTACCTGTAAGTTTGATGTGAGCAATGCAATGGCTGCCACATGGTTCTGGGTGTGGGGGGGATCCATCTTGCTCAGCTGTGGGACAAGGGTGCCTGGTGGGGGTTGTAGTGCTGGCTTCCTACCCACAAACACCCCTCCCTGTTAAGATGGTTACCTACCTGTAAGTTTGAGGAGTGCAATGAAATGGCTGCCACATGGTTCTGGGTATGGGGAGTGCTCCATCCTGGTCAGCTGTGGGACAAGGGTGCCTGCTGGCGGTTGTAGTGCTGGCTTCCTACCCACAAACCTCCCTCCCGGTTAAGATGGCTACCTACCTGTAAGTTTGATGTGAACAATGAAATGGCTGCCACATGGTTTTGGGTGTGGGGGGGATCCATCTTGCTCAGCTGTAGGACAAGGGTGCCTGGTGGGAGTTGTAGTGCTGGCTGCCTGTCCACATGCCCCCATGGAAATATTGCTACCTACCTTTGAGGTGATTCAGAGGAAGGAAATGGTAGATATGTGAGACATGTGTTGGGAAGAGTGTGTTGTACGTAAGTGCATTTAGGTCTAGGAAGTGTAGCTTTCTAGTTGTGCAAGACATTACATAGCAGTGCAATGTGAGACATTTGTTGGTACTTACCAGCCTCCACTCCCCCGGGTATTCCTGTGAGGCTCTCTGGATGCAGTATGGCAAGCACCTTCTCCTCCCATTCAGTGAATGTTAGTGGTGGAATGGGAGGGCCACCGCCAGTCCTCTGAGCCAGCTCATGGTTCTTGTTGGCATGCTCTTTCACCCTGCTCTTGAGGTCATGCCACCTCCTCTTGATGTCATGCAGGGTGCACGGGGTGGTCCCTACTGCATTGACTTTGTTGACTATCCTTTCCCACATTTGATTTTTTCTGGCTACTGATGTCTGTTGGACCATGCTTCCAAACAAATGTGGTTCTACTCTGATTATCTTATCTACCATGACTGACAACTCATTGGCAGTGAATTTTGGCATTTTTTTCTGTGCCATGGTGTGTGATGTGCAAATGGGTGAAAAGTGCAGGTGTGAAGGTGGTGGTGGAGATGTGTGTGGTGGGTGGTGTGTGGTGTGTGGGTCGTTGAGATGTGTGATGTGTGCTGATTTGCCTCTCCTTTGTGCTGTGGTGTTGGTCCCTTCAGTTCTGGAGTTGTGCAAAGGATTCTGGGAAGGGAAGGGGTTGGTTTTATAGTCAACTATGTGGGTGGGTCAAAATGGAGTATTCATGTCAGGTGTGTTATCTGGGTTGACCTGGGATTTGTATTTTTTACTTGCCATGGGGATGTGTCATTGGGGTGTGTCAGATGTTTTTGGAGGCTGCGCCAGAAAAACAGCCACACTTGGTAGCCTTGTTGTGTGGTTGCTGTCGACCTCCATTCCTCTTCCCGCGCAACTGCAGCGGTCTGAATGCAATGGTCCTTCCGACGGCTCTACCATTCATCATTTCGCGCGATCGCTGCAGTTGGGAACAACTGATCGTTCCGCTGGCACCGCCATCATATCATAATTTCACTTGCGGTCATTCCGCTGGTCGATCGGTGTTTTTGGGTCTTTCCACAGCAATTCTGAACGCCGCGGACGGATTTTCAGCTTTTCCGGACGTTCACGGCGGAGTTTTGTGGAATCTGTCCGCCGCGGTCGGATTTTCTAGCAGTGCATCCTAATCTGACCGCCGGTTTTGCCGCGGTACATGCGGACGGTTATTTTCCGCTACCACGGCGGTCAGTATGCTTTTCCGACCATCATCGTAATTGACATCTATGTTCGGGGAGATCTGTTATCTGGGGTTAGTGCGTGGATAGGGCATGCTGTAGTTGAAAATATTTGTGTTGTGTAATTGCATTTTGGACAGAGAGAGTTGTGTTAGTAGGTCTTGGAACCAGTGGATTGCGTCTTTTGCCCAGATGGCTCCTAAGGTAGTATTACCTATCTTATCCCACCCAGTGAAGCTTTGGAGTTGAGCCGTGTGTTTGAGTCGGCGACCCCGAATATCTCAGAAAGGTACCCCCTATGGATACTTTTAGGTCCATGTGTCAGGGGGAAAAAGAGGCAACAATCACATAAGTAGATACTCCTGTCAGACCTATATAATTTTCCTAGTGGCCTGTCCCCACCACCTCAGGGTCTGCTGTGTCACTGTTTTCTCCCATCCCATTTCCCTTGACGACCCTCGCCAACACTGGAAGACCTCTTTGGTGACGGCAGGAGGAAGGTATTGTGGGAGGGGGTCGTCATATAAGACTCCTATCAACCGGTCGAGAGTGAGGCGAAAGTTTGGCTCTATAGGCCAAGTTATCCAATCCACCAGTCAGCCAGTCTTTGACAACAAGAAGGTGTGACGCTCTGTAGTAAAGTTGGAGGTCTGCCATACCTGCCACTGCGTCATATACCGATTTCCTAAGTTTGTCATGGTCAATGCGTGGCTCACAGTTGGACCATAAAATGGATCGGATTGTAGCACAGAGTTTATGAAACCAGTTGCATGGGATGGGAAGGGGGACATTTTGGAACACATATAGCTAGTAGGGGAGGATCGGTAATTTGAATAGGGCAACTTTCCCTAGCAGCTGTAGAGGGAGCTACCCTCACCGTTGCAGGTCTGCTAACATTTGAGTCATTAGGGAAGTAAGGTTAAAGTCCCAGGTCTGCTCCGGACCCCTAGAGATGTGTACCCCCAGATACTTGAAGGCTGTATCTTGTATGAGTATCGAGATGGGCCAATTCACCTCTTTGGTCTCCCTTTGGAGCGGAACAACCAATGATTTAGTAAACTTGAACTGTAGGCCCGAGGTCTGGGGGTGTGAAAGGAATAGTAGGATGTCCTCTGCGTACAGGGAGATTGGGCCTTCAGTGCCGCTCGCCCAGCACCATCCCAACACCCGCATATCACAGAGCATTCAGGCCAGCGGTTCAATTTCAAGGGTGAAGAGAAGGGATGATAGTGGGCACCCCTGTCTAGTTCATCTACTGATGAGGAAGGAGTCAGAGAGAACTCCGCAGACCTTGTGCTCGGGGTTTGTAGTTTAGCAGTCCTATTTACCTATGCATTCTGGGGCCCAGTCCCATTTCCCTCAGGGCCTCGAAGAAGAAGGACCAATTTACTGTGTCAAAGACTTTTTCTGAAGTACAGAAGAAGCAGTGTCAATGGGTTGTCAAGTTCCCTCCTGAGGGCCATGACCATCCGGACTCTGTGGATGCAGTGGCTGTTATTGTGTCTAGGCAGGAATTCACATTGGTCTGGGTGAACCAGTATGTGTAGAACTGTACGGAGTCTGTTGGCTATGAGGTTGGCCAGAATCTTGACCTTGACGTTAATTAGAGAGATGGGCCTATAGGATGTAGATCTGTTGCCCGGTTTGTGGTGACCATAATGGTGGGCATATCCAATTCAGAAGGGAAGAGGTCCTTGTGTGTTACCTCAGTATATAGGTTGAGCAAATGGGGGATATTTGCGATAGTATTTAGCTGGGAACCCATCTGGCCCTGGTGTTTTACCCGTATTCAAAACCTGTGTTGCCTCGCCGATCTCCTCTTCCGTGATCGGGCTGTCTAGGGATTCCCAATCCTCCTGGGGGGGCAGGATGGGGAGTGATATGAGCAGTATATCCCAAGGATAAGATGGTGTGTTTTGCAGGTTGGGCACTCTCTGCATGCATACAGTTGTTCAAAGTGTGCGAAAAAGGCCACGGTTATGTTGGTGGATTTCTGTAATGGAAAGCAGTTGCCATCTAGGACCTCTGGGACTATGCAGAAGGTTACTTCTCTAGCGGCTTGTCACTACAATAGATCCCCTCCTGATTTATCCCAGTGTTCATGGACTTTTTGTGTGGTTGCTCTCCAACATTGCAGACCTCTTCCATTGCCGTTTGACGAAGATATGTTTTGGCCAGGGTTGACACAAGTTATTTTGGGGTTTGGTTGTGACTTTACTCTGACAGAAATTGTGGCTGCTGCTTGAGTAGGGTTTCACCCCCCTCAAGCAGGAACCCAATTTCCTACATTGGTAGCAACGGTCAGATTAGGAATTGTGTTTGTGCAGTGGCATACAATGATTTTGTGTTACACTAAAAATCCCAGATAATTAATTTGATACCAATTCAGGTTTTTAAATTCTCCTTTATTGGCTCTTTTGTTTTTTCCAGTTTTACTCTCATTCTACCTGACTGTCTGTGATCATACATATAGAGATGGAATTTTAGCTCTTCAACCAGGAGAGCTACACCATGGTGAGCTCAAGCAGTTCTGTAAGTAAAGGGGACTGCTGGCCAAGAAAAGCACCAAGAAGTTGGAGCTTCAGAATGCTCTGAGGGCATGGGCAGAGGTTCACCAGTTGATGACAGCAACAGAGGATGGGAATGAGGAACATGACATGGAGGAACAGGAGCAGGGCATGGATGCAAGCCGTGAGATGTAGCAATCAGGGGAAGGGAGTGACTCATCTTCTGAGTTGGAACTCCCTGCAAGAGATGAGAGCAGTATATATTCCCAAGGCCTGTCCCCAGAAGAGCTGGCGGACAATAGGTCGGAAAGGAAGTTTAGGTTGCAGATAGCCATACTAAAGAGAGAGAACGAGCAAAAGAAGGCTGAGAGAGCCTTGGAGCAGAAGAAATTGGCCATGGAGGAGAGGAAAATTGCCAATAAGTTAAGTCTCAAAGAGCTGGCCATCAGAGTCAAACAAGTGGAGTCCTGTAGAAATGGTGGCAGGATACCCGCAGTGTCTAAGGGGGACAAGAAAGTGTCTTTTAAAAAAAAAGAGTTTTATGTAGCACGAACTAGGTATCAGAGCGCTTTACATGAGCATCAGTTTGGTTACAGATGGACACATTCATTTTTGTTAGGCACTGGGGGCCCGATTCACAAAAGTAATCTGAGACAAAATCCTAACTTTACGACTTTCGGTATTCACAAAGGGCATTTAGGAGTAGTAAAGTTAGGATTTTGTCTCAGTTAAACTTAGGTTTTGGTCTTAAGTTAAACTTAAGACCTAAACTTAAGTTTTGGTCTTAAGTTTTGGTCTTAAGTTTAACTTAAGACCAAAACTTAAGTTTAACTGAGACAAAATCCTAACTTTACTACTCCTAAATGCCCTTTGTGAATAATAAAAGTCGTAAAGTTAGGATTTTGTCTCAGATTACTTTTGTGAATCGGGCCCTGGGAGATTAAGTAATTTGCCCAGAATCACAGGATGTTGAGCGTCGTTGCCGAGACTTGAACCTTGTTACCCAAGCTTCGAGGTCGACTGCTCTAGCCGTAAGGCTACATCCTCTCCCCAAATGTTAACATACCTAAAGATCTGGTGCTCAGCTATGTGGTAAGGGATGACATAGACAAGTAGTTTTTGGCCACCTATAAGGTGGTCCTTAAGATGCACAGGATCCCAGAAGAGGTTTTGGGGGCCTCACTCTGGAAACTCATACCTCCATTGGGGAGGGATACCTTGCTTATACTGGAGATAGGGGACCAGATAAAGTACATTTCAATGAAAAACATCCTTGTCACCAAGTTTGGACTCACCCCAGAAAAGTACCACATTAGGTTAAAGGATAGCAAAAATATGCAGAACCAGTCTTGGGTGGATTTTCTTGATTGCGCCAGCAAGGCACTGAATAGTTGGGTACAGGGCAGCAAAGTTGATAATTTTACTGGGTTGTTTAATCTGATACTGAGAGAGCACATGCTTAGTACATGTTTTGTGCTGCTGCACCCACATCTGGTGGACAGCAAGCTCAGTTATCCCAAAGAGCTTGCAAAAGAGACAGACCTATGAATAAGTACCAGGGTGTCCAAGAATGTACCTGGGAGTGACCCTCAAGAAAGGTGGTTCACGTTCCCCTGAGCAGAGTGAGGGGGGGCAAAGGTGACTGTTGGTCTTGGCCCTTTTTGCAGGGCTATCCCCAAACTTTTTGTTCTTCCTCCTATTTTTTCCTAACCTGCTGTTGTTGGCTTTAAGACTCTGGGCACTTTACCACTGCTGATCAGTGCTAAAGTGCATATGCTCTCTGTGTAAATTGTTATTAGGATTGGTTCTCCCTGATTGGCATATTTGATTTACTAGTAGGTCCCTAGTAAAGTGCACTAAGTGTGCCAGGGCTGGTAAACCAAATGCTACTAGTGGGCCTGCAGCACTGATTGTGCCACCCACATGAGTAGCCCTGAAAGGATGTCTCAGGCCTGCCACTGCGCTGCCTGCGCACAGTTTGTTAACTGCCATGTCAACTTGGCAAGTGCACCCACTTGCCAAGCCCTAACCTTCCCTTTTCTTACATGTTAGTCACCCCTAAGGTAGGCCTAAGGTACCCCTGTGGGCAGGGTGCAGTGTGTGTGAAAGGTAGGACATGCCCTGGTGTGTGTGGCATGTCCTGATAGTGAATTACTGCCAATTTCGTTTTTCACTATTGAAAGGCTATCTTGCCCCATAGGATAGAATGGGAGTTTATTTATAACATCTTATAAATATAACTTTCTATTGGAACAAGATAGAGAAATAGAGTTTAGGCTCTCTGAACTCAGAATTTAATAACACATCTTTTAGTAGTGATGGTTTTTAAATTGTGTGTTTGAAAATGCCACTTTTAGAAAGTAGGAATTTTCTTGTTTAACCATTCTGTGTGCCTCTGCCTGTTTGTGTATTGACTGTCTGGTTTTGGAGTGACAGGGGCTGGGGAGGTACATTCTCTCAGACAGCCACCGGGGGGGTTTGATGTGTGTCCTGCCTTTCCTGAATGAGTCAGGGCTGGGCTGAATAGACCGGGGCTGCATTCAGAGTAGGGGGAGGAGTTCTCACTAGCACCTGAATAGGCCCGGTCTGCATTTAGAGTGGTAGGAGGAGATTTCCCTTGCACCTGAATAGGGCCTGTCTGCCTTACACAATGCTGTCTCCACCTCCTGCCGGGCAGCTGCACCAGAGAGGACAGAACTGGTTTGGACTGGGTTCAGAGACCCTTGCACAAAGAGAACAAAGACATTTTGGGGTATAAGTATTAGACCTAAAACCCCTGAACTTTAGATCATTCCTGGAATTCAAGAGGAACCTTTGCCAAGGAGAAGAGCTGGAGAGACTGAGGAGAAGTACTGCCCTTGCTGTGTGTCTGGGGTTGGCCTGCAGTTGCTGTTTCTGCCAAGGAAAGGAGAAGGACTTTGCTGTGTGCTGTGTCCCCTGCTTGAAGGAGATCTCCAAGGGCCTGAAGTGTGCTGCCCTCCTGTTAGGAAGTCTCAGGGACACAAAAGACTTCCTGCAGATCTGGTGGTGCTGCTGGACTCTGCCATCCGTGAGTCCTACCCTTGCCTGAGGTGCCTCCTTCCAGTTACAGGGCCTCAGAGGTGGGTTTTGCAGCTAATCTCTGCAAGAACCGTCGCGAAGCATCGCAAAGCCGTGCAAAGTCTCTCGGAAACGACGCCGGACGACACGAAGCCTCGCCGAGTCTCACCGGGCAGCACAAAGTCTCGCCGCACAGCACCCAGCACCGACGCCGGACGGCGCGAAGCCTCGCAAAGCGACGCATCACCTCCGGTGTGTCACGCATCGTACCTGTGCACCAAGTTTTCCACGCATCACCCGCAGACCAGAATCGTCTTGGATTTCGACGCCTCACTTCCCCCTACAGTCCGGATTCGATGCATCACTTCTCCTGTGTGCAGCAGAACTGTAACCTTGCCTCCCCAAGGACTCAGGAACTGACGCATCGCTGTGTTTTCCAACGCTTCCTTACTCTGCGGCTGTTTGGCCTTGTGAATTTTGACGCATTTTCAGGTACTTTGTGTAAAAGTCATGCGTCCATAGTTTTCTATGGTACAAGTACTTGAAACCTTTTGAAAGTCTTATTTTTAACTGTGTATGTTGGATTTTTGTCGTTTTGGTCTTGTTTAGTTTAGATAAAGATATTAAATTTTTCTAAACTAGTGTGGTGTCCATTTGTGGTGTTTTCACTGTGTTACTGTGAGTGTTGTTACAAATACTTTACACACTGCCTTTGGGATAAGCCTGTCTTCTCATGCCAAGCTACCAAGGGGGTGAGCAGGGGTTATCTAAAGTGTGTATCCTCCTTATCCTGACTAGAAGCAAGGGTCCCTATTTGGAGAAAGGTACCTACCTCTGCCAACTAGAGACCCCCATTTCTAACAGTGACCCAGACATGTCCCAGACTAACGTGGAGCAAAAGGGTTCCCATGCGTTTTCTGAGAAACTTGAAAAAGGTTCCTGTGGGCTGTGGCCCAGGGTGCCCCATTTCCAACCTGGTGCTTTGATTGTTCTGAGTTAGAACACAAGTGCTGGGACTCTATCTGTCCTATGAAATCACGCACTAGTGGGATCTCTGTCTGTCCTATGACATCAAGTGCTGGGACTCTGTCTGTCCTTTGAAATCACCCACTAGTAGGATCTCTACTGGGGTGGCCAGTGTGGCCTTAGTGGTAAGTAGTCCCCAGGGGCAGGTGAGAGACCATGCCCTAGTCTTCCTTAGTTGGGAGTTAGATTCTAAGGGTAAGCTGGTGATCCCTGAGGGTGGGAGACATTACTTCCACCAGGTTGAAGTGGATGTGCAACTGAGGCCAACCAGATCATGGCTGGTATCTCCAGAGCAGTACACTGGCCAGGTGTATAGGGTAACTCAGGTCCAGCGGCACAACTTTTTCCACTCCATGGCCCTGGTATCCCTGGAGTAGAGTGGGGAGGTGACACAAGGAGGGTCATCGATAGTCCCCAGATGCTCATAGGCTGCATTCTGGGGAATAATTTGCCTCCAGTGTCAGGAGAGCTAGGAGAGGCATCACCCACGGCACCCTTAAAGCTCAGATTCCTGGGCTATCACTCCCAGGCGAGGATACAGGAGCCCAAACGGAGGAGCAGGGTGAGGAGGACTGAACCCAGTTCTCTGTTCAGCCTCAGGGTTAAGACCCAGAGCTGAAAAGCCAGTCTCAGGATACCACCCCTGGACTGGTGGGAGGTAGAGTGGAAGTAGGGTACCTAACACCTGATGCGGTTGCCCCCCACTCTGGGAAACCCCAGAGGTCAGAGAACCCTCAGGAGCCCATTGGGAACTCCTTACCAGCCATAAGGGCAGAAGGGAAGCCTATGCCAAGTCCCCGCTTGAAGCTTCCACCTGGCAGTGGATGCTCTGGGGTCTGGCTCTTGTCTCTGACAGCTCTCAGTGATGTCTGTGGGTTGCTGTCTGGGCAGAGTCTTCCTTGGGTTGGGGACAGAAGTCTGATCCAAGGGGTGGAATGGGCTAAATCACTTTGTTGGCTATGGTGGTACTGTCTGCCTACTGGGATGCATCTGTGAGCAAGTTAAGATAAGGTGCTGCACAGATGGGGGTCCACAAGTGAAGAGAACGATTCCCCAGGGTTAGTCCAGTGGCTCAGGAGAGTGTAGACAGAGGAAACTGACTGAGTTCAGAGGGGCAAAGAATTGACAAGTGCCACTCATTAAAAAGGCCTTCGTTTATGTTCTGTCACCTAAGCAGGGAAGCCCATCATGGTATTAATTAGTCAACCCTGGCTTTTAGCTGGTTAGGGTCTTGTTGGACTTGGCCCTCTTGGCAGGATCATTACCAAACGTTTTGCTTTCACCCTCCTGTGTTCTGAACCCGTTTTGTAGGCTTTTAGGACTCTGCGCACTTTACCAGGGCTAGCCAGTGCTAAAGTGCTTTTACTCTTTCAGTTAAACATGGTTGAATAAGTTTCACCCAACTGGCACATTTAATTCACTTGTAAAGTCCAAGTAAAGTGGTACTAAATGCACACAGGACGTGTACATTAAATGCTGCTAGTGTGCCTGCAGCACTCATTGGGCCACCCACTGAAGGAGCTTTTTAAAACAAGTATCAGGCCTGCCATTGCAGCCTGTGTGTGCAGGTTAAACTGCCATTCCCACCTGGCAAAATAAACCTTTTGCCAGGTACAAACCTTCCTGTCACTCCTATGGTAGGCCCTAAACAGCCCATAGGACAGGGTGCAGTGTATTTGAAAAGTTGGACATGTACTGTTGGCTTTTACATGTCCTGGTAGTGAAGAACCTCATACATTTGCTTTTCACTACTGCAAGGCCTGCCTTTCCTATAGGATAACATTGGGCTACCTTATTACATTTGATAAGTGATAACTTTCAATTGGAAGCAGGTAGGGATTATGAGTTTGGTGCCTAAAGAATTGTAATGTAAAACCCTCTTTATAGTAAAATCGGACTTTAAGTCAGAATTCTGAAAATTACATTTTTAAAAAATTAGCATTTTCTTGGCCTAACCATTTGGTGCCTGCCTGTAGCTTGTATTCTGGGTCACATGACTAGGTGCAGCTGGAAGTTGGTCTTTGTGTGTTGCTCCCAGACAGTGAGATAAGGGCGTGATGGAGAGGGATTTTGCGATTTGCAAAAAAATTGCAAAATCAGCAGGTTTGTAAAAAGGCAGTGCTTTTTACAAAAGTGCCTGTGAAATTTGGAGAATGCGTTCTGATATTTTTTGGGGGGGGTCGTGAAAACATAATTTACACATATTTTCACCTCTCAATTCCCATATTTTTGGAAACTAGGACATCTTGTGGCCATCTTGTTGGTGTACACCGACACAAATCGAGGCTGGGAATTCGGTTGGCGATCCTGCTCCAGGTAATGAGATATTTTATGGGTTAAGGCACCTTGCAGCGTCCGGGGTAGCATATGGCTGATTTTGTGTCTCTAGATCTGCGAAAAGTATTTGTTTAGCTACAGAACTTTTACACGATGTTAATTTTAATTATTCTGACAGTGTTTATGTATGGAAATTTTACAGGGATCTGCATAATAATAATATATATACATGAAAGAGATGAATACATTGGGCTATTTATGATTATGTGTGACCTTGAAGTGATGAGCTAAGTTGTGTATGTGTACCGAAAAGAGAAGGTTATTCTGCGATTTTTTGTAGGTTTAAATTGCTTGTTTTAAGGCAAAAATATGCTATTGTTTCAAATAAATAAATAAAATAGTAGGTACTAAATTTGTGGAATTTGTATTTTGCTATAAGAAGCACTTTTGTGCTTGTATTTTGAGTTCTTTGAGACTCTTACGGTCCTGTATCGGAGCATAAATTGAGACAAGCGATCCTGTTAAGATTATGTCAGCATTTATGTCGAGGTAGATTTCTCTAGCAACATGGCCCCAAGATATCCTCACTCTTCTGAGTCTCTAAGGTATATTCTGTAGTGTTTCTCCCTCATTACCCCATCTCAAACAGCCCTTAAGAGCTTTTACACGTGATGCAATATATCAAGTTGCGATCCCACCGCATGCCCAGCAGTATTATGAGGTATCTACTGAGTACAATTTTTACTAGGCATCATTTAAATACAATTAATTTTTTCATTCATTTTTCGGTGTCACCATGCACTAGTAAGACATAGTAAACTACATATAATGTGTTAGGGCAAATGCAAGGCATCTGGGAGGGGGCAGTGTGGTTGGGGGTGTAGGGCATCTAGTGTTCTTAACAGAGAAGGAAACCTCATTACATCAGAAGAGGCGTCGCTTTTAAACAATGCCTAATTACAAGAGCCAAAATCGCCCTCTAGTGTTTGTTGAAAATAGCTTATTATGATTACATTTTTCCTTGCAGAGAAAGTATGGATTATACATTACAAATGTCAAAATAAAGTACCACAAAAATGCCTCACAATTCCCAAATTTATGCAGCAAAATTTCCATATTTGTGCTGCAAAATTTGCTAATCCATGCCGCAGTATCCTGGGGGGTATGAAGGTCACAGTGATCTTGGTGCTGCAGTTAAGTGTTCTACTGTCAGCAGTGCTGTGTAAGAGGAGATTTACGCCTTGCTGGACTGATTGAAAGATTCATGGTTGGTGGTGCCTCTTATGGAAAGAGTTGAGAGTCATACTTAAGTTCCAAAACTGTGGTCTTAATGTCTTGAAGTGAACCCTTTGCTACAATTGAGCATTCTGGTCTGGAGGAGATTGAGAGTTGGAGTTTGGAGTCCCTGAACTCACACTTTAAAAATACATCTTTTAGTGAAGTTGTTTTTTAAATTTCATGTTTGAAAATGCCCATTTTAGAAAGTGGACATTTTCTTGCTTTACCATTCTGTGCCTCTGCCTGCCTTTGGATCCACGTCTGAGGGAGGGTGACAGTAGGGCTGTTTGTGCATTCACTCTAGACAGTCACACAAAGGGAGCTGAGTTGTGCCCTGCATATCCTGATGGCCCAGCACCAGACTGATGGGTCTTCCTGAGCTAGAGTGGTGGGAGGATTTGTCACTGACACCTGGATAGGGCTGTGCCTGTCCTCGCACAAAACTGTCTCCACCTCCCCCTTTAGGGTGTCTGGAGCCAGGTCAAAGAAAGGCAGGGTCTTGTGCACAACAAAACCTTTCCTTTGAAGTCTGCCAAAGTTTGAGTGCTTGGCTCAGCCAGGGTAACGAGCCCGTGTTTGGTTATTTCAGGAAAAAGTGAACATATCTACCGGGAAGACTGTCTTGAATGATTGTGTCCTTCAAAGAAATGGAAGAGAGTTAACTAGATGATGGCTGTAATTTAAGTACAACTTCCCTACCCATTTAGCAATTTTTAGAGGGATGTATATATGATCTTTTGTTGTTCTTTTGTAGTAGTCTTCAGTTCTGAGACCTGATGAGAACCTTGAATCAATAAGGGTTTGAAATGGGTTGACAAATCTTCAACCAATGATTGCATAGTGTTATTAAGTGTTGGAACCTATGGTAGATGCAATTGAATCAAAATACAGTCACTCCTTTGGTCTCAAGCAGTTTGGCACCGTTGTGTTGGAAAGGCCCAATAGGGAGGAACTCACATTTTATACAATAGATGGTGACAAATACCATTTCTTCTTGGGCAGCCAAATTCAGAACTGTTTCATTTGTTTTTTCTTAATGTATGTGATGTTTTGTAATGTTTATGATTGTAATTTTCGGTTTTCTTGTGCGGTGGGAGACATGTTTTGTAATGTATATTTGTGATTTGTTCATATTTTGTTTTCTGTGTACTGCAATGGAAAATATTGAAATTATTTTGCTATGACTTATGTATTGAAAAAATAAATGGTGATCACTGCTATTGAGTACAGTGGGCATGGATGAAAACAAAGGTGTGTAGTAATAGAGTCAGTGCTGGCAATTTGTGTGGTGTTTGTATTTCTAGTTTTGTCATCCCCTAAATTTTGCTTCCTCGTTCTCATAACTTTTGCTTCCTTCATTTGTCATAACTTTTGCCTCTTTCATTTCCATAACTTTTGCTTCCTTCATTTTTCCTAACTTTTCCCTACTTCATTTTTCATAACTTTTGCCTCCTTCGTTTCCCATAACTTTTGCCTCCTTCATTTTTCATGTATTTTGCCTCCTTTGTTTCCCATAACTTTTGCCTAATCCGTTTCCCATAACTTTTGCCTGCTGCGTTTCCCATAACTTTTGCCTCCTTCGTTTCCCATAACTTTTGAATCCTTCGTTTTTCATAACCTTTGCCTTACAGCTTAAATCTAACTTCTGTCCCCTCATTTCTTACTCCAAGTCTAACTTTTTGCCTCTTCCTTGTGCCGCATTGTAAAGCCAATTGCTAACTTTTCCAGCTTTTTTCTCCCATCTCCCCCTCTCTTGCTTCCTGCCTTCCCGTGACCCCACCCAGTGCCCTGCCCACTCACAGAAACCTACTTAATGCAGACTGCAGCGCGGACATATTGAGCAGGTCCTCAGGACAGCTCCCCTCTGCTACTACAAGTCGGGCCCCACTTGAACCTGCACCATGCTGCCAATCCGTTTCACTTTTGTACTTAACTTATTGTGCGCTTCTCTTGCAGCGCAAACTTGACATTTTTTCATCCCCTAACGTTTGCCTCCCTCATTCTCATAACTTTTGCCGCCTTCGTTTGTCATAACTTTGCCTCCTTCATTTCCCATAACGTTTGCCTCCTTAATTTTTTATAACTTTTGCCTCCTTCATTTCCCATAACTTTTTCCTCCTTCATTTTTCATAACTTTTGCTACCTTCATTTCCCATAACTTTTGCCTCTGTCATTTTTCATAACTTTTGCCTCCTTCATTTAACTTTTGCATCCTTTTTTTCATAACTTCTTGCCTCCTTCGTTTCCCATAACTTTTGCCTCTTTCGTTTCCCATAACTTTTGCCTCCTTCATTTTCAATAACTTTTGCATCCTTCGTTTCCCATAACTTTTGCCTCCTTTGTTTTTCAGAACTTTTGCCTCCTTCATTTCCCATAACTTTTGTCTCCTTTGTTTCACAAAACTTTTGCCTGCTGTGTTTCTCATAACTTTTGCCTCTTTCGTTTTTCATAACTTTTGCCTTCTTCATTTCCCATAACTTTTGCCTCCTTTATTTTGCATAACTTTTGCCTCCTTTGATTCCCATAACTTTTGCCTCCTTTGATTCCCATAACTTTTGCCTTCATTGTTTTTCATAACTTTTGCCTTACAGCCTATCTCTAACTTTTTCCCCCTCATGTCTTACTCCAAGTCTAAATTCTTGCCTCCTAATTGTGCTCCCTTTTTCAGCCAATTGCTAACTGTGCCGCCTTTTTCTCCCACTCTCTCCCCACACTCACTCCTGCTTCCCCCCTTCCCGCGACCCCGCCTAGCACCCTCTATCCTCCCGGGAACCTACTTAATGCAGGCTGCAGTGTGACATTGAGCAGGTTCCTGGGTCAGCTCCCCTCCTCTGCTGCAGGTCGGACCTCGCTCGAACCTGCATCATGCTACTAGTCCATTTCACTTTGGTAATTAACTTATTGCCCCCTTCTCTGACAGTGCAAACATTGACTTTTGTCATCCCCTAACTTATGCTTCCCTCATAACTTTTGCCTCCTTCGTTTGTCATAACGTTTGCCTCCTCCGTTTCCCATAACTTTTGCCTCCTTCATTTTTCATAACTTTTGGCTCCTTCGTTTTTCATAACTTTTGCCTCCTTTGTTTCCCATAATTTTGCCTCCTTCGTTTTTCATAACTTTTGCCTCCTTCGCTTTTCATAACTTTTGCCTCCTTCATTTCCCATAACTTTTGCACCCTTCCTTTTTCATAACTTTTGCCTCCTTCTTTTCTCATAACTTTGCCTCCTTAATTTTCAATAACTTTTGCCTCCTTAATTTCCCATAACTTTTGCCTCCTTAATTTTTCATAACTTTTGCCTTGCAGCCTAACTCTAACTTTTGCCCCCTCATTTCTTACTTCAAGTCTAACTTTTTGGCTCCTAATTGTGCTGCCTTTTTTAGCCAATCGCTAACTTTGCCACCTTTTTCCCCCACTCTCTCTCTGCTCACTCTCCTGCTTCTGCCTTCCTGTGCCCCTGCTCACCACCCAGCCCCCTCCCAGGAACCTACTTAATGCAGGCTGCAGTGCGGCAGTGCCACCGGCGAACCAAAGATGCACCATAGGCAAGCCCATCTGCGCCCATCCATGCCTGGACTGCGCCCAGTGCCAGGACAACTAGATCTCAACCCACCTACAGCTACACCAGCGCCAAGATCACAGCTCAAACCCCAAACCCATCAGTAACCACTGCAGCCTCACATCCCCATGCTCAACGGGAGGACCCTTCTCCTGCCATCACTGCCGCTTCACCTGTAATGTCACATCACCCTCCCAAGGGCCCCAACCTTCTGCTATGGACCCAGGAGAAATATAATGCCTCCTGATCAACTCCCCCTTCATTCCACAAACACAACTCCAAGATCTGGGACACCATCACCTCCATCACCCCTGACTTCATCTTCCTGACCTAGACCTGGCTCAACCCCGCCTCAGCACCGGACTGCATCAATAAACACAGAGGTGGAATAGCCATCATCCACGAAGAGTCCCTCCACTGCACAGCAACCAGCCCTGTCCCCACCACATGTTCAACCTGGGGAACAATACCATCAGCAAAGAGCTCACCTCAATGCTCAACACCTTCATTGATGCAGCTTCCTTCCCAATGAAATGGAAACACACGGAAATCAAACCCCTCCTCAAAACACCCTTTGCAGACTAAGAAGAACTCAAGAACTACCGCCTCATCTTACTGCTGCCCTTCCCGGCAAAAGTTCTGGTAAAAGCCATCAATCACCAACTCACCAACCACCTGGATAACAACAATCTCCTGGACCCTTCCCAATCTAGGTTCCGCTCAAACCACAGCACAGAAACCGCCCTAATTGTGGCCACCGATGATATCAGGTCTCTCCTAGACCAGGGGGACACTGCAGCCCTGATCCTCCTCAACCTCTCCGCAGCATTCAATACAGTGTCCCACCACACCCTCCTAAATAGACTCCAATAGATGAGAATACTAGGGGATGCCCTCAACTGGATCACATCTTTCCTCACCAGGAGAACTCAGAGCGTCCGCCTCCCACCTTACACCTCGGGCCCTAAGAACATCATTTGCGGTGTCCCTCAAGGTTCCTCACTGAGTACCACCATGGCCCCTCTG
Organism: Calotriton arnoldi; assembly: GCA_963921515.1. NCBI lineage: Eukaryota > Metazoa > Chordata > Amphibia > Caudata > Salamandridae > Calotriton > Calotriton arnoldi. The sequence continues at coordinate 792,166 of CAWUFW010006556.1, forward strand.
GTGAGAGCCCACGGTATGAACATCATATTATACGCTGATGACACCCAGCTCATAATCTCCCTATCCGCTGACCCCACCAACAGCAAAGCTAACTTCCACAGGTGTATGACCAGCATCGCCAGCTGAATGCCAAACAACTGCCTCAAGCTCAACACTGACAAAATGGAGGTACTGATCTTTGGGAACAATGCCAATCCCTGGAACAACACCCGATGGCCAGCAGAACTGGGCTTTACAAACCCCGACTTATTCATTGATTGAGAGTCCCAAGGCCTGCAAAAACAAATTCTGAAAAATAGGAGGCTGAAGGCAAAAAGCTTGGGGGAAGACATCCTTAAGGCTGACAGGTCTAACAGCCATGAAAGACTAAGAATAGGTAATACAACATTTAAGCTCTGAGATTGCTTATATTTACGTAGGCAACAAGTCTGTGTGTCACCTGCCAGAGTTCCTGATGATCAAAAGTCAACCATTATTAGAGTATGGGTGTACCAGTTGAATGTATGAATTACCATTGTATTGTATTTTTACGAATTTCTTATCCAGCTAAACTACAGAGGAATGCAGTGGTTGGCAGTAGGTGGACAATCACAATATTTCCTTCATTTCCATCACATCAATATTCGTGTTCCAACACTAGCCACCTTCCTTGCTAAGAGAAACTTGGACCCTGATTTATTAAAGATATGTGCTGGTACAAAGAGACTTAAAGCCACACAAATGGCCTCATTACGATGGCGGTCGGACGAGCATCCAACTGCCATCGCTTCAGGCATGTGACTGCCCTACAAAGAGTCGTGGTCCCATCTGCCCTGTCACGACACGACCACTGTGCAGGTGGTCATAAAGTGGCTTTTTGTACTGCGGCTTGGACTGCGGCCCAGGAAAAGGGCTGCAGCACAAGCTGCAGTACAAACAGGTGCTTTTCAAACATTCATGCACCGTGTACCGGGCACCATGTGGTGCCTGTATGTTTGGGGGGCACCACATGTGCCTCCCTGGCCATTGAGCAGTAGCCAGTGGGACCCCCAAAGTCCCTTTCCATCAGCCTTTACATGGCGGTGGGACTGTCATGTAAAGGCTGAGGGAAAGGGACATCGTAATTTCTATGGCAGTGCCTGCGCAGGCACCACCTCCATTGTAGGGATTACAGTCCGACCGCTGCCCAACAGGTTGGAAGCAGCTGTACTTCCCCCTGACTACTGTGCTCTGAGCGCCTGTATTTTAATCCGGCGGTTGGACCACTGTCCTAGATGTCGGTGGAACCGCCACTGACAGCCACCGACATCATAATGAGGGCCAAAGCCTCTCACTGGTATTAACTTTCCAGTGCAAAGTTATTTTAAGCTGGAAATGTACCCTTTTATCAGCGCCATTAGTGCTTTCTATTGCTTTCCATCACCTTGTCTCAAGGGGCATTACTGAGTTGTAACTTGGGCAAATCAGCCAAACACCTATCGTTTTTCATGCAAAACTTGATCTACTAAGGTAGGCAGATCGGGCTTTTCATTAAAAAATATTCATCCCTGCATCAAGTTTTAAAAAAGAGAAATGCTTTCATTACTCAGAGCGACTCAAGCAGTGCACAGCTCACATGAGTATGATGCTTCAGAGTTTGTCTCATCATAGGTCTTTGTACTGGAAGGGCACACTCACATCTGCACCTTGCTGTGAGAGTCCACATCACACAAGATAGTATTTTTACTGTGCCAGTGCAGGTGATGACAGCAGCAGGTCATTTTTTCATAAATATGGCTTTGTGTCGTTTTCTCCCTTTGCACAAACAAATACATCTTGGCCCAAGTCTGCAGTCATATCCATACCCATAATGGTGAATTTAACAACTGAGCTAGACGCAAGTGGTGGTGTTGGACCTCTATGATGCGTTTGACCACTCAATTCTGATGGCCTTCTTCAAAGGGCAGTAGTTTGTCTTCTGGCTCTGGACTGAATGTAGCACATCATAAATAATCATAAATAAATCTGGATACAAATCACTTAAAATTATAATTTACTAATTCAAAGAGTGGGCATCCACAGTGCTCTGCCTTATCAAATACTAAGGATCCTGAACCGGCATTAGAAATTGACTTAGACAAGCTCCATCTCTTTAGTAGTCCACACCATGAAAACCTCTAAGCTATACGGTAACCCCTTCTGCTGAGCCAAATACCCAAATATAAGGACGGTCTACGAAGAGCTTTGGTAGACCATTGTATCCTTTACTGCCACAAAAAGATCTGCAGAGGTGCTGAAAATATTGTATATGTTATAAGGTGGTTCTGACCATCTGAGCCGCCCGGATTTTTCGCTTTTTGAACACCTATGTGTTGAGCTTTTACTGTGGGAGAGCCTCATAAGTTGGGACTCACCCACAGTGAACTCATGATGAAAGGGACTGCATGTGTATTTTACCGGTGTCCCGCTGGTGCGAGTAGGCCGCTGCGCTGCAGCCAGAATAAGGGGCACCGGGCTGGTTACATGCAGGCACGTGTGTACATGCGTGTGCATAAGTATAAGGGCTGCGCAGGGGAGATTCCTAGCGTGCGCAGCCCAGGAGCAGCTACAAATTGAATGGTGTGGCAGGACTTATGCAGAACTGGGTGGTGACATGGAATAGTCTTTCTACAATGGGAAGAAACATTTGAGGGAAAGTCAGTGTGCTTTACTGTTTTTATTCCCTTATTCTCCCATGAGGATGGGAAGCACATGGGCTAGTTTTGCTTTCCTAGGGCCTACAAGTTCCAGACACGCACTAAAGTCCACTGTAACTTATGTGAGAAGAAGTATTCTGCAGGGTCCGAAGTCATATTTGTACTGCTTTTGGGTCATCCAGAAATGTCATATTTCTCTGAGTCAGCTCATAACCAGGGCCTGGCTGGGGCTGACCCTGCCAGGCTGAATTGATGACCTTCCTCTCCAAGCTGTAGCCTCAGAGGTCCAGCCCTGCACAACAAGCATTCCTAAGGCGAAGGCCTCCACTCCAAGAAGAGAAGAAGGGTGGAGCTACAGGTTCATCCATCAGCAGCTGTCACCTGGTGCCAGGCACCAGGCTGCGCTGGAGAGAAGGCAGCGAGGGGGGAAGGGGCTCTCAGAGACCATGTGGCATGAGACCCTGGACAACATCATTTTGAACAAACGCAGAGGCCTGTGCAGGAAGGAGGGAGCAGGGGCAGAGAAGTGATGTGTCGCTGTGTGATAGGGCAAACAGAGACTTCCTGCCAGCCCCCTCCCCAATTCTTTAAAAGAGTTTGCACAGGAAGAGGAGCTCTTTCTGGGGTGTGGTCTGCTGAGGAAGACTCTTGCTGGAGCCTGGCACCATGGGCAGCTGGAAGGAAGAACCTCCAGACTGGTCCAGGATGCAAAATTGCGCCAGGAGGGGAGTCCAGGACCAGTGAGCAGAAGCCTGGGCCTCTGCGCAAGGAGAAGAGAGACCCAGGAGAAGAGCCAGGTGAGAGGCTGGCGCAGGGAGCCAGTGAAGACAGCTCCCTGCTGAGTTCCCCCTCCATGAGACCAGGAGGGTGAAGGAAAATGCTCCAGAAGGGTAGATCTGGTCATCCGGAGCAAGAGGAGGCCAAAACAATGAAAATCGGCCGCCTGGGGGGGTGGGCAGTCAAAATATCGAAAATAAAATTTCGATATACCATAATATCGAACTTTAAATATCGAAGGGACAGAATATCGATGGGACAGAATATCGATGGACAGAATATCGACCCTAAGGTAAGTAATATCGAATTACTTAATATCGATGTCAATAATATCGAAGTTAGTAATATCGAAATCAAATATATCGATGTTACTAATATCGATGTTACTAATATCGATATTTGTATTATTGTTATGTATTTTGTTATGTTTTTAATATGTATGTGTTATATGTGTTTTTGTTACGTGTTTTAATTGTTTAAAAATATATGTATACAATTTTTATATGTTAATAAATTTATTTTTTAAGTTATTTTTTATTTTTTGTACTGTAGCGGGTTGTGGGTTTATAGGGGAATAGGGTGGGAAGTAATTTAATTATACTAAATTAATTATTAATTTTTAGGAATTATAAATTAATTTTAATTATTTTTTGCGTTTAAGTTCTGTAGCGGGTTGTGGGTTTATAGGGAATAGGGTGGGAAGTAATTTAATTGTAATTAAGTTATAATTTATTTTAATTAATTGGTATTGATAATTATATTATTGTTAATTAATTAATAATTGGTAATTAATTTTTATTAATTGGTTATTAATTTTTATTAATTGATTAATTGACTATCATGTAATTTAAATGTAATTAAGTTATAATTTATTTTAATTAATTGTTATTGATAATTATATAATTGTTAATTAATCAATAATTGGTAATTAATGTTAATTAATTGGTGATTAATTTTTATTAATTGATTAATTAATCATCATGTAATTTAAATGCAATTAATTTATAATTTATTTTAATTAATTGGTATTGATAATTATATTATTGTTAATTAATTGATAATTGGTAATCAATTATTAATTGGTAATTAATTTTTATTAATTAGTTATTAATTTTTATTAATTGATTAAGTGTGTTGTGCATTTATGGGGAATACTTTGGGAAGTAATTGAAATCTAATTAAGTAATTATTAAATTTATTTTTGGGTATTGATAATTAATTTATTGGATATTAATTATTAATAGGTAATTTTTTTAAATTACAAATTTTTGGTTCTAAAAATTAATTTATTGTTGTTTGATCATTAATTGGTAATTAAATATTATTAAATATTATTTATTGATAAATGTAATTAATATATTAAGAATTATTTATTAGTTGATATTAATGTTTAATTATTATTATTATTGGTATAAAAAAGCATTTAATTGTTCAATATTAGTTAATTGGTAATTAAGTTTTAATAAGTTATATGTTTTTCGTTATTAAAAATATTTTATTGTTCAATATTTCATATTTAGTAATTAATATTGTTTAATTATTATTTATTGGTATTTATTATTAATTTATTGTTAATAAATTTTCTATTGGTAATTATGTATTTAATAAATATTTATTGGTATTGGTAAATAGTTTAGAGTTATTTAATAATTCATAAATTATTTAAAAAAAAATTTTTATTTATAAGTATGTTATTTGTCACTTCTACGCTATCCAACATTTTCCCTACTGTTGCACTCTCTGGAGTGGGAATAGTAATTTTTACCCCCTACGCTATCCAACACTTTCCCTACTGTTGCACTCCCTGGAGTGGGAATAGTAATTTCTACCCCTACGCTATCCAACACTTTCCCTACTGTTGCACTCTCTGGAGTTGGAATAGTAATTTTTACCCCTACGCTATCCAACACTTTCCCTACTGTTGCACTCCCTGGAGTGGGAATAGTAATTTTTACCCCTACTCTATCCAACACTTTCCGTACTGTTGCACTCCCTGGAGTGGGAATAGTAATTTCTACCCCTACGCTATCCACCACTTTCCCTACTGTTGCACTCTCTGGAGTGGGAATAGTAATTTTTACCCCTACGCTATCCAACACTTTCCCTACTGTTGCACTCCCTGGAGTGGGAATAGTAATTTTACCCCTACGCTATCCAATACTTTCCCTACTGTTGCACTCCCTGGAGTGGGAATAGTAATTTTACCCCTACGCTATCCAACACTTTCCCTACTGTTGCACTCTCTGGAGTGGGAATAGTCATTTTTACCCTTACGCTATCCAACACTTTCCCTACTGTTGCACTCACTGGAGTTAGAATAGTAATTTTTACCCTTACGCTATCCAACACTTTCCCTACTGTTGCACTCACTGGAGTTAGAATAGTAATTTTTACCCCTACGCTATCCAACACTTTCCCTACTGTTACACTCGCTGGAGTGGGAATAGTAATTTTTACCCCTACGCTATCCAACATTTTTCTTAGTGTTGTTTTTTTGGGAGTTGTAATAGTAGTTTTATTCCCTGCGCTCCCCGTGAAGATCTGAGGGGCCTGGGATCCCAACTCCGGGCCTCGATGGTGCCGGTGCGGAGGCGGGGGCATGTCGCGGCTCATCCCCTGCCGCAAGAAGATGACCAGGGGGCTGGGACCCCATGCCGGGCCCCGAAGTGAGGGAGGAGGATGGGGGAGTGCCGCCGCACTCCCCCGAGGTCCAGCCGGACCGGCGGAAGACTCTGTGTCTGCCCGCAGGAGCGGGCAGACCAGAAGAACAGCGCTGGCTCCCGCGGCAGCACAGGAGGGTGCAGGCTGAGCGGGGAGCCAGCGGGAGCCACCGGGGGTGGGCTCCCTAGGTGGCTCTCCAACGAGTGACACAAGTGGAGGTGCGAGGGGCCCTGATGGGACCGGGCCCCCAAAGAATGGCAAGAGCAGCCAGGGGTGGGCTCCCCGAGCTGCATAACTCCCCTGGGGGTCCGGGTGGGACCGGGTCCCCCACCGAAGTCTGGAGACGCGGCGTGAGGCCGCCAGGGGCAGCGCGGCTCTCCCCGGAGCAGCGGGGGAGCCTCTGCTATAATATGCACGGCAAGGAACACGGAGCGCCCCATAATGCCTTGCAAGGCATGGGGAAATCTACTGTTTTTGGCGTCTGGTGGCCCCCAGAGGAGGGGGGTCACCCCCATTTGCTGGAAAGGTGCAGGGGGAGCTGCAGGAGCAACGCAGTCTCCCCCAGCACAAAGATGAAAAGTCCCTCCCTGAGTCTCTGGGGACTCCGAAGGAATAACCCCTCAAGGGCTCAGCCAGCAGTCAAAGCATCCTCAGGCTGGAACTTTTGTTCTACAGCTGGGGGGGTGCCTAAAGAACTGCACCACAACATGAAGGTCTGAGTTGGGGATGTCTGGAGAAAGGCATCCCCTGGAGGTGAAGAGGTGTAATTGCACCAGAAATGCATTTACTAAGGTTATTTCTTTTAGAGGGACTGGAAGTCACATGTGTTATGTGAAGTACCTGTGTAAGGTGATGTCATAAGCAAAGTGGGGTTATGTTGCCAGACATTCCTGCTAGGGTGTCTGGCTGTAAATGCTTAATCCTGTGATTTTACCTGTGATGCCTTTTAAAGGCTGTGATTGCAATGCATTACAACTGTTATCAGCTATGATTAGTACCTCATTTAAAGTGATGCCCAAACATGTATTCTTGCTACTGCATTAGGGGAGGAACAACCCAGATTGTTAGCTACTAAGATGTAGAGGTGCATACTGTATGGTCAGTAGACAATGCTCAGTCAGGGTTATGTGTCCCCAGGCAGGTGTACCTATTTTTAATGCTTGTTGAGATGATGGGTGGGTCGCCACTGGGATGGTGCCAGTAGGCAAGGCCCTCGCTCCAGGTTGTGTCAACCCACGGCATTAGGGGGCAAGATGATGTGCATACATGGGAGTGGTGGTACTAGACCCCACCCCCCTGTGGGTGGGGTGGAGACGTTATGCAATGGCACAAAGTAATTCCAACAGCTTATGTATATTTGTAAATTGGTGCATAGTATTGAGTAGTGTGTGTGTCTAATAAATGTACTCTTACTTTTATAAAGCAAAGTACAGACTGGACAATCAATTATTGAGTGTTATTTCTGTGCACTTGTAATAGCGATTACTAGCCCACACCACCTCCCTTGAGTAAGCCTTAGACTGCTCTGCAACGCTACCCTCTGAGAGTCAGGTGCTACACTAGGGTGTTTGGTTCCCAGTGAAGGACAAATGTGACATGTTATTTGTGCAGGCCTCACAGATACTGCCTCGTTTTCCAACAGTATAATTTTATAATACTTACATATGAATCAGTGACTTAAGATGTGAGTCCAGCCTTTGATCCATAAGTGATCTAAGGATACCTGAAGAAGCCTCTCTGCTTGACTTTATTTATGAATTGCTGAATTTGGATGTCAGGAAGGTAAGCTAGAGTACATTAATCCTCCAGCCTTTTTCAAATTTTTCCCTGTCATTAGAGTCTTCAAACTCCTTTATAACTTCAATGATTTACAACAAAACTTAATTTCATATTCTTAATGCAGTATCACTTTAAATGTGACATTGTTTGTTAAATTCATTCACACTCACAAAAATGGTTCTCATTGTATAGGATTTTTCATCATCACATAGTTGAAATGCTTTAGCATATGGAAGCTTGATGCCAAATATAGCCAAATGTAAGCAATTTCTCACTAAAACGATCAAGCTGTATTCGTGGTTGTGGATCTCTCTGCTCTAAATTGATACGTTTAAAACAGAAATCTCCATGAGCTACAGAATGATCATACAATGCGAGTTAACAACTAGTAAAATTAAAATGTTCACTATACAGTCAGAAAACATGCTTTGAGACAGCGAATCAGCCAGCTATGTAGATGTTCATGGGATAACACAAGTAAAGGTATTCCAAACCCATTTTCATGTAGAACCAAAAAATTAAATCAACACTCTTTCTACAACTTGCTTAACTCATTATTTAGCTCTGTGCAAGCTGAAATGCACCTGAATGAATTTCAGAGGCCCTCACAGAAACTCAGATGAAGAGACCAACAGATAATGATTATTGGCATCCATTACAAAATTTAAATGAAGACACTAATGAAACTTCAATAATCTGCTATTGATAAATGTATCCAAACAATGATATGACCTTCTCTGAAAGGCCCACACTGTGACTTTGTATTCCTCACTCCTCTCTCACAGCACCTAGCATTCTCAATCTTCTGATCAGTGACCGTGCCACAAGCCTGAACTTCAGCTAGCAATATTAAGACTGTACACCTGCCCATAAATATCCCTGATTAACCTTTTCCCTGAAGGAAGGCATCAAAATCCTAGCTGCTTACAACACCAACCTATCCAATGCCATGTCCTCGTTATCAATATGGTGTGGAGCTAACAAGATCATTGGCTAGGTGCACCATCTTCCAAAGTGCTTTCTGGTAAGATGGCAATCACTGCCACATAAGAAACACTTTTGAGGAAGGAAACACTGCCTAAACTATTTGCTTGGAACTAGAAACTTTGAAAGGGCACTGGCAAAGAGTGGCAGTTGGAGGCTGTCCGAAGTTCTAAGGACATGTAAGATGGAGCTCCCCTGTGGCTACTGAAACACATAAAAATGACATAGACCTAATATAGGTCCTGTTGTTGTTCTTTCAGAATAGGGAGTTGGCATCTGCCCATTTCCTCAAGGTTAGAAACAAACCTAATTACCATGCTGAAGCTCTTCCTACCTACACATTTAATGTTGCTGACCTTAGTTGAAAAAAGAGTGATCAAGCCTAAGTAGTCATGAGATGTGGACCCACCACCTAGGACCTCTCTTTAATCCTCTTTAGAGACCAGGGGAGGGTTGTCTCAACATCCATTGCAAAGTACCAGGGGCCATATTTATGGCAAAGTAATGCCACGCAGCAAGTCACCTTAGTGCACCGCATTACAGGGAAAGGGCAGTAATGCCCATATTTAAGGACACATTCCTGTCCTTGTCCCTGCCCTGGCACCGTTTTGGCTGCTAAGAGCCAATACAGGCACCCTTGCACCACGGTGCAAGGGTGCCTGCGTTGCAGACAGGATTGTTTTTAGTCAGGAAGGGACACCTTCCTGCACAAAACAATCCTGAGAGGCAAATTCCTCTTTCTATGTGTGCTACAGACTAAAGCACACATGGAAAGAGGAAGTAACATGGAGAAATAAATATATTTCTCCTCCTTATTTGCTGATGGTGCTGCTGCTTCTGCTAGTGCTGAAGAGTCCCACTGCTGTCCCTGAAAATCACTGCTAGTGCCACCGGTAATGCTGCATTAGTGGTGGAGGTAGTGCAGTAGAGGATAATTGTTCTTTATTTTCTCCAAAAATGCTTCTTCTAGTGAGCCACATTTGTTCCTTAGGTTTCTCTCTGGACTAAAAAGAAATTTCCAAGACATAGATGGCCAGGTCTCAATCAGTAACATTTATGAAAACAGGTGAAAATTGTGGGCATCCAAAGTCTGTAAATTTTATGAAACCTCCTTCACTACTGTAATTTATATAAAATATGTTCTCAGCATTGTAGTCATATAACATGTGCTGGAGCAAAACATGTGACCATTTCTGATAAAATCATGCAATCAGCAAAAATACCTGTCCCAAAAAAATCACAAGAGTAGAGATACTGTGACTATCAATCAAAGAATCAAAGTGTTCCTAAAAGGCAATGTTATGACATGCCTTGAATATCATTTGCAGTGCTTAAGACAAATAACCACACCCACAAAGAGACATTAGAAAACAAAATCTCATCCACCTACTTCCACATACAGGTATCAACACATGACAACATCCACTTTCAACAGGATTAAAACAACAATCAATTAATTATGGACAAAATGTTGCAAGCAATGAATACAACCAAGCAGAGTACTAGGAAATCATGTGCAGTGAATCAATGCCTGCCCAGTTCAATTTTATGACACACTAGCAACAACACACTCTCTGACCCATGCTGCAAGGCATAAGCATTTGTCAACCAATGAACTTGAATAGTATAACAGCTCCGAGTTATGTCCCACCAATACATGGGTTACAAACTCCAGTCATCAACTACAGCCACCTCATCACATATTGTTCTACATGCAGAGAGTGCAGTTAATGACTGCAATGCAAGGTGGAGAAGACAATTGATATAGCAGCCTCCATAAGCCTTTATGATCTCCCATTTTGTGTGAGAAAAGGTTGTGTGTCATAAGTGACTTAAGTGGACCAGTGGCTTGCCACATTTCCTTGCAGGCATATAGGGCAAGAAGACCACCATTCCTTTGACTGCATTCCGAAATGGAAACCTTTTTTAAAGCAGTTCAGTTTTTTAAAGGAACCAGTGTTCCTTTTTTAAAAACTACTCCCTTTTTTAAAAACTACTGGGGAAGTAGGCAGTGGTCCCCTGTGGGACCTCTCTCATCTCCCTCTGAGGTTGCCAACATTATTCCCAAAGGGGAGGTGATCCTCTTAGTACTCCTTACCCCTTGCAAATCAGTTACAACCCACACTCAGAGTTGGTAACTCATCACTGGTTTGCAATGGCGATGCCCAAAACCACCAGGTTTGTAATCGCAAAAGGGCTTTTCTTTTTTTACAAAAGCTCTTTTATTGGTAGGAAAAATTCTTTGTGACTCATAAAAGGGCTTTTCCATCCTTTTCGACTAGGAAATAGGAGAGGTACACTCCTGTGACACTCCTCTTTTGCAATACGGAAAGCATGGCAAAAGCCTTTTAATGAGCCGTAAAATCATTTTCTGACACGTAAAAGGGCTTTTGTACATGAGGAAAAGCCCTTTTCCATTTGGAAACCCGATGGCTTAGGGTTTGCGATTGCAAAAGGGCTTTATAATTAGACCCATAGTAATGGAATGCCAAGCATACCTACAGTTATTCAATAAACTATAATCTCACGCCGCACTCACATCACATCACACCTGAAGGTACTCCACTGGCTCTCCATACACAATTGAGCATAGTTTAAACTCCTCACCCACTCTTTGAAGGCAGTACATAATACTGGGCCAGCATACCTCAACAATCGCATCTGCTTTCACAACCCCCGCTCGTCCGGCCTCCTACTTGCACACAATCCACAAATACAAAAAACACAGATACAGCAGTTGAGCCTTCTCCTACATTGCTCCTAAAGCATGGAATGACCTAGTACTACACATAAGAGCCTCTTCCTCACTTCTTGAATTCCTCAAGATGCAGAAGACCTGACTTTTCTAGTAGTCCCACTAGGCCCTAGGTTGGAATAGGCTCACACCAGCTTAGCGCCAGAATACCCTCCTGGGCGATAGCATGCTCTAGAAATCTACATAACATAACATGACATAACATAATATAAAATAAATGTTGTTATGGTGTTAGGCTTTCAGTTTTGTGTGTAATATAGTGTCTCACATATGCGGTAAACTGCTGATGATGTCCTTCTGTAGACGGTATATATGTAGCCCTTCCTGACATTTAAGGTCCGAAAGTAATCCCCTTTATCAAGATTTCTTTCTTCTGTGTTTTCTCCTCGTCTTCCTAATATCTCACACAAGTAAGTTTGTCAGCTTCTGTTGCATTACCACGAGGGTATTTTGCTATATTATGGTGCAGTTTAGGTGGGGTTTTCCCTGCGAGTGTGTTATTAGTTTATGCAGGTATTCACATTACTGTGCTGTGATTGTAATGGTGCAGATACTTTGATTCTGATGCTCTGTCTTTGGTCCTTCCTTGTTTGATGAGTTGTTGTCCCCTGTGGTTGTTGCCCTTCTAAGTATCTCTTATTGCCTTTTTTGTTGTAAATGTCTGTTTGAGTGTATTTACGTTGGATGTGGAATGGGCTGTTCAGTACACGCACCTCTATCATGGTTTAAATTAATTGTTTTTAGAATATATACATGGAGGCGATTGAGTTGTTTGTCCAGCTTGATATTTTTCTGCTCGATTCAGATGATTGTCTGCCTGAGGAGCATATTTGTTCTTCTCCGGACATTGGCTATTTTTAAGTCGGGCATTCGAGACCATTTGTATATACTTTAGTATATACTTATATGTGTAGGTACTTTGTGGGCTCTGGAGATCAGCCCTAGTACTTGTCTGCTTCCACTTAGGGACTTTTTTTTCTGTTTAACTGCCTCTATTTAACTGTCTTGATAGAAAACGACCAGTAGAGGTCAGTAAAATACCAGAATCACTTTAGCATTCTCTAGATTCCAGTCCATAGAAATTGTCTTCCACAAGCACCCGTAGACAATATTTTTTTCAAATCTTGTATTTTCAGTGATATGACCACCGAAGGCCCTGACTTTATATTAAAAACAGAGCTTTGGACTGTACCATTTCCCGCTGAAAGGCAATATTTCTCTCCATGTGTTCCCATACCTGGCGTGTCACGCAGTTTGGTGCTTACTTTCCCTCCATGTTAAAGAACAGTAGATGTTTCAGCACCCAGGCTAATGTGCTGCATAGCCAAATACATATAAGGTACCAAAGGCGAGACCTATTGCATTGCAAATGCTTGTTTTAATTTGGGATTGTTGGGCCATTACCTCTTCTCGCTATGTTATTTTAAATATATATTGGTGACATTTTATAAATAATATGCTTTTTCGTTTTATGTCCTGCTTGGAGATTTAATAAATACATTTTACCTGTTTCAATGTACACCTAATATTGAATGTCCTGTGTGAGTTTCCCATCAGATTCCAAAACAATTCTGTACATATATCAGCAATACAACCTCAAATGCCTGAACTTCGAAACAAGGACATAACTAAACTCTCTCTGAAATCCAGATTGTGAAGAATTATATTATGTTTCCTTTCCGGATATCGTTCTTTGATGAATGAAGTACCACTCATCTGTGATACTTGTGGAACCTGTAAATGTTTATCCACCAGAGAAAGGAGGTTAGTTTCCACCATTCTGTCCTTTCCGCAGACCAAATCACTTCTCTTTTTACCACGGAGCATATGTAAGGCATGTAGAGAGATACTATCAGGCAGCTATAAGATTCATGTAGACCTTAGCTACCTTAGTTCCCGGCACATCAACTTTCATAACTTCTCAAATTTTGATGTGACTTAGATCACGGTGTGCATTATGTGAAAGCAAAGGTATGACGTGCTATATAAATTTCACAATACAATTCTTTCTAACACTAACAGGGCTAAATAAAATGTTCTAATAAATAAAATTGCTTTGGTTAATCGTCCATATGTAAATTACTTTTCTGAATAATAGTATGTTAGTATATACAAGGAAAATCATATTTTTCTGTTTGCCATCTTTTTTTCTGCTCATGGGAGCTTTTTTATTTTTTTTAAGCTCTTCTGCATTGATTGGAGGACTGCGAATCAAGCCTAAGCCATAAGGACTCTGTTTATATAGAGAATCAGTTTTCATTTAGATTCCCATAGACATCGCTCTGGTAAATCAGATGGTCTACGTGCAAGGTTTCTGAGTAGGAGAATGAAGAGCAGATACGAGGTCTGATAGCGATGGAATACTTTTCCCAGCATTTTAAAATATGGGGCATATTAGCAAGACCCACGTTAAAATTATCGCCGTTTTAGCGGCAGTTTCCTGCCGCTAAAACGGCGATAATGGGCTTGCTAATATGGGTTATGGAATTCCAATAGAAGCCCAGGTTAGATGTCCTGCACATCTAACCTGGGCTTCTATTGGAATTCTATAACGCATATTAGCAAGCCCATTATCGCCGTTTTAGCGGCAGGAAACTGCCGCTAAACGGCGATAATTTTAACGTATATTCTACTTTTAAAGGTGCGAGTTTTCTGCAGCCACAATGCCAAGCATGATTAAAGTCCAATCCATTGTTTAGAAACTCATTTGACAAGTTTTGATAGCAAAGTTCTATCAAAACCAAATTTATAGCAGGCTAAAAGACAATTGTCAAGGTATATTTTATTTATTTATTACCCATAGTGATTCTTCAAGCTTAGGAACTGTAAATATTCCTTAACTTAACTAGACACCTACGTCTACCCAGTCATAAGGTAGCAACAGGCAGGAAATATTCGCTATACAAAGGTGCGAATGGAGAGGGAAAATTAGCCCCAATGCTTGCCAGCTCTAAGAGGTTGGAGAAGGCTCAAGGGATGAGAGTTCCCAGCCCTTCCTCGAACTTCAAGCGCTCTTCAGCCTGCTACTACATATCATAAAATAATCTTTGCTCGGTCAGAAGACCATAAAAGCACAAGGCAAAAAACTGATTACAAACAGATAACACATAATAAAATCAAAAATATAAAATACTAAGGGGCATATTCTCAAGGACTTATCGCCGAGTTAGCGGCACTTTATCGCAGCTAAAGTGGTGATAGATTTATCGCCCTATTCACAAGCTGGTGCTAACAGCCGACATCGCCGGTTTTCCTGCGATAGCAGCCGCAAAAAACATCGCCACAGATGACACTGGCAACTAACGCTAATGAGATGCAGAGTAGGCGTTCCTGTGCAAAAAGCCGCAATAACACCACTTCGCAATATTCTCAACGACCAGCCAGATCGGCGACAAGATCTCAATACAGGCGATAAGGCACGTTAGCAGCAGGGATTTAACACCTGCTCTTACCTGGTGTTAAGTTGGACGACAACCTGCACCACAAAAGGGAGCCCAGGACCAGAGCCACACCTGAAGAACAACAGATGCCATGGAGCTACTGATCATGCAGCTCGGAGCCCCAAGAGGGCCAAAACACCCACCGCCACCACACCCAGGCCCGCCACCCCCCCCCCGGACCCACCCTGCCACCCCGGACTACCACAGAGGCAGCGCAGACAAAGACAGCGGACCTTCAGAAAACGCACCAGCCTCACAGACTTAACACCAGAGGATGTCATTGCCCAATACAGGCTCAAAAGGACAACCATCCTCCGCATCCTGACCATCATTGCCCACAGGCTGACTGTACCAACACAGCGGACAATCAACATCCCTCTGCAGACAAACGTGCTGGCTGTGCTGCACCTGTTGGCCTCTGGTACCTTCCAACCAACAACTGCCAGAGTCGGAGGAGTCTCACAGCCAGCCCTATCCAAGTTCCTCGCACCTGTCTTGGATGCCATCATCAGCTTGGTACCCCAGCACCTTTACTTCCCACACACTGCGTAGGAACAGCTGGAGACCAAGCAAGGTTTCTACGCCATAGCTGGCTTCCCGCACGTGTTGGGGGCAATCGACTGCACACATGTACTCCTCGTACCCCCTGCCGCCACTGCACACAATTACCGCAACAGGAAGCACACGCATTCCATCAATGTGCAGGCAATAGTGGACCACCTGGGACTCTTCACCAATGTCGTCGCCAACTACCCAGGCAGTGGTCATGATTCCTTCATCTTCCGACAGTCCATCATCAACCAGCGCATTGAGGCTGGCACCTTATGGGAATGCATTGCTCGTTGGTAAGTAACAAATGAACACACCACACACCTCAACTCCACAGTCATGCAACTCACGACTCTGGGAATGCACCCGTTACAAACTCACATACAACATGCCAAACAACATGCCCACCTACCAGACACGACAGCACAACTTACTGTGGTAACCTGGGCTAGCCATGTACACAATCCATCAATGGCATGGCACCTCAGCCACACAATAGCAGAATGTGGGGAGAGGTGGAAACCAGGCATGTGCGAAGGAGGCAAGTGACCCATGAATGAGAATGTACACAATGCCAAGTGTGGTGTGGATGTGCTGGCCAGACTGCAGTATGCAGACCACAGACATGTCCATGTCGACATATACTGCTGGTGTTTGGAGTGTAGTGGACAGTGAACGCAACCATGTCCTCCCAGGCAGTGGGGAAGATCGCGTATATGTAGCTTGTTACGCCCCCCCCTGTAAGCGTGAGCAGAGTGGGCTGGCCCGGTGTACGCCAGGCCGGCGTAGGGGTGTGAATAAAAGCCCGTTGCTCTGGGCGTGGTTCTCTTCTGGAATGGCCAACGTGTCTGCCAGGGCGGCGTCTCTCAGCCCGCCATGAGGCCGACGCCGTGAGCGGCGGTGCCTGCGATCCTGTGCGCCTGCTGCACCCCAGGCCGCTGGTCCCCAGACCCGTCTTGGCCGCCCCTGCGCAACCAGGCCTCACTGCTCACCTGCCGACACCGGCGTGTGTCAAAGAGGGCCCACCACGTGCGGGTGCAAGCTCCAAGCCCGAGGCCCGCGACCTTGGCAGCCTCCTCAGACCATCACGGCCTCTGCGACACCGGCCCCCAGCACTTCTTTCTCGTTGACGTACTCCACCGCTGCCTCCTGCCTACACTGCGGTCCAGTAGGTCAAACATTTGGAACTGAGTCTTGATCTGTTAATGGCAGAGTTCATACCATTGTACACGCCTCATCGCAGACTGCATCCCCTTTCAGCTCTGGTGCCACTAACTCTGTGCACCGAAAATCATGGACACTCACTGGTTGAACTTTGGTGGCGTCTGAGTCTATGGCCTGGGGTTGTCTTCATCATCATGTGGCTGGTACTGACTTGGTGTTAAACATGAGTCTGTAGCATTCATCTACTCCATATTGCCGGTTTCAGCTTGGTTCTGCCCTCTGCATCATGCCCTGGTAGAACACCTTCCACTGTCCCCCGAAACACTCAGCGACATTCAGCTTCGACATCGACGAGGACCCGCTCAGCTCTCGTGGCCCTACCTCAGTGCACCGCAAGTCACCGTCCCATGGCGATGTGCCTGTGCCAGCCACAGTGCATCCGGGGCCACTAACTCTGTGCAGCTCAGGTCATGGACCCTTGCTGTTTGAACTTTGAACTTCTGATTGTCTGATCACTGTTGTAGTTGTTGCCAGCACCAACCACTCCCTGAGGGCTGGCTTACACTCACCCCACACCCATCCAGCACAGGCGTCACTGGACATGTGACCCTGGCAATAAAAGGGGCCGGGCGCACGTGCCCGTAGCCAGTTCCACAAACTATCTAAGTGTGTCCGTGTGGTCATTATGTATGCATGAGGGCCCGGGCCCTACCACATGACATTGTGCTGTGTACAGCGGACGCAACCATGTCACCTCAGGCAGTGGGGAAGCCTGGGACATGTAGCTGTGTCATACCCCCCTGTAAGCGGAGTGGGCTGGCGTACGACAGTCCAGCGTAGGGGTGTGGATAATCAGCCCGGGGCTCTGGGCGTTGCTAAGTGTTGGCCTTGCCAAGGAAGTAACTAATGCGTGTGTCTCTGTTGTAGTGTCGGCGCCACCCATCCCGCAATGGACAATGTTGCGATGTAGCATGCCCCCGGAGTGCGGGCTCGGCCGAAGGGATAAATGAAGGAGTGCAAGCCCGCTCAGGGACCGGGATCATACATGCCAACTGTTGTGTGTGTCGCTATTACCGCAGCATAGGCCAAAGGTCTACCCTCAACCGCATCGCGAGTTCAGCCAGCCATGAACTCTACATCTGTGTCTGCCCTATCCTTACCATAGGCCTACACACACGTGGCTGCCCACCTTCAACGCACAACATCACATTGTTGTTGTCAGGCTTGTGGACATGCGCAGACAGGCATGACAATGGTGTGCCGTAGGAGTGCAAGTGATGCAACCACGCTGCGCACACTAGTAAATAGGCTCGAGGGGAGGGAGGGAGGAGCAGCAGTGAGGCTACGTAATACACATTGATGCCGCTCATTTGCTACAAGCAGTACCTGTCAAACAGGAATCACTAAGTCACACATATCACACACCAATGAACTAGTTAGCCTGCCAACACATCATGCAGAACCAACTTTTGACTCATGTCTCTCTGGACTGTCACAGGTGATCAAGGATATGCACTCTGCCTTTGGATGATGACACCCCTCCGAGCCCCGAACACACAGGCCCAGAGGCAGTACAATGTGGCCCACAAACGCACCAGGGGCATCGTGGAACGCACATTTGGCGTGTTGAAGTCACGTTTCAGGTGCCTGGATATCACAGGTGGAAGGCTCCTGTACAGCCCAGGCATCGTGTGCAAGATGATCGTTGCATGTTGTGTGTTGCACAACATATGTGTACGCATCAATTCCCCATGGCTACAAGTGCCAGATGCACCGGACGATGATGAGGAAGATGAGGCAGGTGGACCACACCCCACTGCAGCAGCAGCAGGAATAGCCCGTAGGAACACCATCATTGATAATTTCTTCACATGAGCACGTCACATTGTCACAGTTCTTAGCAATCATGGGACAGTACAAAATGACCACAGGCACAGCATGTGCAAATAAATTAATTACAACACACATTCCCTGTGTGCATGTTACTCCTCTGTACAAGCACATCGCTCTCACAAGTGTAAGTGCAACATGTAGTGCTAACAATCTCACTAATTGGAAATAGATGGTGGGTGTGTCACCTCTGTACAGAGAGGCTGTTTAGGGTGTCACGTATTCGAAATGCCATTTCTGTGTGTCAAAGATAGTACGGAATCCCACTCATCAGCGTTTCACATGTGTCCCAAATCATTACATATAGGCTGTCATTTGTGACCTACAATTTACAACAGGGCTTCTTTTGGGGTCAAATATGTACCACCATGATGCAGGGATGCACCCTGTGACTCAAGTCCCACAACATGAGCTACATGGATGTAAGGGGGAATCACTGCCCCTACATTCGTCCATGCTTTCATACTTGATTAATCATAGACATGACACATCTGTGTGTATTCGAATGTATTATTCACGTTCAGTGGAGTGTTGAGGCTGTCCTAGTACTGGGCCATGCAGACAACACTTTACAATGTTGCCCCGTGGAGGGCCAGCCAGAGTCCTTTAGCGATTGACAAGTTACTCGGAAGGGGAAGAGTCCAGTCCGCAGGCTGATTGCTGTGTCATTTTTGCGCATACAAAATATGGCAGTCCATGTTGAGGTCCAAGGTTAGTGTCGCAGAGTGTGTCGGGGGACAGTGGAAGGTGTTATTCCAGGGCATGATGCAGAGGCAGACCCAAGCAGAAACAAGCCATATGGCGGAGATGAATGCTACTGCTTCCTCCTTACCACTAAGGCAGATTCATCCTCATCTTTGTCCTCTGACGTTTCATGTGCCTCACATATGGGTGGTGGTGTTTGGTTTGCAGCAGTGTGTGACACTGACACATCAGGGGCCGGAGATGTGGATGTAGAAGTAGCAGCAGCATTCATCAGCGCAATGTCTTGTGGCATCACTCCCATGATGAGGATCTGCAGGGCATGGAAGATCCCATCTACAGCTTTCTCGTGTGCAGCCATGGTAGCCATTCTTTGCGCCTGCATCCGCTCCATGTTCTCCATGACCCTCCTTATGTTTCCCAAATCACGGATGACATCGCTGAAGCCACTCTGACTAGACAGTTGTTGTTGTCTCTGAGTCATGACTCCAGCGACGCCAGCCATAGATTGTTGGAGGGCATGGGGCGGACTGTGGGTGTCCATTAGGGAGTGTAAGCGGTCCCTGATGGGACTTACACACCCACGTATGGCATCTAGTTTGGCTGCCATGAGGTCGAACCCCACCCGCACCTGTTCAGCCAGCTCCTTCTGGCAGTCTAACGCACGGCGTTGGAACGCCATGTGTTCTTCGGTGAGGTGCTGGGAGCCAGACGTGGTGGTGGGTGCTTCCTGCTGTGTGGTCTGTGCAGGGGGTGGGATCACCTCGATGGTGCTGGGCTGCCCTGCTACTGGAGGTGGGGTGCGGAGGTTGTCCATGAACCGTGGAGTTCGTCGTAGTCGATGTCCTGGGGGTCGTCTCCATCATCACTGACGTTATGTAGGGTCTGCTCTGCAGGAGGTGTTGATTGTCCCTCTGCAATGTAAAGGGGAGATGCAGTTTCACAGTGTGTTCCATGTATGTTGACGCATTGGCGGAGTTTACATACAGACTGCATGACAATGTACATTGTGACTGTTTGTGAGGAGATGCCTATTTGATGCGGGACAGTGGACATTTGTACTACATCACTTATGTGAGGTTGTACTCGTACATTGTCATCTCACAGTTTCCTGCTATGCCAGATGTGATTGGCCATTTGGTACACACATGCTGCACCAGTTGTGTCCTGTGTTCTGTTGTGAAAATGTTGCAGTTTGTACCACATTGTTGTCAATGTTGAGGTGCTCTTATTCTTATGTGTGTGTGCTGCATTGTGGGTGAGTCGCCCCTGCAGCTCTGATTTGGCTGCCCCATATCCCTTTCAGGCGGTGTGCCTTTGACTTCTGTGCTTCTACAGTGCTGAGATGTTGCGGACTTGGGTAAATTGGGCTCTTGGTCGAGTTGTGACAATTGGGCATGGTTTGTCCGCAGGTGTGTTGTTGACGTCAGGGGTTGTTTGTGCACATGGATGTGTCAGAGTGTGACCTGCTCCTTTCCAGATGTGGTCCACACTCAGTCACGTCAGTGTCGTGGCATGCACCATGTCATGATAATTGGACTGTAGCCATGCTAATCGTCATGCAGTGTCACTTGCATTGTCAGTGTGGCTCACGGACCCGCAGCTTTGCTGGGTTCAGCACATGTGTATGGGTTTGTTGTGAGATTAGTGATGTGTGGGGAGGGCCCCCTCCGGGCACATTGTCGACGGGGGCCTACTTGATGTTTCTATGTGTGCTTCAGTATGCCAAGGAGATCAGGGACTTGATCCAGAGCCATTGTGGATGTGCAGTGTGCTCTACTTAATTGTGCATGTGTGCCATTGTGCACATCTCCCCCCGTCCCCCCAGTCCCTTGTCGGTACTCACCCTGTAGATGTTGTGTCAGGTCATGTTGAGCAGTGTCCGGATCCACTACTCCTGGCACCGTATCCCGACTGATGACTGTGGCCACCATTTTCTCCATGTCATCCAGCTCCTGGTGTGCCGCTGGACCCCCACCTCCAATCTGCGTTGCTGCTTTCATGTTGGCATCAAGTTTCTTCTTGGTTTTGCCCTTCATATCATTCCAGCACCTCTTGAGCTCTTCCATTGTCCTCCTCAACTCTGCACCTGCATTCACATGGTCCAAGATAGTCTGCCATGTTTGCGTCTTTGTTGCCAATGACACGTTGGAAGTGACGAACAGTTGTTGGTAGTGTTCTATCACCTCCGTAACGATGATCCTGTTTTCCTGCGGACTGAACCGCGTCTTCCTCTTCCTCTTCTCCTTGGCCTTCCCCGACCCCGAGGTTCCTTGCTGGTCGTCTGTGGGGCTTGTGGGGTTCGCGTTGTCCTCTGCACTCGGTCCGGGTGCATCCATGGTGCTATGCAGTTTTTTTTTCTTCTGCTTTTATAGTGCATTTTCCCGCATGACGCGTGGTAATTGCAGGCCTGTCGCTGGTTATCGCTGATTTTTTATCGCGATTTGGGGCATCGCAACTTTTTTCGCGTTTGCGTTTCGCATTTTTTTGGCGTTGCGTTAATTTTAATGCGGTCATTTGGCGCGTTATCGTGAGACTATCGCATGGTGCCGCTGGGTTGAGAATACAACATTAAAACTGTTATTTTCCCGCGATGGACTGCGATGTGCAAAGTTGCGTTAAGCTAATTTTGCGATAATTATCACACGCTGAGAATATCCCCCTAAGTTGCAAATCATCATTTCATTTCCATGACATCATAACTGAGTCACACTGAATTCATTTTCCTTAAGCGCCTCACCTGAGTAATAAAGTTCATAGCGTTGTAAAAACAGTAAACCTTCATGTGTTTAAAACGTTTCCCTGCTGAAATTGGGCGTAAAAAAGGGATTCTAAAAGATGAATATAAAGTGCACAATAACATAAAGTGTTTATTGGACTGTACGGACACTGTATCATGGGCAGCGGGGTAATGAAGCGAACCACGTTCCAGTAAACGGAAAAGCCACCAGGAAATGAATCATATTTATTGGAAAGGGTTAAATAAAGTCTATGGGGCCTATTAGGATGGCGGGCGGAGACACGACCGCGGTGCCGGCGGTGGCGGTAACACCCATTTACCGCATGCCGCCAGCGGTCTCCACGCCCGCCATATTAGGATGGCTACACATTGCACATTTCCCGCCCGCTGCAGTGCGACGCCGACCACCATCAAAGTGCGCCCGCCACCGCGGCGGAGTGAGCCAATCATCACACACCGCCGTGCGGAATGACGTCCCGTACGCCGAAGATATCACGATGCCGGAAACAGGGCAGCAGACCGCGATGGAGAAACCGTACAGCGAAAGACGGCGGAGACATCACAGCGGAGACAGAAAAGAAACACCCGGGACACACCTCGATGGATCCTGCCCTACACGCCTTCCCGGTGCTGTACATGATACACCACCTGCAAGTTATCCACCGCCGCGGACGCCTCCGCAGGTACGTACAGACACAACAGTGCAAGAAACACAATACACAGCTCCAGGGTGGAAAAACATCACATGGGACACACACCCCTGTGGGGACAGGCACACAGCCATCACTGCACACACACATGTCCCACCTGTGACAAAAACATCTCGCCACATACTGCCCACCCATGTACCGCATTCATGAACAAATGTCCCGGTTACGTCACCGCCGCGGTCAGTGTGCATGAAACCATGCACACAACACAGAGCACAGGGCCAGCGCATGCCAAGGGCACCGTACAAATCGCACAGAGCCACAACTCCATCCACAACACACCAGCTACCTCCCTGAAGGGACACAACATGTGCCTCACAAGTGCCACTCCTGCACAACAACCACCCAACTACAGCCACACCATGCCCCACGTCCCAACAACTGCATATATAGCCATAGCAGGACCCTTTGCAAAGGAACACATAGCACAGAAGCCCAGACCCCAGCCAACACACACACCACAACAACATCACACACAAGCCAAGAACACTGAGGCCAGGCACAAAATGTACACACACACAGATGAGGACCAAACACTCCACTGCACACACTACCTGACAAGTCACACACACACACACCACCCTGACTCACAGCTACATACACACACCACATGCCAGCAGTAATGGAGGACAACATATAGGAAAGCCAAAGTGAGGTGCCCACAAATGGAAGGGCAGTGACACAACCATCAAGCATGTGTGATGCACATGCAAGACAAGACACATGTGAGAACACACACAGCCCATCACAGCACACATGGCTGACACAGTCAGTCAAGTCAAACCACGGTCACCCCAATGCAACAACTCCTGGAGACAGCAAGGACACCCATGTATAGGCACAGGGATGTAAGGAAGGCCCTGAACTCAAACACTGACCAGCCACACATAGGCATCCAAATACTGGACAAGACAATGTCTGCTGCACAACACACAGTGACACACTACATGACAGCCAAGTACAAGTAGGATATGTCACACATACCTCCTCCCACAACAGCAACACACAATACGGCCATGTGCACAAAACACAACCACAGGGCTAAACAAGTACACATACAGGCACACCACTCCAGGGTCACACATGGCAGTAGTTGACAATGCAGGTGCACACACATCCACAGTCACAACCAAGTCACCCCCTTCACACCATACACTTCTCCACCACCCAAGTGCACACATTGGAAGTAAGCCATGGGACCTGGATAACTCATCACCACAAGATGTCCATACACCGACACTGATTGGCACACAGAAAGGAAGCTCACACAGACCACATGACCCTGGCCTGCCTGCCTGTAAGCCTGTGCCCAAACTCCCACCCTGTGCTGCCATTGCCCACAAACCTGACATGTGTCCACCATAGATAACATGAGCCAAGAAGGAAGATGACAACAAGATTTCATTGCCAACCACCTGCACTGCACCCATAAGTATCACAGTCATGTAGAAATTAAGTGCCTCCCACCCCTGCAAAAAAAATGGAATGTGAGACAACCCATTGGCAATGTTGAAGTGGCATACTGAGCCTGTGACACAGTAAACCATGCACACACAGAAACAACTTTATTCAGGAAGGACACTGACACAACTCACTGCAGGACCAACTGTGTTTATTCACAATTTGCATATAGAGACAACAAATTTGGGCAACAGCAAAGCCAGTGGGCATTTCAATATGCACAGTATTTACATGAAAAGCTGCACAGGCAGGGGGCAAACAGCAGTGAAACACAAGGCAAGTACAATGTTCAGAGTAGTTCCATCAGAAGCTGCACAGGCAAGGGGCAACCAGCAGTGAACAACAAGGCCAGTGGCCAGTCCAAAGTGCAGGTGAGGTACATGAGATGCTGCACAGGCAAGGGGCAAACAGCAGTGAACAGCAAGGCCAGTGGCCAGTCCAATGTGCAGGTGAGGTACATGAGATGCTGCACAGGCAAGGGGCAAACAGCAGTGAAACACAAGGCAAGTACAATGTGCAGAGTAGTTCCATCAGAAGCTGCACAGGCAAGGGGCAAACAGCAGTGAACAGCAAGGCCAGTGGCCAGTCCAATGTGCAGGTGAGGTACATGAGATGCTGCACAGGCAAGGGGCAACCAGCAGTGAACAACAAGGCCAGTGGCTAGTCCAAAGTGCAGGTGAGGTACATGAGATGCTGCACAGGCAAGGGGCAACCAGCAGTGAACAACAAGGCCAGTGGCCAGTCCAAAGTGCAGGTGAGGTACATGAGATGCTGCACAGGCAAGGGGCAAACAGCAGTGAAATACAAGGCAAGTACAATGTGCAGAGTAGTTCCATCAGAAGCTGCACAGGCAAGGGTCAAACAGCAGTGAACAGCAAGGCCAGTGGCCAGTCCAAAGTGCAGGTGAGGTACATGAGATCCTGCACAGGCAAGGGGCACACAGCAGTGAACGACAAGGCCAGTGGGCAGGACAAAGTGCAGAGTGAGTCCATGAGAAGCTGCACAGGCAAGGGGCAAACAGCAGTGAAACACAAGGCAAGTACAATGTGCAGAGTAGTTCCATCAGAAGCTGCACAGGCAAGGGGCAACCAGCAGTGAACAGCAAGGCCAGTGGCCAGTCCAATGTGCAGGTGAGGTACATGAGATGCTGCACAGGCAAGGGGCAACCTGCAGTGAACAACAAGGCCAGTGGCCAGTCCAAAGTGCAGGTGAGGTACATGAGATGCTGCACAGGCAAGGGGCAACCAGCAATGAACAGCAAGGCCAGTGGCCAGTCCAATGTGCAGGTGAGGTACATGAGATGCTGCACAGGCAAGGGACAAACAGCAGTGAAACACAAGGCAAGTACAATGTGCAGAGTAGTTCCATCAGAAGCTGCACAGGCAAGGGGCAAACAGCAGTGAACAGCAAGGCCAGTGGCCAGTCCAAAGTGCAGGTGAGGTACATGAGATCCTGCACAGGTAAGGGGCACACAGCAGTGAACGACAAGGCCAGTGGGCAGGACAAAGTGCAGAGTGAGTCCATGAGAAGCTGCACAGGCAAGGGGCAAACAGCAGTGAAACACAAGGCAAGTACAATGTGCAGAGTAGTTCCATCAGAAGCTGCACAGGCAAGGGGCAACCAGCAGTGAACAGCAAGGCCAGTGGCCAGTCCAATGTGCAGGTGAGGTACATGAGATGCTGCACAGGCAAGGGGCAACCAGCAGTGAACAACAAGGCCAGTGGCCAGTCCAAAGTGCAGGTGAGGTACATGAGATGCTGCACAGGCAAGGGGCAACCAGCAGTGAACAGCAAGGCCAGTGGCCAGTCCAATGTGCAGGTGAGGTACATGAGATGCTGCACAGGCAAGGGGCAAACAGCAGTGAAACACAAGGCAAGTACAATGTGCAGAGTAGTTCCATCAGAAGCTGCACAGGCAAGGGGCAAACAGCAGTGAACAGCAAGGCCAGTGGCCAGTCCAATGTGCAGGTGAGGTACATGAGATGCTGCACAGGCAAGGGGCAAACAGCAGTGAACAAAAAGGCAAAGACATTGTGCAGAGTAGTGACATAAGAAGCTACACAGGGAATGTATGCAACTCTACCATGCCATGCCCAGCAACAGAGTAATGGGCGTGACAATGGACATCACACGCACCCCTGTGGACAGACAGGTGTGTGAGTGTGACCACCACTCAGATGGGTCTGTCTGTTGGACTTGGAGCTGACTGTGTGTTGGGGTCAGTTGGAGGACTGCCCTGGGCAGTGGGAGTAACAACTGTGGAAGAGCCAACTGTGCATGTGGTAGCTGGGGGGCTGCTTGGACCAGGTGGGGTGGTGGCCCGGGGAGGTGGACTCATGCCCTGGTGAGACACAGTGTGTGCCGGAGATTGTGGAGGGGTGCCTCTACACTTCTTGGGGATCCTGAAAGGCTTCCCTGTCTGGGGATTGAGGGGAACTGGGGCAGACACAACAGGTGACCCCAACACCAAAGCTGATTCTGGTGTGGATGGTGACCCTCCCTCTGGGGACATGCAGGATCCCGCAGTGCGCTTGCCTGGTGTTTGCCGCCACCCTGCCTCCCTCTGTCCACCAGCTTTGCCCCCTACAGTGTCCTCCCGTGCTGGCTTCACAGGGCTTGGGATGGAAGCGGAGGTCAAGGATGGATTATCCATGGGGCCCTCATCCTGTGTAATGTTTGCAGGCAACACCTTCTCAGTGGGTGTGGAAACTGTCTTTTTGCCTCTGCAAGACGTCTTTGGGACAGGGGAGTCTTTGGCAGGGGAGGAAGGTGAGGCCTGTGACACTGATGCTTTTTTCTTTGCTTTGTGGCCCTTGCTGTCGCCTGATGGGCTTTTCTCTCTGCGCTCTGGGGTGGCCTTACTCTTATGTGGGGATGGTGTCTGTGCCCTAGTACGCTTGGGCTGCTGCTGCTCCTGTGTGCTGCGGGTTCTGTATCGGGACTTTGGGGTCCGTTGAGCATTGTCACTGTCGTCAGAGGTGCACAGTGACACGGGGCCAGACCGAGTGCTGGGAGCCGCTCCCTGACTATGTGCCTGTTGCAGGGCTGCTGTCACAGTTGATGACAAGGACTGCACAGTCCGGTGTAGCCCACCTACGTCTGAATGTAAGCCCTCCATGAAAGCTATAACCTGCCCCGACTTTTTGTCATGCTCTTGGAAGGCATTGAGAAGTGCTGTCTGCCCCACACACAGCTGGCGCAATAGCTCGACTGCTTCTGCACTGAGGGCAGCAAGGCTGACATGGGCTGGGGCAGCTGTGCCTGGGGTGAAGGTGACTCTTCCCTTCCTACTCGTGCAGACACGGGCAGCACCAGTGGAGGTTGAAGGGAGGCTGGGCACTGGACGCTGTGTGGCGGAAGAGGAGGCCGAGTCCCCGTTCCCTGTACCCCCCAACATGGATGTGTCACCGCTGGCGTCAGATGAGGTAGAGCTTTGTGTCTCCGGCTGTGAATCCTCTAGCAGACTCCTGTCCCCCTCCTCGGCACTGGTCACATCTGTGTCAGTCTGCTCCGGTGCGGCTGTTGCACTGGAAGCCTCACCACTGGTGTCTGTCCCCTCTCCCTCTGCACATACGGGAGCTGCTGCATAGGAGAGAGAAGTACTGTGAGATGAGTGGCATCAACAGAACTAACACGTGCCAATACATGTGCATCCTAGAAAGAGGTGTGCAGCACATTGCATGCCACCCTGTGCACACATATATATATATTGCCACCCAAAATCTCAACACAACGATGCATGTCCGTCACACATCCTGCCATAAGTGCCCCAGGTGACTCACACAGCACACCATCCTGCAGTTGGCTCACATCAGACACAGCCCCAAAATGGCCTGGGCACACACACTGTCCCGATGTTGGCAAGGATGAACACCACGACATGGTGCACATCACCTACATGTGTGGAGCAGTAGGGGACCACACAGACTACAACATACCAGCCCACAATGACCCTGCACACATGCCATCCACCATATCGTGTCCATGGGCACATCTACTGTTGCACATTGGCCTCAGATATCTTACTGGCATACATCTGAGGTCTGGAATTGCACGCATTCATTGAAACGCATTCACAGTTGGCACACTGGCATTCCCATCCATCTGAATTCACACTCTACCCCACAGCAGAAGGTACGTGAAGGCCTCAACTCCAAATGTAAGAGAGATGCACAGTGCTAAAACTCACTTCATGAAGCACCGTTTGGGCAAAAGCATGGCACATACACCCAGCACAGAGGCCACTCCCAAAACATTGCACCACACAACCAACGTCACACAGCTGACAATTTGCACACTCTGGGCCCGATTCACAGAACTAACTTACGACAAAATCCTAAACTTACTACCATTTTGGTATTCACAGAATGAACTTACTCATTTTGGTATTCACAGAATGAACTTACTCATTTTGGTATTCACAGATGGCACTTACACATTTTGTGTAACTTACTCATTTTGTGTAACTTACACATTTTGTGTAACTTACTCATTTTGTGTAACTTACACATTTTGGTATTCACAGAAGGCACTTACTCATTGATGAGTAAGTGCCTTCTGTGAATACCAAAATGAGTAAGTTCATTCTGTGAATACCAAAATGGTAGTAAGTTCATTCTGTGAATACCCAAATGTGTAAGTTCATTCTGTGAATACCCAAATGTGTAAGTACATTCTGTGAATACCCAAATGTGTAAGTTCATTCTGTGAATACCAAAATTGTTGTAAGTTTAGGATTTTGACGTAAGTTAGTTCTGTGAATCAGGCCCTCTGTAGACACATGCACCCACTCCCAGCCAAAGGCAGCCTGCAACACATACTCACCCCTGGCTCGCTGCTGATGCTCCTTCAGTTGTCTGTCCAGCTCAGGTTGTGTGACAGCCAGGATGCGGGCCATTAGTGGTGTCATGCTGCGCCTAGCCAACCTGCCAGTGCGAGGGAGCAGGCCCAGCGTCATCTCGGCCACGTTCTTGCTCAGCCGGCAGATGTCGTCCCACCTTTTATGACAGTAGGTGCGCCTTCGGTTTGACACACCCAGATCCCGGACTCTGGAGGCAATGGCCCTCCAAACGGCTTTACGCTGGTGGACCTTCAGCTGCAGGCAATGGGAGACAAGAGGGGTGAGGTTCCAGTGACACAATGCACAATGACAACACAACGAAAATGCAGTAGCATGACAGTGACTCATCCAAAACTCCAGCTACAACTGTCACATAGCCAACAATTGCTGTGAACATGGTGCAATGTCATTGGTCAATCAGACGTACAGGCATGCATCTTCAATGGTGGACACAGTACCTCCACATCCCATTCACATGCAGGATACCAACACAGCAAGCAACGTGTAGTCTGGCTGCAGCTACTGTCTGCAGTTACCTACACCTACACATAGAGAAGATAGCAAAACATGTGTCTTGTTGTTGGACTCACTGTGTCCAACACTGCGCATTCCTAAGTGTCCTAGCCCTGTGAAAGCCTCACTGTGTCCTGGAACTCACATAGAGTGACAACAACTGTCATACACACACCCTTCTCCCACGCCTGCTCCTGTGCAATCTACATGGCAGAGATGGGACTTAGATGAAGAGGCATGACCCAAACACACATTTAACACACTGTACATGCAGTGATATGGACATGTGGCATTCGGCGGGGACTGTGCAGGGCAGGTGGACTGACACTGAGTGGGTTAATTTGGAGCAACACAGCCATTCACACAAACGATAACTGGCCAGACTCCTGCATCCCCAAAATGCAGCTGCACTGTATGGCTGACACTACAGGACATGTTCCTCTACTCAGGATAGGCATGCAGGGTAATGTGTGAAAGAGCCCACCAAGCCCTTCCCGCTATAGTAAACATGATAGGCAGTGCATGTCAGAGCCCCACAACCACTGACACATACCGAAGCACCTCCACCCCACTTGTGCACACCCTGCACTCTCACTCACAGTCTGGGAGACTTACCACGACATTAGGGTTGCCATAAAGCCTTGGGTACTGTGCAAGCACCCCATCTACCAGGACCCCAAGCTCCTCACTGGTGAAGGGACTGGCACTGATCTTCTGAGTCCTCGACATCACAATGGACATGTGGCAGCAGCAGCACGTTGAGGGTGGCAGCCAGCAGTCCCTTGAGGCAGCTGGTGGAGGGTGGCAGCCAGCAGTCCCTTGAGGCAGCAGGTGGAGGCTGGCAGCCAGCAGTCCCTTGAGGCAGCAGCAGCAGGTGCAGGGTGGCAGCCAGCAGTCCCTTGAGGCAGCAGCAGCAGGTGGAGGGTTGTCAGTCAGCAGTCCCTGGTAGCTGTGGGAATGTGGTGCACCCTCCCACACATATATAGGCCTCTGGGGCTGTGTCAGTGGTCCCAGGGTGCTGCTATTGGTGTACCAGGTCTGCCTCATTCAAATACATCCAATGTCCGCCTCCGCGGTGGCGGTGCACGCCTACCGCGATTTTCAAACTCGCATCAGGCTACCGCGAGGCTGCTTCCCATTGGCTGCAAGGGCATGGTCCATGCCAGTGACACACCGTAGGGTCCATGTGCGCGCTACCGCGGTGGTGCATCTTTTGAATGCCTCCAGTGACCGCCTCCGTGGGGGTGGTGCACGCCTACCGTGATTTTCAAACTCGCATCAGGCTACCACGAGGCTGCTTCCCATTGGCTGCAAGGGCATGGTCCATGCCGGTGACACACCGTAGTGTCCATGTGCGCGCTACCGCAGTGGTGCATCTTTTGAATGCCTCCAGTGACCGCCTCCGCGGGGGTGGTGCACGTCTACCGTGATTTTCATACTCGCATCAGGCTACCGCGAGGCTGCTTCCCATTGGCTGCGAGGGCATGGTCCATGCCGGTGACACACCTCAGGGTCCAGGCGGTAGGCACCGCCATATGTCTGCCAGACAGTGCCTGGAGTGACCGTGATTTGGGAAGTGGTGCATGGTGACCACCATTGTCACATACATATCTGGCGGTGTCACCCGCGATCGTGCCTGGGTTATGGGCGGTGCCACACCACAGGGGCCAGGCGGTAGGCACCGCCATATGTCTGCCAGACAGTGCCTGGAGTGACCGTGATTTGGGTAGCGGTGCATGGTGACCGCCATTGTCACATACATATCTGGCGGTGTCCCCCGCGTTCGTGCCTGGGTTATGGGTGGTGCCACACCTCAGTCGTCAAGCGGTAGGCACCGCCATATATCTGCCAGACAGTGCCTGGAGTGACCGTGATTTGGGTAGCGGTGAATGGTGACCGCCATTGTCACATACATATCTGGCGGTGTCACCCGCGATCGTGCCTGGGTTATAGGCGGTGCCACACCTCAGTCGTCAAGCGGTAGGCACCGCCATATGTCTGCCAGCCAGTGCCTGGAGTGACCGTGATTTGGGTAGCGGTGAATGGTGACCGCCATTGTCACATACATATCTGGCGGTGTCACCCGCAATCGTGCCTGGGTTATGGGCGGTGCCACACCATAGGGGCCAGGCGGTAGGCACCGCCATATGTCTGCCAGACAGTGCCTGGAGTGAGCGTTAATGGAGTTGTGGAGTAGCTGTGCTGCACCTAACGTGTCCTCCAGCTCTCTGCATAGGCCAACATGTACAGTGCCCAGTGTCTCAACAATTGAAGGGTCCTCATGAGTGCAAATGCACAGAAGGGACATGTCACTCCACGTCACCAACACATACCATATATGGGTCGCCAGTACATTGCATGGGCACATACACTCGCACATGTCACATGTGCTGTGTAATGACATGTAGACTGTCCAGTTAATGTGTTGCATAGCATATGTAGATAATGGTCAATGTCTGTGTGTGCAATGTAATGCACACTGTTGTCTCATTTTCTGAACTAGGGGCATCAGCAACTGGCACATTGTCCAATGCACATGCACACACGTGTCCCCCACGCTCAGCCGGTGGTCAGTGTGTAGTTGAAGTGTACCATGTGCAACCTGTTTTGGTAGGTGTATCAGGGC
Organism: Calotriton arnoldi; assembly: GCA_963921515.1. Lineage (NCBI taxonomy): Eukaryota > Metazoa > Chordata > Amphibia > Caudata > Salamandridae > Calotriton > Calotriton arnoldi. The sequence goes on from CAWUFW010006556.1 coordinate 824,410, forward strand.
CAGCAACATGGTGTTTTTGGGTAGTATTGCAATTAGTAACATATGCTGGGGGTCACACTCACAGGTATGCACACATATCTGTTAGTATATCACACTGTGCATGCGAATGAGCCGGAGGGGTGCACAGATAATTGCTGCTGGTAAGAGGACAGGTGTACGAGTAGTGTGCCTGATGTGTACCTACTTGTGAAGTGCCCTGTCGGTTAATGGTGCATGTTGTAAGACTTGGGAATGAGTCTGTTGAAAAAATTGATGTGATGCACATTTCATGGTCTTCTGCATTGACATCTGTGCACTGTGATCTGTCCTAGGAGGAGGAGGCCCAATATACATCGTCCGTTCACAGTCCTGGCAGACATGGAGAATGAGGATATAATCCGCAAATTCAGGCTGGACCGACAAACCCTGCAGAACCTATGTGCCATGTTGGAGCCCCACCTGCAGCCACGTCGGACATATCCAACAGCTTTCACCGCAACATCTAAGGTAATGGCATGCCTGCATTTCTTTGCAACAGGCTCATTCCAGCACACGGTCGCAAGTTCAGGCGGGATGTCACAGCCGATTTTCAGCATGGTGCTGAGGGATGTCCTGTCAGCCATGATGCTGTACAAAGACAGATATATCCATTTTCCCAGGGGGCCTGAGTTGGTGGCTGTGAAGGGCGATTTCTATGCCCTTGGACATATCCCCCATGTCATTGGTGCAATTGATTGCACACATGTTGGGCTTGTGCCACCACAGGCACGTGAACAGGTTTACCGCAATAGGAAGCATTCACACTCGGTAAATGTTCAAGTGGTGTGCCTGGCGGACATGATCACCTCACACGTGTGTGCCAAGTTTCCCGGCTCAGCCCATGATGCCCACATCTTGCGCAGCATCATCGTTCCTCAGCTGATGGCCAATCTGCTTCCTGAGCGTGCATGGCTTGTGGGTGAGTATGCATAGTGGATTAGAGTGGTGTGTGTGTGACATGCTGTTGTGTTGCATTTTGGGACTGCAAGGTTAATCTGTGTCTCTCACACCCAGGTGACTCGGCATATCCGAACCGCCCGTGGTTGCTGAGCCCATTGCGGAATCCCGTCACGCCAGCTGATGTGCGATACAATGATGCCCATGGGAGGACACGGCATGTGATAGAACGGACATTTGGTCTCCTAAAATCAAGATTTCGGTGCCTGGACCGTACTGGAGGTGCCCTTATGTACTCGCCAGGGAAGGTGTGTCAGATAGTGGTGGCATGCTGCATGCTCCACAACCTGGCCATTCGCAAGGCAAAACCCCTGATCCTGGATGACGATGATGAGCAGCCAAGGCCGCCGCCTGCAAATCAACCCGGATCCAGTGACGAGGGCAGTGGAGAGGAGGAAGGGGTCGACATGCGTCGACAGCTCATCACCCGCTACTTCACTTGAAGGTGAGTAACGATGTAGAAGGGACAAAATGGTCTGATGGTGTTGCTGTTGCTGTGTGGGTGTATGTGAGCTTGCTGACTGCAGCTTGGTGTTGACTCATTGCTGCCTGCCAATGTATGTGTGATTGGTTAGTGTGATACAGAATGTCTCTATGGTGACTGTTGCTCTGTGTAAAGCTTGTAGATCTGAGTACCTTGTTGACAAGTGTTGTGTGATGTGTGCAATGCCACACCCATACAAGTGACTCTTGTTCTGCGGTTTTCCCTAGGTCCCTTCAGCATCTCACTTGTTACCTACATTCCATTCCGCTGGACCATGTCCTACACAGTGAAGGTTGCACATCCTGTATTAAAGACGGAGCAGACACAACAACATGTGTGTAAGGTGTATTTATTTACAACTGTGACATGCGAGGGTGGAGAAGATGTGAAGGGGGAGTTGAAGAAGTGAGTTGACAGTCATGGTAGATGAGATACTTGAGTAGTCCCCACAATGATGTGGAGACCCAGTCCAACAGATATATGCCATTCACATGGCAGTGTGGTGAAGGATAGTCCAAAAGGTCAATGCAGTGGTCTGCCATCATGGCTGGCTCGGGGACTAGCGTTTGGCAGGTGCTTTGGCACGTGAGTCCCCCTGGCCTTTCCTTGGACGGCAACTCTTGCGCTTGACTGGAGGGGCCACTGCTGCAGGGGCAGTGGTGTCTGAGGACTCACCCCCCTCTGTGGACGCAGGGGAGGATGATGAAGTGTCATCCTGCTGCCCAACAGGGGGAGGCGGATGGGTAGAATGTTGCGCTTGCCTGTCCCTCAGAACCGCCACTAGCTGCCCCAAGAGGTCCACAATCTGTCCCATGCGTGTGTCCATGGACCTCAGCAGCAGGAGGTGCTCCCGAGATTCTTCCTCTAACCGGCCCATTCGTCCCTGGGCCTGTTGGTAGGCCCCAAGGACTCTGTCGATGTGGCCCAGGGCTTCCATCCCAGGATCAGTCCCCCTCTGCATGACCCTGTCCCGACCAGCTGCACTGCTGCCACGGTCCTGTCCGGTCCTAACATTGGCCCGCTGCATCCTCTCCCTGGCCTCCGCAGTCAATGTGGTGGGCTGCTCAACCCCTGGGGCAGGGAGGGTGTTGCGGACAGCTGTGGTGGTGGTGGTGGTGGTGGTGGTAGTGGTTGACACACAGGCCGTGACAGCAGCTGTCAGAGGATGGTCAGGGGCTGCAGCTGATGTGGTTGGGGGGACAATGGGTGCCTGGGACTGGTTGCGGCCTGCCACACCAGATGGGCCAGCATGGAGCTCCTCATCCAAGGAATCCAGGGAGTCCTCATCCAGTTGACTCTGTTCCGGGGGAGGGGGACTGGCTCTGCAGGGTGGTGTCATCCTCTGCAGTGAGTTCTTGGTCACCTGTGGGTCAGATGAGAAATGGTCTTTGTGTTGCACCCATCAAAGTTTGTGTTAGCAGTGTTACATCAACTGTTTGTACATCCAGCAGTTGTTCACTGTACAAATTTGCATTGACCGACATCCAGTGATGCATTACAAGCTGTTGTGGTACATGCATTACTTGTCCATATTGGGAGTTGTCAAGACATGACATGCACAATATAATTTTCTGACATTGACAGTCTCATGTTGGCATCCTGTTATTGATCAATCATATGTCATCCATTTACGCGTATGTGTCACTTGTTGAGCCCTTGCAGCAGTTTACTCTGCACAGTGAGTGACCATTGTAGTTTCATGCATACCTTTTCAATGTGGTGTAGATATCTGTATTTGCAATTCCAGACATGCTTAAGTTTGCTTTAATTAGATCCTAGGTGGTCTGGACCACTGCTACTGTCAGATGGCATGTAGTGGTGTGCATGGTTGTGCTCGGAGTTCCATCTACATGTGTTTCAGTCATTCACACTTTGGTTGCTGTCACAGTTTCATTTTCTTAGGTGTGTGCACACTATAGTTGCCAATACTATCTGGGTGTGCAGTTGTGCATTGAGAGGCCTGGTGTCCTATGCCAACATGTTTTTTTAAATGCATATCTGGCTGCATGTTGTGGCTGTTGATATGTTGTGTTTGCTGTGATTTCCTTGTATTTGAGAGACCTCTCTGTGTGTGTATGATGAGGGCTTCCATCTTGGTCCAGTGTGGGACAAGTCATCATGATATGTCCACATGCCAGTTCTTTTGAAGTGTACATTGCAATGACTGACACATGCATGTTGGTGCCAGGAAGTAATGGGTCTTGTGTGCTGACGGTTAGGTGGGCCCGTGTGAGTTGTTGTGCAAGTTTCCCAGCCCCACACACCCCGACCTGTGAGTTGCGGTTACCTACCTGTGAGTTGGGTGGGTAGCATACATTGCCTGCCACATGCTTCTTATTGGGGGTGTAGTGTCCCATCCTCCATAGTGGTGGAACAGCATGCATGTTGCATTTTGTGGGACGGATAGCCAAACACACTACACCGTCTCACTGTGTAGATGGCTAACTACCGTTTAAGGTGAAGGTGAGCAATGACATGGCTATGTGACTTGGTAGAAATCTTTGGATGGAATGTGCGTGTGGTGAGCATGATGTGTGTGTGGCTTTTTGTACCCATTGATTTCAGATTACATTTGGTCATGGTGTATAGCCCACCATCACGGTTGTCCCAGCTATCTGGCTGTGGGGTTCATTCCCCCGACATTTAAAGGCACAATAGGGCAAGGGGTATAGTCTCGTAGCACAGTGGTGACATACAGCAGGGTGAAGATCTCACCCAGCATACATTTCCACACTGTCATGGTTTCATGGTATTTGTGGACCTGAGAACATGAGCACAGTACTGGTGAAGCAGTTGTTCCAGGGCATCCATACACTGACATGTTGTGGTCAACAGTGGTGTGTGTGTGAGATGTACTCAGCCCTGTGCAGACAATGTGTGGTTTTGGGGCCAGACTATACCAGCACTGTTCAGACAGACAGTGTGAGATGTGAACATTGTCAATGCATACACACATTGGTGGTCCAAACAAGACACCTTTGACAATTTAATTCAGACAAGGTGCTGTTCTGCAATTCAGTGCAGCACTGTGGTAGCTGGGTGTGTTGCAGGACATTTGGGATGTGCTTAGTTTAGCATTGTGAGTCCCAGCTGCAGTGTAGTTTTTGGGTGCACTGCACTTCCACTGTTTACATTACAACACTGTGGTATGACATGGGTGATTTGCACTTTGCCATACAAACGGCCAGACACTGCTGCAGGGCAGCATGATCGTTGTTAGTGTTGCAGCATGTGATGCCTGGCACAGTGTACACTATGTGGGTCAATTTTGAACAGAGACTTGTGCATGATGACTACAACACAACTGTTTTGCATTATTTGTGTTGGTGACTGTGGACTAAGTGGCATGGTGTCATGTGCGGCTGCACAGACGTCACATGCCTATGAGTGGGACTAGTGCTCCATCCTGCTCAGCTGTGGGACAAGGGGGCCAGGTGGGAGTTGTAGTGCAGGCCTCCCAAACACCCACCCACCTCCCTGTAAAGATGGCTGCCTACCTGTTAGGTGAGGGTGAAGCACACAATGGCTGAGGCATGCTTCTGGGTGGAGGCAGTGCTCCATCCTGCTCAGCTGTGGGCCAAGGGGGCCTGGTGGGAGTTGTAGTGCAGGCCTCCCAAACACCCACCCACCTCCCTGTAAAGATGGCTACCTACCTGTGAGGTGAGGGTGTAGCACACAATGGCTGAGGCATGCTTCTGGATGGGGCAGTGCTCCATCCTGCTCAGCTGTGGGACAAGGGGGCCTGGTGGGAGTTGTAGTGCAGGCCTCCCAAACACCCACCCACCTCCCTGTAAAGATGGCTACCTACCTGTTAGGTGAGGGTGTAGCACACAATGGCTGAGGCATGCTTCTGGGTGGGGGCAGTGCTCCATCCTGCTCAGCTGTGGGACAAGGGGGCCTGGTGGGAGTTGTAGTGCAGGCCTCCCAAACACCCACCCACCTCCCTGTAAAGATGGCTACCTACCTGTTAGGTGAGGGTGTAGCACACAATGGCTGAGGCATGCTTCTGGGTGGGGGGAGGGCTCCATCCTGCTCAGCTGTGGGACAAGGGGGCCTGGTGGGAGTTGTAGTGCAGGCCTCCCAAACACCCACCCACCTCCCTGTAAAGATGGCTACCTACCTGTTAGGTGAGGGTGAAGCACACAATGGCTGAGGCATGCTTCTGGGTGGGGGCAGTGCTCCATCCTGCTCAGCTGTGGGCCAAGGGGACCTGGTGGGAGTTGTAGTGCAGGCCTCCCAAACACCCACCCACCTCCCTGTAAAGATGGCTACCTACCTGTTAGGTGAGGGTGTAGCACACAATGGCTGAGGCATGCTTCTGGGTGGGGGAGGGCTACATCCTGCTCAGCTGTGGGACAAGGGGGCCTGGTGGGAGTTGTAGTGCAGGCCTCCCAAACACCCACCCACCTCCCTGTAAAGATGGCTACCTATCTGTTAGGTGAGGGTGTAGCACACAATGGCTGAGGCATGCTTCTGGGTGGGGGCAGTGCTCCATCCTGCTCAGCTGTGGGACAAGGGGGCCTGGGGGGAGTTGTAGTGCTGGCAGCATGTACACATGTACCCATGGTGATGTTGCTAACTACCTTTGGGGGGCTTCAGGGGGAGTGTCTGTTGTATCTGTGAGAGATGTGTTGGGGGAGTGTTGTGCACATGAATGAATTTGAACCTAGGAGGTATTATTTTGTAATAGTGCAAGACAGTACATTTGTGTGATGTTAGGCATTTGTTTGTACTTACCAGCCTCCACTCCCCCGGGTATTCCTGAGAGACTCTCTGGATGTAGAATGCCAAGCACCTTCTCCTCCCATTCAGTGAATGTTTTGAGTGGAACGGGAGGGCCACTGCCTGTCCTGTGAGCCAGCTCATGGTTCTTGGCTCTCTTCTTTTTGACCACTGCCTTCAGATCGTGCCACCTCTTCACGATTTCATCTCTATTGCGTGGCACGGTCCCTACTGCATTGACCTTCTCTACTATCCTTCTCTACTATCCTTCTCCACATTTGCGTCCTTGTTGCTAGTGGTGTCTGTTGGACCTGGTTACCAAACAATTGTGGTTCTACCCTGATTATCTCATCGACCATGACCCTCAAATCACTCTCACTGAATTTGGGCATTCTCTGTGGTGACATGGTGTGTGATGTGTCAAGGTGTTTAGGGTGCAGGTTTGGAAGTGGTAGTGGTGGTTGTGATGTGTATGGTGTGTGCTGTGCAGATTTGCCTCTCCTGTCATCTGTGGTGGATGTCCCCTCAGTTGTGGAGTTTTGCAAAGGATTGTGGTATGTTGGGGGCTGGATTTATACTGGTGTCTGTGGGTGTGTCAGGATGGGGTATTGGTAGCAGGTGTGGTGTGTGTGTGAACCTGGGATTTGTAGTTTTGGAGTTTACCATGGGGGTGTGTCTTTGGGCTGTGTTAGCTATTTTTGGGTGCATGCCTTGTTTGGTTGGTGCACTTTGTGGCCATGTTGTGTGTTTTTCTAGCGACCGCCATTTTTTTAACGGAGCGTCCGCAGTGGTGGCTCGGCTACGGCGCTTCCGCCGTCTCACTGATTCTTCGATGTTGTCGACCGCGGCGGTCGAAAACAGCGCACTGCACCGCGGGGATGTCGGGAATATCATAATTTCGATGGCGGTGTCTCCGCTGTGGTTGCGGTCGTTTGGGCTGTTTCCGCTGCAAAACCGACCGCCGCGGACGGGTTTGGGCCTTCTCCGCAGGCGAACGGCGGTTTTCAGCCTTCTACTTAATACTGAGAAGCTCAGACAGGCACACGTGGATAACTACAGAATATAAAGAGGGCTCATAAAGATCACTGTTCGGTGTCTTTAACCTATGACCTCCCAGCCAAGTGCTATAATGCTGGCGCGAGTCTTTGAAAAAGAGCGAGACTGAGGGTAGTGCATCTTCCCCCTCGGGTTCCACACTGATGGTATGCCTTTGGGCTCCTGGTATCTTCTCCCCTTCCCACAACCATCATTTTCAAACCTAAACCAGAAGTACACAGAAGGTATTGGAGAGTGGCATTGAGCACTTTGTATAAAAGCGTTACATCACATTACTTTAAAGGAAATAGAAATCTCATAAAAATGAGGAAGCCTTGCAGGTATTTGCAATTTGTACTTCAGGTTGACTTTAATGAGCTTCACGATGTCAAAGGAAAAATAAATGCACTGATTTATGAATTAGCTTTAACAATATAGAGTATTGATGCCTGTCAGGAATAAAATGTTTGTGAGAATTACTTTAGCACTGAAAAATCCGTGGCACTTTCTGCAGCAAGCAACTCCTAAAGGGAAACACCGCAATTTTACCCTCTGTTTTTACACGTTGGAAAAAAGTGATAACAGCTAAATGAAAAAAATGCACACTTCAAAGAGTATTCTGTTCAATTTTTGTATTCTAAGGCTGAAATTTCATTGGGCTGGTTAACTAAAAGAATTTTAATGTTTTATAAAACGTATAATTATTAAATCTGACTTTTTAAAATCCTGGTATTCTTGACTAAAAACGAGAGTGGTTTTTATGGGTTTTCAAAAAATTTGCTTTTTAAATAAAAAGTAAAAAGTTTTATTTTTAAAAAAAAGCTGTGGTCAATGCAAAAAGCAATGGTTTTTTTGCCACGTTAAAACTAAATAAAAATAAAAAATAATAATTCTATATTTTAAAATTATGATTTTGCATAATCGTTTGAACAGTTTAAAATATACCAGTAAAATCCTTTCAACATATTTGATTTGTCAAACAAAGTTTTTATAAACAGCTTTAGTAATTTAAATATAGTAAATTTTTCATGTATGCACGTATGTATGCATGTATGTACGTATGTGATATTTGTTAGTTTAAGATGTTATTTATAGGCTTTATAAACATTTGCACTGATAACTACACAATTGGGAATCTTCAACATAATAAAATCTCTAAAACATATTTTATCTGCATACTTGTCAGGTCTCATATTTGAAATAGCTTTATACCTCCCCACAAGGAAGGTCAGCCAGTATTTTTCTTTTAAATTGTTCCACGGACCAATTTCAGTGTTGGAGAGTGTGTGCTCTCATTAAGCTGTTCACATTTTTGTTTCCTTTTTTCCACAATGTGCATTGCAAGATGGAGTAAATTCCATTAGATGCTTTGAAATTTCCAGTTTGGGTGATTTTTTGGCAATATACCTGTACATGGCCACTTTTGATTTGACAAGGAGCATTTTCACAAACACTCAGGGGCATATGTACAAGGAGTTAACGCCGCGTTAGCGGCACTTTTCTGCCGCAAATGCGGCGATATTTTATCGCCGTATTCACAAGCTGTCGCTGACCTCTGTTAGCGGCAGTTTTCCGGCGAAAACGTCAATTATAAAGATCGCCACTTCTGTTAGCGATAATGACATGCAAGGGAGGCGTTCCCGTGCAAAAACTGCCGCTAACCCCACTTCGCGATATTTATAAGGGGATTCCTTAAGTATGGAGGACCAAAAAAACTGCCTCTAACTGCAGTTAGAGGCAGTTTTTAAGACCAGAAAATAGCTGGTCTTAAAAATGGAGATAACCCTTGGGGCCCATTTCAGCAGGTTTTGTTGCTAGACCGCGCTGCAAGCAATGTAGCTGCGCTGCCCTGCGACAAAACTACAGGGCAGGACTGCGCACCATCAATAAGATAGTGCGCAGTCCTGGGCCTCACTCATGAAAAGTGTTGCAACGCTGCGACAAGACAGGGTTGCAACACTTTTCACTACCCCCTTCTTGCGACACCACGAATGCGCTGTATTTACTGGACAGCGCTCCATGACGCAAGTAATGACAGATACGTCGGGAATCCTGACGTATCTGTCTGCGCTAAAGTCAGCCATTGCTGCAGTCGCGTCACAGCCATGATGCAACTCCAGCAATGCATGGGGCCAGCCTATCCCTGTGGCACTGTGTCACCCTTACGCCTGCCATCATGCAGACGTAAGGTACTGACGCAGTGCCGTTCTTGAGGGGTGCCCGGGTGTTGGCGCAGTTGGAGATCCATCGGTGGCGGTTGCGCGCTGCGGTGTCATCGTCTGTAAGTGTTGGCAGAGTGGTGGTGCTGAGGGAGTTGACGAGACGTACTTCGGTGGCCTGGATCCAGCTGCGAGGGGGGCGATGATGGCGGTTGTGTACGGTGGGCATGGTGAAGCCGTGATGTATACAATGATGGTCGGTCCAGGAGAGTCCAGTGATGTGGCTGTAGTTGAAAGTCCCGATGGCGGAGGAGACGTGCTCGACCGTGTGTCCTGCTATGTGGCTTGCTGCGGTGACAAGCTGCTTGAGTCTGGGAGCTACAACGGGAGGGGGTAGTGTTCTGGTCACTGGGGTTGTCCAGGTGGAACTTGAGTTCGCCGAGTTGGATCTTGTCGGTGGATGGGAGAGCCTGGTGTGCAATGAGGTCTACAATGGTATCGGAGAACGGGTGTCCATGGCCCGGGGGGCCTGCAGATGAGGGTGCAGCAGAGAATGGGGTTGGGGTTGGTCCGGATCTGGAAGTTGAGGTGTTCCATGGTCACCGTTGGGTCATTAGAGTGCGTGGTAAGTCGGAGTGTGCTTCTGTAGGTGATGGCAATGCCTCCTCCTGGATGGTTGGGGTGGTCCTTGTGGGTGACTCAGTAGCCGTCAGTGATGGTGATGGCGATGTCCGGTCCGGAGCAGATGTTGGTCCTGGCAGGCGATGTGGCATCCAGGGTTGATGGCGAGGCGGGTGCTGGCGCCGTAGGGGTGGAGTGTCCGAGAGGAAGGGTCCTTGGTGCTGAGCGCAGTCCAGGGGCAGATGGACGCAGACGGGCTTGCATATGGCTTGCCTTTGGCACGGGAGACGTCCATTACAATGCAGGCATTACATCGCAATGCCTTTACAACACAAATCCAACAACGCAGGTGCCTTTACATTGCATTCCATTACAACGCATTGTGAGGTCAGTAATGGGGTATTTTTATTTTTTAGGGTGGGTATGGGTTTCGGGTGTCGGAGATGAAATGTGGGGTGTATTATGGTGTAAAATTTGAAATTTGAGGTGTGTTTTGGGGTCAGTCATGAAAATTGGGTTGTGCCTTTGGGTAAAATCTGAAAATTGAGGTGTGCATTTGGGTCACATATGATTTTTAGGGTGTCTTTTGGGGGCTCAAAGATGAATTTTAGGGGACAGGGTTTGCTTTGGGGTGCAAGGGTCAGTTTTAGGGTTGCACTCAATGAAGTGGGAATAGTAATGTTTACATCTCCGCAATCCAACACCTTCCCTACTGTTGCAATATTACTAGTATTAGTATGCGTTGTAATGGAATGCGATATAATGGTATGCATCGTAACTCCATATATACCTTTGGCACACCAGTGGTAAGCCCGCTGCACTTCCCAATGGCGGCCGCTATGCGGTCAGGCGCAGCGGGGGGGGCTGGACAGCTGGGAGGTGGGAAATGCCGGATAGAACACTGGATGGGGCGTGGACGCGGGGGGGTGTGTGTGAGTGGGTGTTGTAAATATTTAAGTGGTAGAAATCTTACCTCGAGGCCGGGTCCCGTGTCTTCGTTGCTCCTGCTTTCCTTTGTCTGCTTCCGGGAACAGGAAGTAGGCAGCCAGGCTCCCTCCCCTAAACCAATCACAACGCTGCAATGCGGCGTTGGGATAGGTCATTGGTGCCGGGACGAGGCGTTCAGCCAGGGCTGGAGGTGTGGGCATGTTCTCCATGCAGGCTGTAATGCAGCCTGCATTGCAAACAGGACAGTGCGCATGACTGCTTGTGCGGCCTAAGCAGGCTGACCAAACAGTCACAGCGCACTTGAGTGGGCATGCCAATCCGCCCATGCCCTGCTCCGTGCTTGGAGCAGTCCTACCCACCCTCCCACCCGCAAAGGAAACATAGCACGATTACATCAGTAAGTTATCATCATGTGATGGTTGTTCCTCTTCTGCACTGCTTGAAAGCAGTGGGGCGACGCTCTTCCGCCATAGCGGATGAGCCGCCACTGGGGGTGTGTCATCTACGTGTGCTAGGCCTGGGCGACTCGACCCCGGGCCTCCTGCGCTACGCGTTCCATCTTCTCCTTACCTGGACATTGACACTGTGGCTCAATCCGCTGCACTCTCCCCAAATCTGTGGCTCAGCTAGCAGGAGCCTCAGCCAGGTGTGTTTTCACAAGTCTGGGTACAGCAGTCGCCGCCAAGTCCGCTGGTGAACCTCCCGATGCAGCTGATGCAGCAGGGCCCCCTTAGGCGTGAAGTTGCAGCGCTCCCGCCACACAAGTTCGGCGCAGCTCTGGGGCCTCACCCTCCACAGAGTCCGGCCAGCCCAACATCATCCAGCCTGTGATGCAGAGAGGCGGCATCCACCATTGGTAATCCCCTCCGTGCACTCCGGTGTAGTGGTGGATCATAGTATGGAATGCAGACCTCCCTATGTTGGTGCGCAGGAGCGCCTCTACCATTAACAGCTCCAAGGGGCGCAAGGCGGTCTTCTCACACAGGTCAGCAACGTGTCTCCATGCGACCTGCCAGACTTCACCTCCAGGTACGGGCGATCGTCGCGCATCAATGTCTACCGCCACGGCTCATCGACTCCACAGCTCCTCCGCATCCCACTCCAGGCTCCAGACGCAAGTGCAGCAAAGCATCCAGGCTCCAGACGCAGGTCCAGCGAGGCATCCAGACGCAGGTCCAGCTAGGCATCCAGGCTCCAGACGCAGGTCCAGCGAGGCATCCAGGCTCCAGACGCAGGTCCAGCGAGGCATCCAGGCTCCAGACGCAGATCCAGCAAGGCATCCAGGCTCTCATCCTGGTCATCCTGGATGTTGGGTGGCTTGCAGGGGTTGTTGATGTGTGCTGCACTTGGCCCTGTCTGCTACATTCTGCATGTTTTTGGTTTTTATGCCTATTTTCTATTGGATGCAAAAACAACAATTGATGGACAGAATGCAGAACAATGTCATACATTCACCCCAGTACAGAGATCTGGGCCTAAATCCATCGTTTTTTTGCTCACCATGCCATTCCAGTTTGGACCCAGCCATATGCAAATCAGTCTTGACCCTGCGCCCAATGGGAACAGTCCAGCCCGAACTGCCAGGCCAGGTCCTCCCTGGACAGGAAACAAGCATCCTAGGAACGGTTTCGGGCTTTCAGCCCTCATCAGCCAGGATAGCTTGACTCCAGTGGCATGGAGAGCACAGTACCCACGTCTGGGCATACCCGTCCCACTCGGGGTGACGAATGCAAAAACAACAATTGACGGACAGAATGCAGAACAATGTCGTACATTCACCCCAGTACAGAGATCTGGGCCTAAATCCATCGTTTTTTTGCTCACCATGCCATTCCAGTTTGGACCCAGCCGTATGCAAATCAGTCTTGACCCTGCACCCAATGGGAACAGTCCAGCCTAAACTGCCAGGCCAGGTCCTCCCTGGACTGGAAACAAGCATCCTAGGACCGGTTTCCGGCTTTCAGCCCTCATCAGCCAGGATAGCTTGACTCCAGTGGCATGGAGAGCACAGGACACACGTCTGGGCATACCCGTCCCACTCGGGGTGACGAATGCAACCGGTCCCAGGATGCTTGTTTCCGGTCCAGGGAAGACATGGCTTGGCAGTTCGGGCTGGACTGTTCCCATGAGGCACAGGGTCAGACTGATTTGCATATGGCCATGTTTGAACTGGGGTGGCGTAGTGAGCTAAAGAATGATGATGGATTAAACCCAGATCAGTTGACTGGGGGTGAGTGCTTGCAATGTTCAACACTCCGTCCATCATCCCCTTTGGTTTTGCTATGTTCGCCCTAAGTTGGCAGGGTATGCCCAGACGTGGGTCCCTTGCTCAATTTGCCACTGGATTCAAGATAGCCTGGCTGATGACGGCTGTAAGCCAGAAACCAGTCCCAGGATGCTTGTTTCCGGTCCAGGGAAGACATGGCTTGGCAGTTCGGGCTGGACTGTTCCCATGAGGCACAGGGTCAGACTGATTTGCATATGGCCATGTTTGAACAGGGGTGGCGGAGTGAGCTAAAGAATGATGATGGATTAAACCCAGATCAGTTGACTGGGGGTGAGTGCTTGCAATGTTCAACACTCTGTCCATCATCCCCTTTGGTTTTGCTATGTTCGCCCTAAGTTGGCAGGGTATGCCCAGACGTGGGTCCCTTGCTCACTTTGCCACTGGATTCAAGATAGCCTGGCTGATGATGGCTGTAAGCCAGAAACCGGTCCCAGGATGCTTGTTTCCGGTCCAGGAAAGACATGGCTTGGCAGTTCGGGCTGGACTGTTCCCATGAGGCACAGGGTCAGACTGATTTGCATATGGCCATGTTTGAACTGGGGTGGCGGAGTGAGCTAAAGAATGATGATGGATTAAACCCAGATCAGTTGACTGGGGGTGAGTGCTTGCAATGTTCAACACTCCGTCCATCATCCCCTTTGGTTTTGCTTTGTTCGCCCTAAGCTGGCAGGGTATGCCCAGACGTGGGTCCCTTGCTCACTTTGCCACTGGATTCAAGATAGCCTGGCTGATGACGGCTGTAAGCCAGAAACTGGTCCCAGGATGCTTGTTTCCGGTCCAAGGAAGACATGGCTTGGCAGTTCGGGCTGGACTGTTCCCATGAGGCACAGGGTCAGACTGATTTGCATATGGCCATGTTTGAACTGGGGTGGCGGAGTGAGCTAAAGAATGATGATGGATTAAACCCAGATCCGTTGACTGGGGGTGAGTGCTTGCAATGTTCAACACTCCGTCCATCATCCCCTTTGGTTTTGCTATTTTCTATTGGAGATTGCAGATAGGCTATTTTTTGCATTACAGGCAAAAAAAACTCACGTTGGGCTGACTAACATGAGTTTTTTTGCCGCTAATGGGCCTATTGGTAGTTTTCGCCCGGTAACGCCGGAATTCCTATCGCCATCTCGCTAATGTTAGCGGGAGTTTTCACCGCCGATCCCTGATACTATCGCCATGTAGCTACGGCTTGTAAATACGCCGCTAACATGGCGATAGTTTTCAGCGGTAAGCGGCGATAAATAAACTGCTGCTAACTAGCGTTAGAGATAGTTATCGCCAGTCCTTGTACATATGACCCTCAAAGCGCATGTTTGATTCGCAAACAAATAGCACTAGCTCTGATGCACGGGGAGTTTTCTCTCATTGCTTTGGGGTTATTTTTGTTTTTCTTGTTCATGACAACGCAAAATGTCTGGCCCTAGTGAAGGCCAGCCTTCCTATGCTGTGAGCTGGTGGCCCTGTTGCAGTTGGACAGTCAGACAGGAGTTCTGATAGCAGAGTTGTCTTGGGCTTCATCTTCGGAAACTCTGCAGTTCCCCCACCGAGTGTAGTGACATGCTATATCCTCTGATTTACAGCAGATTTTCCATTCCTCAATACTTTGAATGACAACTTCAATTTCTACTCCTTAAATGATATTCAAAAGGGAAACATTCCTATGAAGATAGGGCCCAGGTGTTTAATCTAAGGCAGGCCTCCTTGAATGAAACAATACCACAGTAGTTCATACAAAACTGATGAAAGATCTTTTGTTGCCTGTAGTCTAATATCATCTTCATTTCTAAATGTTGGTCCTGATGGAGCAGGATTTCGCAAAAAGAAACCTGCTCGGATTTACACCCCCGTAATCCTTATTAACAGTGTGCAGTGTAAAATTAACCATGCAAATCACATGAACACGTGGGAAACCGCTTTGCGCATGCGTGCACTAATGTGAACTAATGCATGAAAGAACTAGGCCGCATTTTACATTGCGTTTCTAAAGAAACAAAATTAGTGCATGTCTAGGCCGCATTTCGCATTCGCATCTGCATTTTGCTTTAAACGATAATAAATAATGCCGCTTTGCATGAAGCTTATGCTAAGAAACTGTTAACAGGGGATAGTGCAAAAGTGGGTGGAACACAGTGAAAAGTGCATTTCCATGTAATTAATAAATGCTTATGTTCTATTTGCCGTAGTGAGTCAAATTGGCCTGAAATCTCTTAAGTTGTCTGGATAGATGAGGGGCTGGAGAATGAATAATATGACAAGCAGACAGAAGTGCTGAGCGCTGCAGAGAAATTATAAAGGTTCAAGGCTTAGCAGCACAGAGAACATTGTATGACTGCCAAACGGATGAGCCTGCCCGTGGGATCCAAGACTTCTTCTGCGGAACGTTAATGAAAAAATATATGAGAAAATGGAGAAATGTTTCAATATCGGAATAACTGAACGAGTCATATGGGAGAGTATATAGAACAATGAGTACAAAGAAATTGTGAATGGGAACCTAGTGGTGTGACAGGCCACCCCCCAAATTGACCAATGAACTGTCGAGTTTCATAAATTGTTTCAACTAATGTGGGTTGGACATGTAGGTTTTAGGGTATAACTGGGGTGCCTTTAGGGGTGTGGTTTAGCTTTAGCCTTAGCCTGAGCACTGATCGAGTGCAGAGGAAAGAGGGGTGATGCGTCGCTGACCGTCGGTTTTGCAGAGAGGCCTAGCTGTTCCTGTCCTTGTCCTGTCCCGTTCCTGAAATCTTTGTTTCCTGACTCTATTTCAGGAGACCCCCACTACTCCCTTGGCCAGGAGGGTGGTATTTCATTGATCTTTGGGTTTGTATTATCTTCCGACTCGTACTTTGCATAATTTATTTGCAAATGGATTTTTGTCTCTGAAACTTATGCTTCTTCATTTATCCACTCCGCCATAAGTATATTGTTTCGCATTATTTTTGCTGAAACTTATGTCTCTTCATCTATCCACTCCCTCATATGCATATTGTTAATTGTTGATGAGTCTGACACTATTTGCATTGCTGATTGATTTTCTCTCCCTTCTGTGAGATTCTTTGTTTGCAATTGCGACCTGTATATGATGAGCATTAACCATTTATTTGAGATAAACTTTTGTTTTAAAACTTACCGAGAGTTTGTAATTATTTAGCTGGTTAGTTAGTCAGTTAATTCTATTATTACCATCAACTACTCAACTAATTGGTCCATCGACCGAGAGGAAAGAGAGTTGATATACAGGTCTAGTTATTTATTTAGAATACATTAAACATGAATCTGTGAAGGAAACGATTTTTCACGTCTTTAAAACTTGACCGCCAGCGCATCAGGGATTTGGGTGAATGTGTATGGGCCATTGTATGTAATATTGATGAGTATCGATCCCTGATTAAGTGTTACGCTGGATCAGTCCTTTAGAAAAATATAAAGAGGCAGCTGCCAGTCACACAGGTAGCGTACTTCGGTCCCAACTACTCAAGTATAGGATAATATTTTTTCTAGAGTAGGCCAGAGGGCCCCCTCCAAACATAGTTTTCGCCAGGCGTATGTCAAATCAAAAGTGACCATCCACAATTGTATCACCAACAAATCACCAAAACTGGAAATTTCAAAGCATCTAACAGAATTCACCCCATGTTACAATGCAATTTGGGGGAAAAGGAAACAGAAACTTGAATAGTTTAAAAGAGAGCATGTACTGTCCACCAGTGAGTATGGGTAGTTGGTGCATGGTTTGCAGAGCATGGGCTAAAATAAAGCAAGTCAAACAAGAGCAAGCAATGTCTGTATCCAATCACATATCTAGAGACCTTGGCTGACTGTGCTCAACTACTGAAAAATGAATTGTGGTGGGTATTGGGTCACTGTGCACAATTACACAAGGCATGAGTTGTCAGAAGCAGTGGTTGTTGCCGACAGCCCCTTTGCCAACTCCCAAAATTCTCACTTTCTAATTCTCTAACCCAGTATATTTCAGTTTACTTGATTCTCAGAATTAGATTGAGTGTAAACTGTTAAACATCTTGATTTGCACCAAACGAAGTAAAATAGAAGAGTGAGAGAAGATGTAGTCTAGTTTGTAAATTGATATCCTTCTAATCAGGTAGCCTGGCTTCTAAACCGGACTCATGTATGTGACCAAAAGTTATATTATTCTGTGCACATCACTTGGCAACAAATACAGGAAGGTGTAGTGTGAATTATATGCAGTTTGCATCACTGTATCGGATTAAAAATCATCAATCAACCGCACCACTGACCTAATCAGCTTTCTGTTACTTATAGTCTAATGTACGGCCATGTTGTTTTTGAGATTGTTTTCGGCAGTAATGCTTCAAATACAAACGAGTACATTGACAAAAATTAACTTTTTTTCTCTTGTGGGAATTGAATAGAAAATATTAATAATTTTCTTTCAGAATCCCCTTAAAGGGGAAATTGAATTTCCCACGCACCCTTCCCTGCAGTAATATTGAGATTGTGTGACTTGTTTCGGATTTCTTCACACTTTGCACATTTGCTTGCAGTCCGTAAACCTTACATTGGTGATTCGTTTTGCATGAACTAGCACCAGAAGTAATGGGGTGGATGTAAACACATTCAAGGGACCCCTGAATGAGCCCCAGTGCTCATGTTTATGCCGCCTCTATATTCCGATTGCGTGCCCCAGGAAACTTCTTTCTAAACCCTCAGTGAAGCAAATGCCTCTTTATGAATACAGCTAGGGCAACAACACACCTAAAAGGCAAAAGATCTTGCTTTCTTTTTCCAAATAGTCACTCAGACCTGACCCTTCTTTAACCGTGGAATAAACTTAGGTGCCAGCTACAGGAATGCACATTACATGTCTTTCTGTGCCCAGCAGCGGTGTTAAATCCAGGACGCCATCTTGACCGCGGGCATTAAGACCATCCCCAAGGGTGAGCTATAATGTATGCATGAGGACATTGCTAAGAGATTAAGTAAGGATAGAGTACTAATAAAGGCAGGCAGCTAGCAGTCAAGAGATAATATTTCAAGGAAGGCTGCCTTGAACAGTCGCCACAGACTGTGGGTTCTCCACGTTCCTAAAGCGGATATGAATCACTCACTCTGTGACAGATTCTCTTCACGGCTGGTTGTACTGGACAGATTTCAAGAACAAGAAGTGCACAATATTCATTTTTTCTTCGGAGATTAAAGATAACAAGGCAGTCAGCCCATCAGCCCGCAACCCCTTTGCTGTATCATGAATCGGAAATGGTCTATTGTCCCACAAAGGGACAGAAGATATTCCTGGTAAGTAATTTTTCTTATGCACTTTGGTAAACGTGGATTTAGAAAATATGTCTTATGCCTCCAAAAGTGTAGCTCTATCATAACTTCCATTCTTAAACCTTTGTTCAAAGTGCCCAGAAGTGAATTGCTTTTGATTAAATAGAAGTGAGCAAGGGAAGTGTGATGTTTTATTTCACAAAATCTATTAGAACGAGTTCTCCAACAGCAAAATGCAATGTCTACTGAGTAAAGCTACACATTTTGAGCTTTTGTTCTACAGACGTGACATTTGACCCGCCACTCTAGGACTCCATAGATAGATAACAAAAGATTTGTTGGAAATGGCCCTTTCTAGGGTGCTTTCCCTTGACCTTTTGCTTTTCTCCTTCCCAGTTTTACGCTGCTCTGGATGCTAGCCTTAGGACTTGAGCGCGTTCTGCACTGCAGTGCAGTGTCAAAGCGATGTGCTTGTCATATACATACTGTGGATTGGTGTATATATGATTGGCTGATACGAGTTAGCTGTAAGTCCCTTGTCATGGGGAAAGACCTATACCAGGGGCATGCATTTCAAATGCGCCTCCGTGGTCATGCCATCCACGGAAGTATCTCATCGAATGTGCCACAAGTTTTCCCTTGTGGAGCCTGTGTGCACGGGTTACTGCTACTCAGTTTGTCATTTCTAAAGCTACCTGCCAAGGTTCTGCATGTCTCCTGCTTCATCAGAGTTCTCCCTGGCGATAGGATGCGGTGTTGGGAAGAGGTTGGGCAGGTGAGAGTATGTGTTACCTGCAAGAATCATGAATGACACCGGATGGTGTGTCCAGTACGATGGGCCTGCTTTTGCATTGGATTAGCATGAAGGGGTGTAGGGAAAGGCTGTTGAGCATTATTTCGAACAGGCAGAATAGTAACATTATAGTGTTTGGTATTGATAATTTTGTAATGGCAAATCGTCTTTGGTAGTAGGAGGGTACGTTCGACATTACGGTGCTGGAAATGTCACTTTGGAAAACTGAGCATTTCGGTGCTTGGAGCTCAGTGTACCTCGTGGCCTGTCTCCTAATTCACAACTGGGTGCTAGGAGGGTAGCCAAATCTGTGCATCTCTGATAGAGGGCATAAACGAGTGGGTGCATGGGAAACTGTGGACCTCTGACTGTAAGGGGCCTTTCTGGGACAGTTATGTGGGGGTGGAATTGGTACCTGCATTCCAAGGGGCAGGGTCTTGGCCCCACTAAAGATTGTGACCAAACCTCCTGGGGTAGGCTGGCAGACAGGACAACAACATTTAGAGAGGTTCTGTGCATTTCAAAGGTCGCATTTGAACTGATCATATCTTCAAATGCTATGGTGGGTATAACTACTGGAGCTTCGGCCTCCGAAAGTAGAGACACTTTTGGATTTGGAACCATACTACACCAGTTCGATACTGGGACATTGACATGAGGAATCATTAGGGCAAGAGGGACTTCAACTGGACTGTTCATAGACTTGTGGTGGCTTGGAGCTTCTCATGCTCCAAGAAGGGGACTATCACTTGGTGGATTTTGCCTGGACGTTGCTGGCCTGCAGCTAAATGCCAACTGTTGTTGCCTGGAACTCGAAGTATTCTCTAGGGGCCGGTGAGCTGGCCTCCTGTCCACGAGATCCCACGGATACAAGGGATCTCACTGTCTCTACAAGATCATACAGACCACACTGGGTGCAGGGGAGCCAGGTGGAAGTGATCGTGGTTGGGACAAGGACCGTCCTGACATACACCATCATCTCACTGTGCAAGTGGAGTGTGTGCGCAAGATCAGCACCCATCTGAGGTGCCAGGACATGAGGAGTTCAAGGCATGCGGGGGAGGCTTGCAGAGTCAGAGGGACCTGTTCTTGCAACCAGGGGGCCTGTGCTCCCTTGCACTTCAGAGCGTGTGGTGTCCGAGGGGTGTTGGGGGAACCTGAGCCAGGAGCTGAGACTGTGTCTGGCCTACATATCGGGAAACAACAGCACCTGACATCGCAGTCTCTGTCCGAGGTCATTGGTTTCCTCTCCCTGGACCCATGCCACAGGATGCTTTGTTTTGGAAAGCACCGTGATGAGACCTGAGGGCTTTTGTGTGCCTTGTGAGCATCTACAGCTGACTGTCGGGGGTGTATGGCAGGTCACAACGCCGCTTAAGGGGAAAGCATTTCTCCAGACTGGGAGGGGTGCCAGCTTCGTAAGTCACACCTTTTGTCTACAGGGGAATATCGATCCTGCACTCGTGCAGGTGCCATCGGGCAACTGGAAGTCTAAACTGGGAGGACGAAACGAAGCAACTGTTTCCTTCTGTGTTAGCTGGTTCTGACTGTCTAGTCAACAAAGCGCCAGCTGGGGCAATGTGTATAGTTGGCTGGTGTAGTTGTAGAATGAGGGGCTGGGTCACGAGGCATAGTCAAAGAACTGTGATTGTTTAACCTTTCTGTTAATGGGAAAGTCCGACAAGTGCATATAACTGTAAAGTGTAAATACATAGTGTGTTTCATTATGATTTCAATAGGGAAGTTTGACAGTTGCGTATAACTGTAGAGTGTATGTACAATGTGTATCTCATTTTGATTTCAGTGTGTGTGTGTAATACAAAGACAAGTGTTTTTATACTTACGTTGTGGATTCTTTTTGTTGCATACGGAGTGTGTTGCGAGGGGGTGTGTTATACCAGTACTTTACACTTGAGCACTGAGGATAAGCCTGACTGCTCAGTGTCAAGCTACTAGAGGGTCAGCAGAGGTTATCGGACAAGTGTATCATACTCATCCTATTTGTAACAGTGGATTCTGACTAGCTTTGATGCATCTTATCCAGTCTAAAACCACTGGGTCTCACAAGATTATAATAATCTTTATTCGATTATAAGTCACAAACAGAATAAATACAGTGATAAAATTTTAAAACATCATAGAATTGCGGGCGCGTATCTCTGATTTAAAAAAAGAACCAACTGCACGTCAGATATTTGGCTCAGACATCATTCGCAGGAAACATACATCTACATTTGCTAAATCTATATTGCTGTAATGATATTGAAAACTTTTTGACAAAATAACAATACGATTCACAGAAAAAAACATAAAGTGTAAAAGAGGTTGAACAGATTTCTCCCCATAGAGTCACAAGCCTACAGTTTAATTGCCATATTGGCCTAGGAGAAAACATAAAAGTTGGTGAACAATGCTGCCATTTCTGAATCTGTCCAAAAGTTATCTTTCCCATGAATTACTAGTAGATAAGAGATATGGCTCTATGCTGCTACAGGTTTGTAGTATGGCATACTTTCCTAATGTTGGTTTGGCTAATTCAGATAATTCTTTGTACAGACGTCTACGCTCCATAAAAGAGTTCTTGGCCAAGGTTCATCAAGTTTTACTATTGAGCTTGAGTTGTTAAATAAAGACGGTCTGCTCAGGTCATTCATTATCAAATGTATATAAGGCAGCCAGGGAATTTTCATGCATTTATCACTCACTAGGCAGTCTAAAATAACCCATTGATTTAATTTGGAATTGGGATTAGACCAGATGGGGATCCAGGGTAAAATGGGAGCCTCTTTCATCGAGCCATCTAAGTAAATTAGGTCCAGCTCCTTGTGACAGAAATAGTGAGGGCAACTCAAGGGTAAAGAGAGCAGATGATGGCAAAATCTGTTCATTTCCAGTTGCAAAGCAGAACTTTTGGTATAGCCCCAGACCCTGGCTCCAAGTGTACCAATATGTACACACTTAGGGGCCGATTCCGATTCGGGCCGGAAAACATACCAACCGACTCGGTACGGGAATGTTGTCCGACCGACACGTACCGGCGCTGCCCGACCCGCGTAGTACGATGAAATGCATGTGAATCACGACCGACTCGTACGGAACACAAGCCGAACGACCGAACCGCACGGAAACAAGCTATCTGGCCGGGAAACTACGCGAAGCGAACCGACCGACACGCACCAGGAATGAACCCGACCGAAACGTACCCGCGAACTCCGACCCGCGCAGTACGATGCAATGCGTGGAAAACCAGACCGAGTCGCACGGAGCCCAAACCGTACGACCGACACGCATACAAAACCCAGCCGAAGCAACCCAATACTCCGCGACCGACGCGTACGCCGCACATGAAACCCAGCAGGAACCCAGCTTGAAAGACTCGGAGAAGCCCGCACGAGCCAACTGCAGCGTCCTACTCAGTCAGTAGAACGTCTCCTACATGCCTAAAAAACTCAAAGGAAAAAATCCAAAAAAAAGGGCCAAACAAGCAATGACAAAGTCAATAAATAAAGGGGGAAAAAACATGGAACAAGGACACACCCACAACTCCACCCATATAAAGGCCACAAATCCCTACCATGATCCTTTGCAAATTCAACTGACCTGCCAGCACAGAACACCATCAGACAGCAACCACAGACACACTCACAACTCATCCATCACACAAGCCACACACCATTAGCACCTCCCAAATAGCACCCTCACATACACCCAGCAAAACCTACACTCACCCACCCTCACTTGCACACTCACACACACATCAATCCCCACCACCACCCATCACCATGCCCCCAAAGAAGAATCCAAAGTTCCTAGACAGTGAATTGGAAGTCCTGGTAGATGAGATCCTCAGGGTAGAGCCACAGTTGTTTGGTACATTGGTCCAACAGACCCCCATGTAGCAGAAAACCAAGATGTGGAAGAGGATCGTCGACAGGGTGAACGCACAATCACCATGTTTGCGCACAAAGGAAGACATCCAGAACAGGTGGTATGATGTGCGCAGGAGGGTCAAGGACCTACTCAAGAAGGATTACGCCGTGAGTCAGAGCACCGGCAGTGGCCCTCCTGCCAAACCACTATACCTCAGGCCCTGGGAGGAGAAGGTGCGGGCCATCCTACCACCAGTGAGCGTATATGGACTATCAAACATCCCAGAGCCTGGTGAGTACACAACCAATATACACAATATTGTGTGACAATACACACACATCACTGTCAAGGGGATAGTCAAACCATGCACCCTTAGCAAATCCACAGCAACCAAAAGATAATAATCCCAAGATGTGTATGTTAGTCAGATAAACACAATACATGCCATCTCATAGTGACATGTAACTGTGTCATGACATGTACAAACCTAACAACAAATAGAGCAAGGCAGTGGCACAAATATAACCAACAAACACAGTCAGATATTTTGCCACCACTAGAACACCACCTCACATGGAAGCTCACTGAAAGGAAGGAATTCTGTGTATGCTGGTGAAGTGAGTGTAGGCAATAGCATGATGGGAGTTGTAGTCACAGATATTGGTCACCATCACAATTTGCCCATCAACACCACTCTGAACCATGCTCACATCACAGGGAGTGGAAAAGAACTGACAAGATGGCTGACACTGGGTACTGCTGTGGGGAGCACAAGGCCCTGCTGGGAACTGTGCACCAACCAACAGCAGGACACCACTGACTGACATCCTGAAAGCCAACTTGCACTCCCTGCAATGGAAGCACGTTCCATGGTGGGATATCTGGCTGGGTGGGAAGGAGGACTGACAGCTCTGACCATAGTTACCAGCAGCTTTTCTCACACACCCCTTAACACAAACTCCACACAACTCACCTGGGAGAATGCATTGCCTCACACTCTAATTAAATATCCCACAAAGAACTACCACACTGGGTTATGCTGTGTGAAGCATAGGGACACTTTTGGGACTTGTAGCCAAACAAACGCCAGGACAACACTGTCAGCCATCCTGTCAGCACAGGCACACTAACCCACAGGGAAGCAGAGTCAAAAGGAAGGAAGTATGGGCATGCTGGGAAGGGGGGTGTAGGCAATAGCATGATGGGAGTGGTAGTCACAGCTCAACATCCCCCACCCACATGGCCCAGCAAGCTCACACTGAAGCATGCACATCTCACAGGGAGTGAAAAGCCACTTCAAAGATGTCTGATACTGCCCTCAGCTGTGGGGAGCACAAGGCCCTGCTGGGAACTGTGCACCAACAAACAACAGGACCACACTGTCAGCCATCTTGCCATTGCTGTCACACTCACACACAGTGAAGTCCACTCAAAAGGAAGGAAGTATGTGCATGCTGGGAAGGGGGGTGTAGGCAATAGCATGATGGGAGTGGTAGTCACAGCTCGACATCCCCCACCCACATGGCCCAGCAAGCTCACACTGAAGCATGCACACCTCACAGGGAGTGAAAAGCCACTTCAAAGATGTCTGACACTGCCCTCATTTGTGGGGAGCACAAGGCCCTGCTGGGAACTGTGCACCAACAAACAACAGGACCACACTGTCAGCCATCTTGCCCTTGCTGTCACACTCACACACAGTGAAGTCTACTCAAAAGGAAGGAAGTATGGGCATTCTGGGAAGGGGGGTGTAGGCAATAGCATGATGGGAGTGGTAGTCACAGATATTGGTAACCCTCACAATTGGCCCATCAACACCACTCTGAACCATGCTCACATCACAGGGAGTGGAAAAGAACTGACAAGATGGTTGACACTGGGTACTGCTGTGGGGAGCACAAGGCCCTGCTGGGAACTGTGCACCAACCAACAGCAGGACACCACTGAGTGACATCCTGAAAGCCAACTTGCACTCCCTGCAATGGAAGCACGTTCCATGGTGGGATATCTGGCTGGGTGGGAAGGAGGACTGACAGCTCTGACCATAGTTACCAGCAGCTTTACTCACACACCCCTTAACACAAACTCCACACAACTCACCTGGGAGAATGCAATGCCTCACACTCGAATTAAATATTCCACAAAGAACAACCACACTGGGTTATGCTGTGTGAAGCACAGGGACACTTTTGGGACTTGTAGCCAAAAAAACGCCAGGACAACACTGTCAGCCATCCTGTCAGCACAGGCACACCACCCCACAGGGAAGCAGAGTCAAAAGGAAGGAAGTATGTGCATGCTGGGAAGGGGGTGTAGGCAATAGCATGATGGGAGTGGTAGTCACAGCTCAACATCCCCCACCCACATGGCCCAGCAAGCTCGCACTGAAGCATGCACACCTCACAGTGAGTGAAAAGCCACTTCAAAGATGTCTGACAATGGTGCTCTGTTGTGGGGAGTACCAGGCCCTGCTGGGAACTGGGCACCAACCAACACCAGGACACCACTGACTGACATCCTGAGAGTCAACCTGCACCCACTGCAAGGGTGGCATGCTTCATGGTGGGATAACTGGGCTGGGGGAGAAGGAGGTCCGGATGTCAACCAAATACCACCAATGCTGGTCATGCACACACCTCAACATCCACATTGAAATGCATCAGGTTGGCAGGACAATGAGCCACACCAATATCAACCTCTGACTGTGACAACTTAGGACAATGCAATGTACAGGGCCGCATCCAGAGGTACAGTCACAACTGTCATGTGTTTGAACCATTGATGCCTGCAGAAACATAACATACATTGTGTGTCTCTTTCAAAAACAGGTGATGATGGGGAAACAGCAGCAGATGAGGAGGAGTCCCTGTCCCAGGCTCCGGGGGACCCTGAGCTCTCTGGTGTGGAACTGCCTCTGCCCTCATCGGATGGCGAAGACCAACCTGGCACCTCCGGTGTGAGTCATCATGCAGCACCAGCAGGACCACCATCTGCACCCCCTGCACCCATTCCTCCAACATCTGCCAACACACAGACCACCCCCGCCGACATGGACAGACCAAGGACACTGAATGACAACAGCACAGGGACCACAGCCCTCCGTGAAGCAACGGACAACAACCCCAGTATCAACCCCCAAGGGGGCCGAGGGTCACCTGTGCATGCCACGGCAGCTCCCGCACGTGTGGCCAGGGGTGGTGGGAGGGGTGGTAGGCAGAGGTCGCTGTTTGCAGAGGGGTCTGGACTGCATGATGACCCACAACTGGCACGCATTGCTGATGCGTACCAGAATAGCACCGTAGAGGTCAGCCAGGTAGTGGGGATCCTCAAGGACATTCAACAGCAGCAGGCTGCCCAGCATGCCCGCTTGGACTCCCACATGTCCTGTGTGGAGACACACATGTCCCGTGTGGAGACACACATGTCTGGCATGGAGTCCAAGTGGGACACATTGGAAGAACTGACAGCGGTGCAGAGGGACATTTGACATGCCTCCGCCAGATTAGCACCAACATGTCCACACCTCCCTGTGTGCCCACAACATCAGGTGCCGCAACAACTGCAACTGCCACAGGGAGGGAGGATGACTCTGGTGGAGAGTCCTCTGCACCGCAGCGGCCTGCACGTGAGGGTCCCCCCAGAAAGAAGAGGGGTCGTCCGAGGAAGGACAACTGAGAGGCCGATGGCCATGTACATCCCCCAGGAACCCAAAACCTGTTCTGGAAATTCTCCTTTGTGTGCAAACTGTTCACCCTGTCGAATGCAACCCAACTCTCCCACATGACATGGGGAGTTTAAGTTGGACTAATGTATCAGATGACTGTGGACTTTACTCAGGACATTTCTGCTACCAACATTTCCAACTCATCTGGGAACTTTGGATTCCAATACCAATGTACAGCACCCACCATCCTGTGCACTATCCTCACACATGTATGTAAATAAACTCACTAATACACCATACTTGCCTCTGTTGTGATTCCAACGTTGTTTTTGTCATGGAGATGATGATCTGCTAAATGACACTCTGCATGCTAACTGCCACAGCAAGTTCAACACCGTCATGTGAGTCATGGCGAGGTGACACATATGAGGGAGACACACCACTAGGGCTACACAACACATAGACACCAGGGCCATCTGACTCATCGCCTACACTGATGTTGCCAGGAAATACAGTGGAATGCACAGACACCACACCTATTCAGAGTCTGTGTTAACTAGCCCACAGGTGCAGTAAGCAAATGTCAGTCAGATGTGTGACCACAGACAACGCACATCCCAAAGTGAAGCATAGGTTTATTACACATTTGTAACATGTTGTTTCTACTACAAATGCAAGGTAATCCCACGTGGCAGTGGCCACACAGTCAACAAGTGTAGAAGAAATAAAGTCCAGGGGTGTGTGGCACATCACCTGTAGGGAAACGACTGCTGCCACCCTGAAAGCTGAATCATGGTGTCGGGGGATCCGAGTTGACCAAACAACTCTGAAAGCACCCTGTGAAGGACAGACATGACACACAGTCAAAAGCACTGAAGAACAGGACAGAACTGCAATACTCATGCCCAATACATGTCACAAGATACCTACACAAAACCAAGTTAGCATGTCAACACTGTTGGGGAGTACAGACTACCTGTAAGGACACATCGCTGCACGCATCCAGTCAAGTAGCACATGGCCACACTCAAACAGCACCAGAGCACCACCCACACATATCATGCAAACTCACATCATTGACATGACATCTCTGGATACTCACATTCAGCTGAAGAAGTTGGTGATGAGCTGTGTGCAGACATCACCCTCATCATCATCATCATCACTGGCATCGTGGCCCAGGCCAGGATCCTCCACAGGTGGCAGATGTTGGTCATCGTCATCCAGGATGAGAGGCAACTCCTTCCGCACTGCCAGGTTGTGTAGCATGCAGCAGACGATGACAATCTTGCACACCTTTGCTGGGGCATATGGGAGGGCCCCTCCTGTCTTGTCTAGGCAGCGGAAGCGGCTCTTCAGGAGACCAAATGTCCGCTCGATCACTCTCCTGGTCCAACCATGTGCCTCATTGTAGCGCATCTGGGCTAGTGTCACAGGGTTCCTGAGGGGTGTCAGCAACCACGGCATGTTGGGGTATCCGGAGTCACCTACATACAGACAATTGCACATTAGCTGAGTTGGAAAAGAGGGCGGAATACAACATAGCAGAACACGCACAATGGTACAAAGTCAGTACACACCGACAAGCCAGGCACGCTGGTTCTGCATCTGTGACATCATCCTCGGGATGCGACTACTCCTCATCACGTAGGCATCGTGTGCCGAACCGGGGAAACGGGCACACACATGTGAGATGCTCATATCTGCAAGACATACCACCAGAGCATTGATCGAATGGTAATGTTTCCTATCCTGTATGCCTGCTCATGTGCCTGTGGTGGTACCAAAGCCACATGTGTCCCATCAATGGAGCCAATGACATGTGGCATACTCCCCAGGGCATAGAAGTCACTCTTGACGTCAGTGAGTTGTTGACGTTTAGGGAAATAGATGTACTGGTTCAGGTATCTCAACATTGCCTCCAAAACATCGCGTAGCACACGGCTGAACATGGTCTGTGACATCCCACCAGCAGACGCCACAGTGTGTTGAAAGGTACCGGTGGCAAAGAAGTGTAGGGCTGCCATCACCTTCACCTTGGGGGTCAGCGCTGTAGGGTATGGCCGGCCAGGTTGCAAATGTGGGGCCAACCGCACCGCCAATTCCTCAATCAGCGCCCTGTTGAAGCGGTACCGTTGGATGCAGTCACGTTCCACCATTGTTGCAAGGTCAGGGAATGGTCTATGGACAGCTGGTGCCCTGCAGTGCATAGGTGAAGAAAGAAAGATTGTCAGTCACCCCACATATGTGCCATTGACCATACTCAATATCACATGATACATCATTACGAGACACAAGTACCTGATGTGTGTGCCGTTCTGTATGGACATATATGGCACCTACATGGCCAACATCTAACATCACAGTTCAACATGTGTTGACAACAAGTTCCAGGTTGTGCTATGGGAAATCATTAGGCTGTGTCACAGTACCCATTTACTGCTGTCACGTTCCAAACACACACCACAGTGACATGTCAGGACAGATGTGCCACAGGCATCACAGCTCATTGACAGGTAGATTCCCAGGGACCCTGTATTGCCACATGGACACTGGCATTACATGGCGTATCATGTACACATCAGCAAAACAATCATGACTCCCACAGGTAGTGGCCCCTGTTGCCTCTGCAGGACAGACATGGACGTCTGTGACACACACACGCACAACATCAAAGTCCATGCACAAACAACGTGGATGTGGAGACTGTCTCCCATTGTGCACATGGAATCAGAGACATCGGAAACACAACATGCACACAGACTGTGGAGGGCCATCACTATTGTGGCAATGGGTCACCCTGTGACGTACATACCTTCCCACATGGGACTCAGGGGGTATGTGACATGACATACACATACACAACCTGGAAATGTGACCATGCCACATGCTCTGAAATGAACAGTTGCACATCACAGTGGTCATGTGCACAACACACAAAGGATTCTGTCCCCATGAACACGTGCACAGCCTGGGAGTGGCTGCCCCCAAGTGCCACCCAAAAAACCACATGTTGACCCCCATACACAGAAAAGGTAATGCAGCCTTACATGCCTTAGGATACAGTGTGGACAGGCTGTGGTGTTGTAGGTGTGCCCCTGAGTCCCTGGCAAGTAAATGTGGCTGGCATACCTTCACCAGTGACAAGCATGGTGACATATGCGAGTGACTTGTACAGGGACGCGTCGTTCAGCAATGGACCGATCCGTGTGCACGCATTGGCCATTGCATATGATGTGAGCGGATACGCGTTGTACAGCAATGGACCGATCGGTGCGCACGCATTGGACATTGCATATGATGTGAACGGATACATGTTGTTTTTCGAAATACGCGTTGTACAGCAATGGACCGAACGGTGCGCACGCATTGGACATTGCATATGATGTGAACGGATACGTGTTGTTTTTCAAAGTACGCGTTGTACAGCAATGGACCGATCGGTGCGCACGCATTGGACATTGCATATGATGTGAGCGGATACGCGTTGTACAGCAATGGACAGATCGGTGCGCACGAATTGAACATTGCATATGATGTGAGCGGATACGCGTTGTACAGCAATGGACCGATCGGTGCGCACGCATTGGACATTGCATATGATGTGAGCGGATACGCGTTGTACAGCAATGGACCGATCGGTGCGCACGCATTGGACATTGCATATGATGTGAGCGGATACGCGTTGTACAGCAATGGACCGATCGGTGCGCACGCATTGGACATTGCATATGATGCGAACGGATACGTGTTGTTTTTCGAAATACGCGTTGTACAGCAATGGACCGATCGGTGCGCACGCATTGGCTATGGCCTGACATGGTAACGGACGCGTTTTCGAAGCTTTAACGAGTCGGATGCAGTGAATTCAGTTGGCCACCCACAACAATGTTGCAAATTAATGGGTGTCATGAAGTTGAAGATTTGAAGGATGCTGTGGGCGTGTATTAGTGCTGCTATTCCATGGATTGGTCAGATTCAGAAGATGCAAATGACTTGGACCTATCACTTTGGACACATGGGACAGTATCTGCCTCTGCAGCACACATATAATGCTGGCTGTTCCCCTGAGAGCTCACTTGCCTGCACTACATGCTCCAGGACGACATCTGCCACTACCACTGCTGCTGTCTCTGCATCCTCTGGCTACTGCAATGGCACGTACTGTGGATAGAGCCCCAGCCTTCAGCACTGAGGAGAACCAGGCCCTGCTGGACAGCCTCCTTCCACAGTACAGCAAGCTGTATGGGAAAGCAGGGGAGCAGGTGAGTGTGCTGTCCACTGCCTTACTAATTGTGCATGTTGTCTGACTAGCAAGACGTACAGTGTGTACACCAGTGGCTAGCATGCTCACTGAGTAGTTGTCACCCCCCAAAGTGTGTAGTCACATGCACTGAACAGGTATAGTGCAGTAACAGTGCATTCCAACAAGGTTTTACTTCCCAGGCAATGATACCATTTAGTAACTGCTGGCAAACTGTTCATAGCCATAGTTGCACTACCTGTGTAGATCATATGCCCCTGTGATTGAGACATGTATATCCAACTGTGTGATGCACGGAAATGTTGCATGTGTAGTAATGGCCTTTTCACTTTGTCATCCTCACAGGTTGATGACCACCAGGAGCAGGAGATCTGGCTGACCATCGTCCGGGCAGTACGATCTATGGGGGTCTACAGGCGCAGGATCCGCAACTGCCAGAAGAGGTGGCAGGACCTTCGGGGCTGGACCCGGAGGATCGCAAGGGTCCAGCTGAAGCTGTCGCCTCCTCGCAGGAGGGGCGGACACAGGACCCTGACCCCCCACATGCCCCGGATCCTGGCGGTGGTCTTCCCTGACCTGGATGGGCAGCTGAAGGCCAGACAGCAGCAAGGAGGGGGTAAGTGCTAGCCTCAACTGTGTACTATGACTGACATGCTCTATGCACTGCTTTAGCCTGGTTCCACTTCCACAGTACAACTGTCATGTCGTCCTGGACTCATGTCCCTCACTTGTGTCATGCCCCCTCCTCATCTGATACACAGGTGTGGCCCTTACAGTCTGTGACTTAGGTCACTTGGGTACTGTGTACTTGCAGGTACCTGTGGTTCAAGTTGGGGACAGCATCAGTTACAGGAACTTTGTGGTGGGCTGCATGGGTGGTACAATTGCTCACATTGCCTGTGATCTGACATGTACTCTGGGTATGGCTTTAATATGTGTTCCAATTGCTGCTCTGACTCACCACATGTCTGGGGTATGTGCCACACACCCATGCTTCTGCAGAGACCAAGGTAGGGGCCTCAGAAGTATGTACATCATGTGTGTGACACATGCATAGCCACCTGCCTAGTGTTCAGGGTAATACCATGTTGCACATGGACCAGGACTGTAATGCCTACTCCGTACATCGAAGGCCCTCTGTTCTCCCACTCCCGTGTGTCAGCATACATATTGGGCATTGTGAAGAGTGCACTCAGGTGTGTGCCTCTGTGTCACCGTGGTGTGGCCTTGCTATTTGGACTCCTGGAGGGTTTAACAATTTGGGATGGCAAGCCATCTGAGTTATGACTATGGGATCTGCACATAGGTCAATGCATAGGTCTCTGATCCCTTGACTGTGCACAATGTTGTATGAAACATTGAGGTGCCGGCAGCTTTGCTTCATTCTCATCAGACGGTGAAGTGCTCATGTGTATGGATTTGTGTTTGCAGTCACTCAAATGTCTCATTTGATTGACGTGGGATCATCTCAGTCCTCATGATGTGGGTGGCCAGGGGTGCACATGTGCACCTGTCAGCTACAGGGCTTACATTTCTAAAAATCCCCTGATTGTGACACAGTGCAGACTGGTGTTGTGTGTATGCACTGCCCCTGTGACAGGAGACAGTTATGACTGACTTGCCAGACAGGCCTGTGGCATGACATTCCAATCGCAAAGGGTGATCCAGCAGTGGTATGATATGTCCTGCATGCACATCATTGTTGCATTGTCTATCAGGACATGACGACATCATTGTGTCTGGTGATGGAAGCAAAACGCGCATATCAACAGAGACTTTGCCCATCACTTTTCCTGACACATGTACTGAGTCAGTGGCAGGAGATGGCATGTGTTTGGAGTGACACATTTCCATATATACTCTTGGATGTCCAACAACTGTGTATGTGGTGCATGTGTGCACATATGATTAGTCGCATACAACAGGCAGCAGACAGATGGGTGCATGGACAGGTAGGATATGTGTGGCATGACTGACTGTCAGGCAGACAATGGGCTTCTTCAAATCAGTGTCAGCACTAATTGCAATGTCTAGCAAATGATGGCAGGGCTTGCTCTGTGATGTGCTGTACTTACTGTGGTGTGTGTGGTCAGTACAGGTGACTAATGTTGCTCTGTTTATCCTGATTGTTTGCAGATACATCCACGGCCACAGGAGGAGACAGCTCCACGGACCAAGAGGAGCGGCAGAGCCAGACTGGGTCCACTGCATGGGAGACCGAGGGACCCAGTGGCACGGAGGGTGAGGGGAGCCACACTGAGGATACCTCAGCTACGACCACCTCGGCTGGGGGAAACTGCATCTCCAGTGAGGACTCCCTTGTGGAGGCGGGTGTCAGCAGACCAGAGGCAACGTCAAGCAAGTCTGTCCCCGCCACCACCACCATCTCCACCCTCCCATCTGCTCCCATCCCACATGTCCGTGGAGGCTCCAGTGTAGGGGAGCGTGTCTCCTTCATGCCAGGCACCGCACCCCCTGCCTCTGTCCCCCCTGCTGCCCTGAGTGTGGAGTCTGTGGACTTGCTGAAACAGATCCATGTAGGGCAGACATCAATTCTGAGTGTCCTCCATGCACACACGGGTCTTTTGACACAACTGGTGTCATTCATGGAGGGCATGTCATCTGGCCTGTCTGCCCTACATCGGACCAATCAGTACATGGCCTCCTCACTGACGGCAGCAGTGTCCCTCGCCTCTCCTACCTCTGCCCCATCCACAATACCCAGCACCCTACCTGTCCCAAGCACACACACACCGGCACCGGCACGCACCAGCACAGACACAAGCAGCACACAGACACACACACCAAAATCCAGACGCACACGCATGCACAGTCAGGGGACTGATACCTCACTCACAGGGGCTGGGGCCCAGACACACACACACACGCATCCACGAGCACTGCGCAGTCCTCAGATGCTTCTCCCTCTAAAGCCCTTCCCTTGCCTCACCTGCAACCCCCCCCTCCCAGAAGCTCTTCCTCTGTGAGCTTGGCCTCTTCCCCACAGATACACCTGACACGAAGTCCAGGCGGAAGAGGTGACCACCACACACAGAGGGGAGTGCCCCTCACACCCGGACACCCTCCCCCAGGCACAGGCAGACAGAGGACCCCATTCAAAAGTTCCCCCAGACCAGGAAGGCCAAGACCCCACCACCACCACCACGCAGCTCCACCACACAGTCTCTCTCCTCCATCCCCCAGGCCACCACTGCACAGGTTCCACTGCCACACCCTGCCCCAGGTTCCCCCACACACCGATACCGCATCCCCAAACTGCTTAGGCCCTCCCCCTACCACTTGCTCTTCCACCCCCAAACCAGACGCTCTGCCTGTTTGTGCCACTAGTTTGGAGACTGGGTCCCCCCTCTGTCCTGCCCACCTAATCTGCCCCCCTTCCACTCCCTTGGAGTTATGCACTGCAGTGGAGTCTACAACCACCCCGTCTGACTCGGGCACTGCAGTGGGGACCCAGTCCACTCCATCTGACCGGCCCACTGCAGTGGTTGCTGCACCCACAACATCTGAGTTGTGCCCTACAGTGGTGCCGGACCCCACTGAGTCAGACACCTCCACTGCAGTTGCTGGTGACACTCCTGCACCCACCACCCCTTCACTGCCTCCTTCTGGCATCCCCTGATCCTGTCCCTGCGGTCCCTGGCCTGCTCCTTGTATGCCCCTCCGAGGGGGATGTCCCCTGTCCGTAGCAGTGCAGGCAAGCAATGGGTGACAAGTTGTCACGTATCACCCTGTTGGGACTGTGTATTTGGACTGGACATTGGCCTTAGTTTCTTTTGGACTTCAAATTTTAATTTAACATTTGCTGAATAAAGCCTCTTTTTGTATAATTGTGGTTTTTCGTTGGTTTTTCTTTGGTTTTTCTTTGGATGTACATGATGTAGTTGAGTAGTTGGGTTTTTAACCCGAAACCGGTCCCAGGATGCTTGTTTCCGGTCCAGGGAAGACATGGCTTGGCAGTTCGGGCTGGACTGTTCCCATGAGGCACAGGGTCAGACTGATTTGCATATGGCCATGTCTGAACTGGGGTGGTGGAGTGAGCTAAAGAATGATGATGGATTAAACCCAGATCAGTTGACTGGGGGTGAGTGTTTGATTTGCTCTAACGCTCCGTCCATCATCCCCTTTGGTATCGCTTTGTTCGCCCTAAGTTGGCAGGGTATGCCCAGACGTGGGTCCCTTGCTCACTTTGCCACTGGATTCAAGATAGCCTGGCTGATGAGGGTTTTGAACCCGAAACCGGTCCCAGGATGCTTATTTCCGGTCCAGGGAAGACATGGCTTGGCAGTTCGGGCTGGACTGTTCCCATGAGGCACAGGGTCAGACTGATTTGCATATGGCCATGTCTGAACTGGGGTGGTGGAGTGAGCTAAAGAATGATGATGGATTAAACCCAGATCAGTTGACTGGGGGTGAGTGTTTGATTTGCTCTAATGCTCCGTCCATCATCCCCTTCGGTATCGCTTTGTTCGCCCTAAGTTGGCAGGGTATGCCCAGACGTGGGTCCCTTGCTCACTTTGCCACTGGATTCAAGATAGCCTGGCTGGTGAGGATTTTGAACCCGAAACCGGTCCCAGGATGCTTGTTTCCGGTCCAGGGAAGACATGGCTTGGCAGTTCGGGCTGGACTGTTCCCATGAGGCACAGGGTCAGACTGATTTGCATATGGCGATGTCTGAACTGGGGTGGTGGAGTGAGCTAAAGAATGATGATGGATTAAATCCAGATCAGTTGATTTGGGGTGAGTGTTTGATTTGCTCTAACGCTCCGTCCATCATCCCCTTTGGTATCATGATGTAGTTGAGTATCATCATGCATTTGCAGTTGTAATAGTGTTCAGATCAGGAAAATGAAGTGTGTCTGTGATGGACTCCATGTGGTCCATGGGATATGTGTCCTAATGTACTCTGGATCTATAGCATCCTTTGCTGCAGTCTGAGGGTGTAATGTTCAGCATTTGACACATGGATGTATGTTTTGCATTTGTAAATTAACATCTTTGGCTTACACTGATGCACATCTGGTGTGCTTACCACTGTTTAATGTTTCTATTTCCCTGACTGTGTGCCCATCTCCACTGGACATGCAGTTTAGCATATCAATGTTTAAGGACTCATCTGTGTATACAGTGCAACTTGCTTGACACGTGTTTAGGGTGTATGCAGATGACTAACATGACATTCCCGTACCCAGGCTGATGTGAGCAGAGCCTTCAGTGTGTTGTAGTTGTTGACTCACTGACCGAGTGTTCTGCTGACATGTTTGAGTCTTGCACAGACAAGGTTTGGCACAGCGGACCTTCCACAGGAGTGGAGTGCCCTCTTGGCAGTGTGTAGTCCCGTGACATTGGCTGGGCCCATGTTGTGTGTTGTGTGAGCATGTCTCTGTGTGTTCCCTTCCCTTTTCCTACACAGGCTGTGTCCCTAGGGATGTTCCTGTTTGTGAGGCTTGCTGAGTTGTCCTGCATCTTGGACCTGGTTTCTCTGGGATGTGGGTGCATGGCAAACTAATGTTCATGAGGTTGTCATCCCTAGTTTTCTTTGTTGTCAGGGCTGGGGATGTGGGCAAACGCAGATGGGACACAATCAGGATTCCCCTTGGCACTTGTGGGTTACACAAGTCATGTAATTTACAGTTTGTGGTAGCTTTCAGTGATTGTGACACGTTGTGTGTGTGACTGCTGCCACTCCTCAGGGTCAGAGCTGCAATGTTGGAAGTTGTCTATGTGTGTTCTTTGTGTGTCACCTTGGCTTCTTCATTGGTGTGTGACTGTGGCCGGGATCCCATTGATTGGGGTGGATTTCACGTCATGCCCATGTACGGCGTACTGTGCAGTGTGTCAGACATTCACGAGTCTTGTTGACTGGCCATGTGTGATGGGTTTCACACCTTAGTTCCCACCACCCCCTGGGATTGTCATGGGTGCATGTGCAATGTCACCAGTCCATGTGAGCTTCACAGCTACACATTGGTGGAGATCAAGGTGTGTGGTGTTGAGTGTGTGCAAATGTGAGTTGTTGCACGGCTAGACCCCTACCTCCATATTGGCCTTGGCTGACAGGCCGTGTTGATTGATTTGTGCTTGTGTAGGTGTGATGGTAGTTAGTTGCTCAGGACACATGGCTGTGGTTCACTGTGTGAACGACATCTACCTTTGTCATCACAGTGGGATTATCATGCAGGCTAGTGTCACCACAATGCGGTGTCCCTGGGAGTAGTGCTGTGGTGGGTCTGTCTCTTGCTGTGTTAGTTGCTGTCCCTACAAGCTTGTGTGACATGTGTAATTTGGGCTCCCTCTCATCTAACAATGCCTGATTGCCCACATAGGGAAATCCGATCCATGAGTTACTTTTGTGTGGCACTGTATACACATCTGGGTAATTGGGATTCAGGCCTCCTCATGTGTTGTGGGGTTGCCTGGGGACACTGGCACACCCCCATCACCTGTTGTGTTTGATATGCAGTGTGAGGCTGCCTGTTTGTGTTTGTGCATCTGCACCACTGCATTGGCATATCTTTAGTGTTGCATTGGCTGTATGTTGTTTGGTGGATTTCCCCTGCTGTCCCTGGGACTCCTAGGTCATCAGTCAGCACAAAAATCATGGTTTGTATGTCCCATTGCTGCCATGGTATGGTATTTGTTCACCTCACATCTACAGTCTCCACAGGATATCTACATTTGTGTGTCCATTGGTGCAGATATGTGGGTCTGCATTATGATGGTCACTTCTGTCATTGTGTAATTGATAAATGTTGACAATGTCAGCCCCCATGGGTGATGTTTGTCTGCACATGGCCAAAGGTATGTCTTATTTGCACTGCACTGTTTGCCTCACCCAATCTATGTTGCTATGGGACACAAGCACTACTTTGCCACTGATGTGTTTGTTGTTGTGTGACCAGGAATCATCCATGCTGTTTGGCAGTTGCAGCTTTTTCCATGACAACACTTACCTTTTGGTCACTGTGATGATGGGGCTTTAGACCCCATTGCCACAATGTTCAATTGGGCTTCAGCTATGGACCCCACACTTACATTTTGGTCACTGTGATGATGGGGGTTTAGACACCATTGCCACAATGTTCAAAATGTGCTTCAGCTATGGACCCCACACTTACATTTTGGACACTGTGATGAAGGGGGTTTAGACCCCATTGCCACAATGTTCAAAATGTGCTTCAGCTATGGACCCCACACTTACATTTTGGACACTGTGATGATGGGGGTGTAGACCCCATTGCCACAATGTTCAAAATGTGCTTCAGCTATGGACCCCACACTTACATTTTGGACACTGTGATGATGGGGGTTTAGACCCCATTGCCACAAGGTTCAAAATGTGCTTCAGCTATGGACCCCACACTTACATTTTGGACACTGTGATGTTGGGGGTTTAGACCCCATTGCCCCAATGTTCAAAATGTGCTTCAGCTATGGACCCCACACTTACATTTTGGTCACTGTGATGATGGGGGTTTAGACCCCATTGCCACAGTGGTCATGGTCTGCTTGCATTGTGGAGGCCACACACATTTATGTGTGACACATGTGATAGGGGTCACATTGTATGTTCATTGTCATGTTCAGTGTTGTAGGCATTTGACACAGACTACACACGCTTGTCATGATGTTGGGGTGATGTCTTTTTCTGACATTCCTTATGTTGGAGTATGCTGGTTGTGTCATGCATTACCCGTCCTATGAGTGGGGATGGTAGTGGTGGTAGGCATCCAGGCCCCCATGAGTAGGGGTGGTGTTAGTGGTAGGCATCCATCACCCTATGAGTGGGGATGGTAGTAGTGACAGGCATCCAGGCCCCCATGAGTAGGGGTGGTGGTAGTGGTAGGCATCCATCCCCCTATGAGTGGGGATGGTAGTAGTGACAGGCATCCAGGCCCCCCTTAGTAGGGGTGGTGGTAGTGGTAGGCATCCAGGCACCCATGAGTAGGGGTGGTGTTAGTGGTAGGCATCCATCCCCCTATGAGTGGGGATGGTACTAGTGACAGGCATCCAGGCACACATGAGTAGGGGTGGTGGTAGTGGTAGGCATCCATCCCCCTATGAGTGGGGATGGTAGTAGTGACAGGCATCCAGGCCCCCATGAGTAGGGGTGGTGGTAGTGGTAGGCATCCAGGCCCCTATGAGTGGGGATGGTAGTAGTGACAGGCATCCAGGCCCCCATGAGTAGGGGTGGTGTTAGTGGTAGGCATCCAGGCCCCTATGAGTGGGGATGGTAGTAGTGACATGCATCCAGGCCCCCCTGAGTAGGGGTGGTGGTAGTGGTAGGCATCCAGGCCCCCCTGAGTAGGGGTGGTGGTAGTGGTAGGCATCCAGGCCCCCATGAGTAGGGGTGGTGTTAGTGGTAGGCATCCATCCCCCTATGAGTGGGTATGGTAGTAGTGACAGGCATCCAGGCCCCCTGAGTAGGGGTGGTGGTAGTGGTAGGCATCCATCCCCTAAGGGTGGGGATGGTAGTAGTGACAGGCATCCAGGCCCCCTGAGTAGGGGTGGTGGTAGTGGTAGGCATCCAGGCCCCCTGAGTAGGGGTGGTGGTAGTGGTAGGCATCCAGGCCCCCATGAGTAGGGGTGGTGTTAGTGGTAGGCATCCAGGCCCCCATGAGTAGGGGTGGTGTTAGTGGTAGGCATCCATCCTCCTATGAGTGGGGATGGTAGTAGTGACAGGCATCCAGGCCCCCTGAGTAGGGGTGGTGGTAGTGGTCGGCATCCATCCCCTATGAGTGGGGATGGTAGTAGTGACAGGCATCCAGGCCCCCATGAGTAGGGGTGGTGGTAGTGGTAGGCATCCAGGCCCCTATGAGTGGGGATGGTAGTAGTGACAGGCATCCAGGCCCCCATGAGTAGGGGTGGTGTTAGTGGTAGGCATCCAGGCCCCTATGAGTGGGGATGGTATTAGTGACAGGCATCCAGGCCCCCTGAGTAGGGGTGGTGGTAGTGGTAGGCATCCAGGCCCCCTGAGTAGGGGTGGTGGTAGTGGTAGGCATCCAGGCCCCCATGAGTAGGGGTGGTGTTAGTGGTAGGCATCCATCCCCCTATGAGTGGGGATGGTAGTAGTGACAGGCATCCAGGCCCCCTGAGTAGGGGTGGTGGTAGTGGTAGGCATCCATCCCCCTATGGGTGGGGATGGTAGTAGTGACAGGCATCCAGGCCCCCTGAGTAGGGGTGGTGGTAGTGGTAGGCATCCAGGCCCCCTGAGTAGGGGTGGTGGTAGTGGTAGGCATCCAGGCCCCCATGAGTAGGGGTGGTGTTAGTGGTAGGCATCCATCCCCCTATGAGTGGGGATGGTAGTAGTGACAGGCATCCAGGCCCCCTGAGTAGGGGTGGTGGTAGTGGTAGGCATCCATCCCCCTATGGGTGGGGATGGTAGTAGTGACAGGCATCCAGGCCCCTCTGAGTAGGGGTGGTGGTAGTGGTAGGCATCCAGGCCCCCCTGAGTAGGGGTGGTGGTAGTGGTAGGCATCCATCCCCCTATGGGTGGGGATGGTAGTAGTGACAGGCATCCAGGCCCCCTGAGTAGGGGTGGTGGTAGTGGTAGGCATCCAGGCCCCCTGAGTAGGGGTGGTGGTAGTGGTAGGCATCCAGGCCCCCATGAGTAGGGGTGGTGTTAGTGGTAGGCATCCATTCCCCTATGGGTGTGTATGGCATTGGTGATAGCCATCCCGCCCCTATGGTTCTGCTGTTGCTAGTGTATGTCATTTCTGCCTCCCTATGTGTGTGTGACATATTTCGGGGACGTGTCGTTTGTTAAACACAATAATTTCCTTAGTAGGTTCTGTGCAGCTGTATAATTAAAACATTTGTTGCCCTCTGGTGGGCCATTAAAGCCAATCTTCAATCCCAAACGGACTCGGCACATTACCCTGTCCTTGGTCCCTTAAGTTCATAATGGTGGTGCTTCCTCACTACTTAGAACGCCGTAATTAATCTGTCAAACAAACTTCCTCCGGTTAACTTAAGGGACATGGTAATGTGCCGAGTCCGTTTGGGATTGAAGATTGGCTTTAATGGCTGGGATTCTTTTTTCAGAGGTCCACCAGAGGGCAACAAATGTTTTAATTATACAGCTGCACAGAACCTACTAAGGAAATTATTGTGTTTAAAGAGGCATTCTCGAGCATAACAGAGACTTGGTACTATATATCCCAGAATGCATCAACAAGGATACTTACCCAATGTGGGGCCTACAGGAGGGCAATGGCAATAAAAAACAGATTGGGACATATGCCTCTTTGTAAAATACTGTGCAGCTGATATGACGCCTGTGAGCAAGCAGTGAAATACTCCGAAACGCGTAGGGCAGAAAATAAATATTCTGAACTTTGAATGCTGGCAGCCTTCACTGAATCTCTGTCCGAGTGCTTCTCGAATCGGAGGAAGTTTGTTTGACATATATATATATGTATATATATATGTATGTATATATATATACACACACACACACATATATATATATATATTCACTGAAAAAACCATAGGTTTTAGGGACAGTTATAGTTAGTTGGACATTTCACTCATACAAAACCATAGAAATTCCCCGTTATAGTTAGTTCAGCTAACTATAACTCGCGCCCGCAATGCACTGCTGATGACGTCACATATTACATCACTCATGACATGGTCAGTGACATCACTGATGACATCACTGATGACATCTCAAATGACATCACTGATGACATCACTGATGACATCATCCAGTGACTGTGTGTTTCTCTAAAGTTTAAATATGTTTAATATATATGCCAAGGTGTATTGAAGAATGAGTGGGTGTATAAGTGTCTGGATGGATGATTTAGTAGGTGCGTGACTGACTCTATAAGTGAGTGATTAAACGTATCTTACTGAATGAATGGGTTAGTGACTAAACTGTGTGAATGTCTGTATCCGTCTGTCTGTTGGTGTGTAAGCGGCTGCATGGGTTTGCGAATAGCTACATGAGTGTCTATATGGGTTATTGATTGGTTGTCTGAGTATCTGTATGGGTGTCTGAGTGTTTGTGTGGGTGGGGTGTGTGTGACTGCGCATAGATGTGTGAGTGGGTGATTCACTGGGTGCATGGTTTCAAGAGTGCATCTGTGATGGACTGTATGGGTGGGTGAGTGTGTGTATGGGTGTGTTAGTGAGTGAATGTATATCTCAGTGGTACATGTGTGAGTAACTACATATGTGAAAGGCAGTATATATGTGTGTTGGAGTATATAAATGGCTATAAGTGAGAGTGTGTGATTGTGAGAGTGGCTGTATGGATGAGTGTGTACTTGTATCAGTGATTGTATGAGAGCATAAGAATGTGCTAGTATTTGTATGAGTAAGTGAGCTGGTGTGTGTATAACTGTATAGGTGAGTAAATAGCAGTG
The DNA here is from genome assembly GCA_963921515.1 of Calotriton arnoldi. Classification (NCBI taxonomy): domain Eukaryota; kingdom Metazoa; phylum Chordata; class Amphibia; order Caudata; family Salamandridae; genus Calotriton; species Calotriton arnoldi. The sequence continues at coordinate 866,869 of CAWUFW010006556.1, forward strand.
TGATTAATTATTTGCATGACTGACTAGGTGTGTGAGTACCTCTATGGATGAGTGGCGGTGTGTGAATGTCTATGTAGGTGTATAAGTGCATATGAAAGTCCTGTACTGAGTGACCGTAAGTATGAGTGACTGTAGAGGTGAGTGAGTGGATGTGTGTGTAGACCTAAGAATCAGTGAGTGTGTATGTAGTTATTGGTGTTGGAGTGTCTATGGTTTTGACAATGGCAGTCTGTAATTTAGAGTGGGTGTATCAAAAGTTATATTAGGGTGTGAGAAGATGCATCAAATTATCACATGGATGATGTCATCAGTGATGTCATCAGTGATGTCATTTGAGATGTCATCAGTGATGTCATCAGTGATGTCACTGACCATGTCATGAGTGATGTAATATGTGACGTCATCAGCAGTGCATTGCTGGGGCGCGAGTTATAGTTAGCTGAACTAACTATAACGGGGGAATTTCTATGGTTTTGTACGAGTGAAATGTCCAACTAACTATAACTGTCCCTAAAAACCTATGGTTTTTTCAGTGAATTTCAAAGGTTTTTTAAATGCTAATTTCTAACTATAACATGTCTGAAACCTATGGTTTTTTCAGTGAATTTCAAAGGTTTTTAAATGCTAATTTCTAACTATAACGTGCCTGAAACCTATGGTTTTTAAGTGAATTTCAAAGGTTTTTATATGCTAGTTTGTAACTATGCCTACAGAGGTAGGACATGTGAAGAAAGAAGAAAAAACGCACAGAAAGAAGCAAAAGAAATGCAGAAAGAAGCAACAGAAGTCCACAAAGATGAAGAAAAGTGCAGGAAGAAGCAAAAGATGTGCAGAAAGAACCAACAGAGGAGCAGAAAGAGGCCTTGTTCCAAAATCATCCTGTGCCCACAACTTTTCCGACGTGTACTGGTGGTAACTGACTCTGACTAACCAGAGCCAGTGCTATGCTAAAACACACTTAGAATACAGTGAAAACACCTACATACACTAGGGAACACTATGCGTTGAGGTACCCCTGTGATTAGCATGACCTCCTCTGTAAGTCCCTAGTACATAATAGGGCAGGGGATTAAAACTACCTCTTAAAACGCGCTACAGGGCGCGTTTGCACAGTGATGAAAGGAGGGGGCCTGAGGTGACATGTGTGCAAACGCGCCCCATGGCACGTTTTAAGTTGCGGATAAGTCCCTTGAATCCTGAGTGTCCCTGGGGCCCAACTAGCCCCCAGGTACCTACAGTTAGGACCACAGAGCTGAGTTGCAGAGAGATGTTCAGAGGCCACGCCCCTTACACCTCTCTGCAACGCAGCTCTGTGGCGCTTTCTGGACGTACCTGGTGGGCTGGTTGGCCCTAGGGACCCTCAGGACTGAAGGATTTAATTCCCCATCTTAAAACGCCTACAGGGCCTGTTTGCACACATGTCACCTCAAGCCCCGCCCCCTTCCTTCACCACTGTGCAGTCGCGCCCGTGGCGCGTTTTAAGTTGGGGGATTAAGTCCCCTTGAATCCTGAGGGTCCCTGGAGTCCAACTAGCCCACCATCTACCTCCAAAGCGCCACAGAGCTGCGTTGCAGAGGTGTAAAAGGGCGTGGCCTCTGAACACCTCTCTGCAACGCAGCTCCCTGGCGCATACTGGAGGTACCTGGTGGGCTAGTTGGCCCCCAGATGCCCTCAGGTTTGAAGGGGAATTAATTCCCCAACTTAAAACGGGCCAAAGGGCCTGTTTGCACACATGTCACCTTTAGCCCCGCCCCCTCCCTTCACCACTGTGCAAACGCGCCCCATGGCACGTTTTAAGTTGGGGGATTAAGTCCCCTTGAATCCTGAGGGTCCCTGGGGTCCAACTATCCCACCAGGTACCTCCAGTAAGCGCTACAGAGCTGCGTTGCAGAGAGGTGTAAAAGGGGCGTGGCCTGGACCACCTCTCTGCAACCCAGCCCTGTGGTGCTTACTGGAGGTACCTGGTGGGCTAGTTGGCCCCCAGGGACCCCCAGTATTCGAAGGGGAATTATTTCCCAATTTAAATCGCGCCACAGGGCGCGTTTGCAGAGTGGTTAAGGGAGAGGGGCGGGGCCTGACGCCGATCGCGTCTTTTGCTTCCTTTGTTTGTTTTTTAAGGGGGGCTGTGTGGCACCCCTTCTTTTTTACTTTTTGGGGCCCTGGGGACCCCATCCCCCAGGGCCTGATGCCTTTTTTCTTTTAAAAAAAAAAATACTGTACGGGAAGCCGATTCCGGCCCCGGGGACCCCATCCCCCGGGGCATAGCCAGTTTTTTATCACATATTTTTGGAGGAGGGGGGCTGCGTGGCCCCCCTCCTAAGGCCTCTATTGGCCCCGGGGACCCCATCCCCCGGGGCCGGCCTTTATTTATTTATTTTTATTATTATTTTTGGGGAGGGGGGCCGCGTGGCCCACCTCCCGGGCCACTACTTGCCCCAGGGACCCCATCCCCCGGGGCTGGCCCTATCCTTTGGGGTCCATGGGGGGACCCCAACTCCCCCACGGACCATGCCGGCTCCCCGCCTCCTGCGGGAGCCGGCATTGCTTTCCACATGGGGAGCTGCTGACATGCAGCTCCCTTGTGGAAAAGCAATGTGCTTTGGATATTGGAGCGAGAGCAGGTTTCCTGCTCTCGCTTAATATCCAAAGCAGTTTGCAATGACAGGGCGGGAGCCGCGAGGCTCCCGTCCTGTCATAGCAAACTACAGTGTCCCGGGGGTAGGCACCCCGGGACACTGCAGGAGCCGGCCCTGGGGGGTGGTGGTCCCCAGGGCCATCAAGGGCTCCAGGATGGGGGCCGCACGCCCCCCCATCCTGTGTGGAGGTGGTGGTCCCCGGGGCTCGGGGGTCCTAAACGGACCCCCTCATTTTATTATTTAGTGCCCCGGGGAGGTGGCGGTCCCCGGGGCGTGTGGGGGGCTCGAGCCCCCCCACACAGGCAATTTAAAAATAAAAAAAAGAAGCCCCGGGGGTGGCGGTCCCCGGGGCTGCGGGGGGGCCGTGTGCCCCCCGCCACCATTATTTTTATAAAGCCCCGGGGGTGGCGGTCCCCCGGGGCGCCTTAGAGGCCCCCCCATGTTATTTAATAATCCCCCACATGCCCCCGGGACTTGGCCCACCCGGGGGCCAATTAACCAGGAAGCGCGGGAGTCCGCGCTTCGTTTTTTTTTTTTTATCGGCAGGATCCGCGCACCCAGTGCGTTTTTTGCCCAGGCCTAGGGGGTCAGGGTGTTTCTACCCTGCCCCCTTTTTGCATTTTGCGCAATTGTTTTTACTGTTTTCTTGTGACTCGGAGTCACAAGATGGCTGCCAACACTTCCTGCTTTGGAGTGTTGACAGCCAATTAGCATACAGCTGGTCATCGGGAGGGTGCGCGGATCCTCTGCGGCCATAGATATATATGTGTTTTTACTTTTGATTTTCTCAGCAACTACTGAACGGATTTACACCATTTAACAAAAAGGGTTCTTTCTGAACCAAGAACTACCTCTTTGCCAAATTTGGTGTAATTCCGTTCAGCAGTTCGGGCTGTAGCCGTATCTAAAGTTTCCTATGGAAAATTGCATGGGGAAAACACGTTTTGGGACCCCCCTTTTTTCTCGGCCTCCGCTTGACGAATCACCCCGAGACTTTCAGGATAGGAGCGGACCGGAGCGGGCCACAAAGTTTGAAAATTTCGCGAAGATTCGTCAACCGGCGCCAAAGTTATTTCAAATAGAATGTTGCGGATTTCCTATGGAAAATAGGTCCTAACTATAACTATCTACTGGCGACCGCCAGTAGATAATATAGATATATATATATATCTATATATATATATATGTATATATATATATCCCACAAAAGCGTTGTTCCAACTCTCTACGAACAACACACCACGGCCCAAATTCTTTTCAGCGTGTTTTTATTTTAGCAATACAACTCTACGCATTTCGGAGCAATCCGCTCCTTGCTCACGAGCGTATATTTGAAAAACCACATTTTCCAGACTTGCCTGTGGTGTGGAGGTTCGTGGGACGGGTGTGGAAAAAGCCCATAACATATTCCAAGCGCGTCGCGTTCCCAACTCAAGGAAGACGAAAAACACACAAGCCCATGTTGATGTTGCAGGTGAATTTTACTGTGCGGCAGCCAAGACGCCCAACGCCTTTCGGGAACACTTCCCCTTGTTCATGGGACAGAAACGTTTTATGGCAGCAAGAAACAAACTTCGTTTAACAGTACATAACAAGTGACATAAAGGTAGGACAGTAAAACAGACCAGTAAGTGCAGTGTTTCAAGGGGATTAACATGAGCGACATTTCAGAATGTTACTTCTTAACATTAAGAGAAAGGGAGACAGTGTGAAGTTTCAATAAAAAGTGTCAACAATACCAAATTGTTCCTGCTCTTCTGTCGTTACAAATTAGAAGTCAATTTACATAGAAACCATGTGCTGTATAATAATACTTCCACTTGTTATTAACCATACATGTATTACTCGATTAGGTGTGAGGCACATTAGTTTCAATTATGATCGTAGTTTTGAATCACTGGTCATTTTCAGTTATGACATCGGCTCGGTTTTTGGCGACCTCCCCCAAAAAATATGCACATGACAGAGACTCACTAAAAACAGGGTCCTGTTTCAGAGGCTAAAAATGTTTTTTGTCTCTGCAAAAACAGCATTTTAAGATATTTTGTAATTCAAATTCAATTTGTTTGTAAAATGGGTGATAAACAAGTTTACCAGGGAGCGACTCAGTTTGCTGCTGAATAACCCTCCACAGCGCTTCTGACCTTAGGTGAATTGCCAAGGGGATGCTTTGATATAGTGAGTAGGGCGCAGACGAATATGACATAATGAATGTTTCTTGTGTACAGATTAAGGCAAATGATTGCATTCTGACATGATGGGCACAATTTCTTTATCCCGCAGAGTGTGACTATAAGCTCACCTTGACTGCTGGCGGATCCATAGAGCAAAACATTTCTCTAAATAATGTATGTGTCTCACGTTTTTTTAAATGTTTGATGTGCTATGTGTTGTATGTCAGAAGGTACACTGATTTTACTAGAAGTGCTCACCACTATTTTGAAGCATACATTAGTTTACTAGTTATGACGCAATGAGGTGGTGATCAGAATGAGTTTTAACAGCACGTTCTTGGAGTAATTTTTATATACGTGGTGGTTGAAATATGTTTCTCTGCCAAATCATTGGCAGACTACCCTCTTATGATTATATATTGCAGATTACAAAACAGTGAATACCAAGTTGGTATAATTAACTTCTTATATGTAGCATGCAAAGTGTTTGAGAGTGATTAATGCCAACAGCATTACAGAAGTGGTATCAAGGAGGTAGATCCTTGGTCCTGATCAAAAGCCTAGGGGATGGCTTGAACGTGCCGGCCCTTAGGAAGGCAAATACATAGTTACCCACCCTTCCCTCTCCCCATTTTTAATCATACTGACTAGAGGCCAGAATAAAAAACAGTTTACTTACTAAAGGGTATTTTTAAGGCTTCTTTCCACACAAAAAATACACCCCCACTCCTATTGTCATTATTGTACACCATATCAATACCCCTGTTAGTGCTCCCAAGTAACTTGTCGATCGCAATATGCCTCGTTCTGCAGCAGAATGGGATAGACCCAATGATAAAGCATGCCACCAAGGGGAAACCATGGTGGGTGAGGGTTATATAACAAAACAAGTGTGTTTTCTTCATGTTGTGGAGGGTTATTTCACAGCAAACTGAGTGGCTCCCTGTGTTTTGGTTACTTATCGGTAGGAGGACAAGCCTCTCTGTCCCTCTATCTCCCCCTCTTTTGTGAAAGATAAATAATTATAGACAATTGCATAATGGATACATTTTATTGTAAGCCTACTGACTGAGCAAGTAGATGAGACATTTACGTGAGAATCTAAAAGGCAATGCAAATTGAATCTCATGCAACTTTCTGCAGTAGCAAACCTTGGGCTTGGAAATTATTACAGCAAGATATTTAGAACTAGGGAGTCCAAGTAGAGAGAGAACAGTCTGTCATAGCACATGTGGCTCAATGTTTTTATTGATTTTGTGAAGCAAAGTTTTAACAGTATTTGAGAGCCCCTTAATTGAAAAAGGTTGTTATCTTCAATTTCCTTGGTTTACTGCTTCATCAGGCACAGAAACTTCAGCTAAAAATGGGGCAGCAGTATTCAATTTAGACCTCAATTCCTGTTTTGAATATGAGCTCAGAATGGCTAGCCAGCAACATTTCTTGCACCAACCTAAGTTGGGCTCATTGAATTAGGAAGATTGCATTATTGTCTCCTGATCATCAAAATCAGGGCCCATCGGACATTTTGCAGTTTCTTTTCACTGTTTATTTGTGCGAGGAGTTTGGGGGCACCTTCATTTGAAATGATGAACAAATTAGCACTCATGATTCGCAAGAAGAGTAGTTTCTGTGCTCTGATTTCGGAGTAGAAAATCAAGAAAAGTGGGAAAAGAGAAACAAAGAACTGAGGAAATTGACACTGATGCTAGGTAACATGGTTCACACCTTTCTCTCCTTTGTGGATGCAATTTATTCAAAAGCCTTAGGAGCTTAGAAAATAGTCACTTAGGGTCACAAAAACTTTAACTTCTGTCCCTCTTTATAATGTCCTATTATGTTTTCTAAAATCTAACCAATACAGGCTCCCAATTAGACGCAAAGTTTGGAGGGCGGGCTAAGATTTTGAACATGGGGACGGAGCGATCATTAAAATCGGTGCCACAATTACATTTCGGGTCTCCCTTCACTGATAAAAATTTGATATTAAGATTTGTGGGATGCAGAATTTTGTGTTAAGTTTTGTGGGAAGCAAACTGTGCATTATAAACACATAACACTTTGAGGGTAGCTGAATAGGCCTTGAAACATCTTTTCAAGATATTTCAGAAAACTCACCTTCCTCCACCCACCATGCCCCTGTCCCCAGATATTTTTGAAAACTAGTCGCTAGTTGTGCAGCTTCAGAAACCATCTATCAGCATTCAATACATTAACAGTATTGACAGTATTCATAGCATGGGATGTTAGTACACAAGACAACTCTCTTGATTTCATGAGCAAGGTGCCTCAGGCCCTGGCTCTCAAACACATAGAATGCAGAGAATGTATACCCTGGTACTAAACAGTAACCCTATGTTCCACTTAACATAAAATATTCTTACACTGGTATGTTTAGGCACTCCAAAAACCTTTAAAGAAATCCTGTTTAAAAGATATTGGATATAAAACAACACAAAGCACAGAAAAAGAGCACAGTGTGTGAGTATACATAGTTCCTTCCCTCACAACAAAGAATATATACCCAAACGTACAGCATACTCATGAATATTGGCAGTTGCAGAATATAAAATAATAGTAGTAGCTGTGAAAATATCTACTACTCTGCATTGAGAATAACTCATCCACAATTTAACTCTTTGAAATGTTTACATGTGCTCTATGGATGCCATAGTGAGTCAATTTGTCTTCAAAGTGAAAGTATAACGCAATAGTAGAAAATCGGTACCCTGCGCTGTAGGACCACCCGAATTTAGAGTGGTCCATCTTTAGATTGTTATTGGAGGAAATTGTTGCCTTTCTCTTATCCTCTATTAAGTTGGATTCCTCTGATGCCCCTCTACATCCATGGTGTGCTCCAAGCTCCTGCTCCTTTACTTACAGGAAAGATCACTGAACTGTTTAAACTCTTACTTGTATCTGGTATGGGTCAGGACTCAAGGAAGTAAGATGTATTTACCACACTACTGAAAAATTCTAATCTATATGTATCTGATGTAAAATAATTATCTCCTAATAGCCTTCTACCAGCCATTGAATTTGTTTTTAGAAAAGCTGGCATCTAAACAACTGCCTATGGATCTGGAAAGAAGGCAAACTTTTGGATGATGGGCAGATGGGCTTTTATCAACTGAGGGGCACAGATATGGTGCTATTCTTTATGGCAGATGACATCAGCACCATACTAGATCAAGATGATGCAGATAGTATGGTACTCCTGGATCTCCATGCTTACTTTGATATAGTACATCAAAAGGCGCTATTGAGAAGACTTACAGACTATAGGCTCATAAATATGCTGTGTAACTGTTTTAGATCCTTCTTGATGGGACATTCTCAGTTGATAAGGTTGGCTACCTTTTGGTGATCAACTGACATGATTAACTGCAAAGTGTGGCAAGGCTTCTCCTTGTCTATCATGCAATTTAATCTCTGCCCTCAACCTCTGCTGATCCTTTTCCACTCAGTTGGATACCAAGCATTTTCATATATGGATGACACACAGATCATGGTCCAGCTGAAATAAAAAGCACTGGATCTCTGAACCAACTTGCATGGTTGTCTGGATAGTATCCAGTAATTGATAGATACCAACTTCCAAAACCTCAACACCGGCAAGCCAGTGCTTTTAATTCTCGATAAAGAAACTTTGCTGGAGCAACTGTTTATGGCCTTCATCCATGGGTGACGCACTACTCCCTGCGGCAAAGGTCTAATCGTTGAGTGATTTTGCATGAGATTCTGTCCTTCAACCATTATATTTGCTCTGTTGTTAACCCTTGTTTTCGGTTACTGAAGACACATAGGAAAATTCTACCATTCCTGCCCAGTGATTCCTGCACTAGAGTAGTATACTTTTGTATCATAGCTTGGCTGCATAACTTAATTCCCTGAATTGAGGCTTGTTGGCAGCCGAAACTCCTAGGCTCCAGAATATCCAAAATTATGAAGTGGTCTGAAAACAAAAAAAATATGACAATGTGACAGCTGTAAGGCACAGGCTTCACTGGCTCTGCTTGGACCAAAGAATCAGGTTAAGACCCTCTGCCATACTTACAAAAAATCTAGTACAAAAATACCCCACCTGACTCTGATAACCATCTAAAGCACTGCTATCCACAAGGATCATGGAGACCACAAGGATCATGGAGATCTATAGGTCACTCTCTTCTTCAGGTCCCAAGGATAAATAAATCTTGCAGTTGGGGGGTGGTCATTAGTACTTCAGGAACCTAAACTTTGGAATGAATTTCAAATATCTTCATAACAAATCAAAAATTATCTGGTGTTTCAGAAACCAATCAAACCACTCCTATTTAAATAACTGAGGCATTGGCCAGTTCCCCTGCTCTCAGTAATGCTTGCTTTTGCAAAAATGTTTTAGGCTGTATTAGTGGCAGAAGAATTTTGTTTGAAGTTTGGACTTTATTGGATATGTTGAGTGAGGTGTGTGAGGTTTGAACAAGATGAAGAGGTGTGGCTAGCGCCCCTGCGCATAAGCATGGTGTGTTGTGGAGAGAGTGAGAATAGACACCACAGTGCGTGCAGTTAATTATCACTGTTTGAGTAACAAAAATTCACACGTAGAGCAGCAGAGTGTCAACTCGATGTTAAAACATCAAGGAAATACTGTGCAGCTGGACATAGCACTTTTGGTCTAGCAGCTAATTGTGGAGGAAGTTTTCGTTAGGTACTTGAGACACTTTTTTATGAGTTAACATAGATATGACAGGCATATTTGTGGGGGGTGTAAGTTACAGTAAGTACTTTTTTTGGTACCACTGATAAACAACAGATGTTAATTGTTTCCAAAGTCAATGTTACTCATTTGGTCCACTGTGGAAGGGTAAGAGGGTAAGTGGTTCAACCAGGATTTGAACCAGTGAGTGTAACATTAAACATAGATCCCTGGAGTGAGTGCATTAGCCCACTTATCTACAATAACCAGCTGTTGTGGTGTGTGTTTTAACCTTCAGTTTCATCATGTTTTTATATAACAAGTATACTATAACTTGAGTTTTATGCTGCATTTGCTGTGGGTGATGTTGGCCCTTGTGGTGTTGCCCCTTTCTAGCACTAAAAATAGCAAATTTCCAGAAACTCCATGATACCTTGTTTCTCAGTCTCAGGAGGAAAGACTGAGATGCCCATCCTGGGATTCCGACCCATGTTCGGCAGGTTACACATAGAACACTGCAATAGGCACAAAACTAGCACACAAATCCAACTGTATACACACACATTTTATCTGCGCTAATCAGAGCAATAGAATTTGATGCCAGAATTCACCATGTTATGTCTTGTGTTATGAATCTCTTCAGAGCACTATGTACATAAAAGAAACGTCTCTTAACATTTTTGTTCGAATTTCACATTTTTGTTTAGTTTGAAAGACAAAATTGTTCTGATCTTGTTTCTACCTTATCTCTGTCTTCCTTTTTTTTACAACCTTCTGAGAATGTATAAATAATGTTTTGGTTGTACTCAGAGCACGCACGGTACATCTGCTGTTTTTAGGTCTCTCCTGAGAAGCGTATGTATTGTCACTTGCAAGACTTTTTGGTTACTTACATGGGGCTTAGAGCATGCCCATTGCTTACTATTGATTGACTTTATAATCACTCTCATTTTTTTACTTCTCTTTAGTCAGTGTGTGCTGACTTCACTTTTTCTTTGTGTGTTTGTTCTTCACCTGGAGCATGGCCCAAGTACTGCTTCCTTCGCCGGTGTTCTTCTACTGCTTGCATTGTGGGAGCTGTTTTTATTTTCATTGAGGCACTCTGTGCGAGTGCATGTGTTTGTCAGCTGTGCCTCATCGCTGCAATAACATGCTTTACATTGCTTTTATATCCTACTGGGTGACACTGTAGCCATTGACTTATTTAATGCTCAAGAGCACTAGCCATGCATTTCCTAAATGCATGCGCTACATAGAGTGCTCAGGCCGCTTCAGCTTCTTAAAGTTAGTACTGCATAGAAAACACCCACAGCGGCCAAGCAGCATAGGCCACTACTGCTCCTTCATGTGTGGGATACCTAATAAAGTACAGACCACCCAGGTCTCTGAATCCCATGGAGCCCCGGCGCAGAGGACAATGTAGCTCCTTGAAGCCTGTTGTTTGGGAAGCACCTCCAGCAGTTCATCTGGATTCCTGGAGCAGCCATCAGTGTGTTTTGGCTTGGAAATGGCCCGAACCTGATCCGCCAGCTGCCCCACAACCTTGCACAGCTGTAATTTTACAAGTAAGTACCTGAGTGCATTAAAACGCCACAGGAGCATATCACACAGTTTCTATTGTCTTCAAAAAGGTCTGACGAGGACTCCTCTCAAGGGCAGGTCAGCGTTTCATTTTCAAGAAGAATGCATGACACATTTTATGAACAAAAACAGAACTCAACTTGTTAAATATCTGGAAAAAGGAAACATATGGAGGGGAAGGCAGTCCTGAGAGCTAAAAGCAGCTATCGAAAGGGATTGAATTCATCCCATACTGGGCACGAACCCCGCAAGGATGGTGTGGGGATCTAAGTGTCCTTCCCAAGAATTATTCTTTAACAAGCATTGACAAAGCCAAAAGGTCTTGCATCCGTGAGAGCTACTGGCTATGTCAATGGCTTTTCACTAAGTTGTACAGCAGTACAGCTGCTGTGCAGTACGGCTGGAAAAAAAAGACAATTTGCTATGATGTGGCCAGCAATGACCGTGCCATAGAGTTTTTGGTTGGGTTTTTTGTTGCTTTTTCATGGCTAAAAAAATTGACAAAACTAGAGCTCTATTGCCTTTGCCAATGCTTGTTTTGAATTTCTTCTATCCTGTTCTCCCTTGCATATGGTTACCTCGCAAGGAGACGGATCAGGCTAAGAGTGGTGCTGCAGGGGTCACAGAAAGGAATGACAATATACAGGAAGCCTCAATGAGCATTAATTCACTTAAGAGGGCGGGAGGAATACTTCATGTGAGGCTGAACTTCAGCCTGTCAGTTCAATTCACGAAGACTGACGGTGGGGGTAGGCAAAAGCTGTTTTAGTCCAATGTTTGTTGTGCCACTGAACCCATTTGCCTACGTGGATGCAAGGAGAGTTTTCAAGTTCAATGTCCACTGTCAATGACGTTCAAAAAAGCATTGGTTTTCACTGGAGTGTTGAAGGCAGATTTAATGTGTGTATTTTAAATTCATAACAGTTTTTTTAACGAAACTTGCTAAACTTTACTGTTCGAAGATCTATGTGGCTTTCCGATGTCTGCATTTCCGATGACCTGCCTGCTAAAGTCCGATTGATGGAGCACTTTATTATTTTCTAGTTCTTCAGTGGCCCCTCACTACTGAGGAGCAATCCAATTTAGGCGAATCCCTGCATTAAAACGACTACACCTGAAATGAAATGTTACATATTTTGTAAAATGAAAAGACACAGTTCAAGGTCCAGTCATACACCGCCTTCCCACGGAGAGGATATTTTCTACATCCTGCCCTGTTTTTTCAGAACGCGCTCAAAGTAGGATAAAAATACATGCAAAGGCATCATTTAAGACAGTGCCCTTCATCGTCCTTCAAAAAGCTGCCACAGAGTCTCAGAATACACTGTTCAATTTCACTTTCTGGAATCAAAGTCTGCTCACTGTTCTCAGATTTTAGCCCTGAAAGGCCATAATAGTAAGGACATTCAGTAAACGCAACCTGCTATGACTTTTTGTTGCAAAGTCCATTTATCATTAGAAGTTCCACACAGGAACACCTTGAAATATAAAAATGATCACATTTATTTTGGTACTAATTTTGAGCTTGCTGAAATTATGATATATTGAGATCGCGTGAACAACACTTTTGGTTCAATTGTTTGCTTTTACAAAAGTTGACAAAATATGACAGGCCTATTCACAAAGTTTTGCTTGTCTAAATTTGGTTAATACATGTGAGTAGTCTTTCTTAACAGGTGCAAAATCACTTTTTGATTTGAGTTTATTTTTCACCTATAGGATTTACTCACTTGAACATATTTGTTTTGAGTAAAGCTGCTCATTCTGTCTGGCTATGGACGGAAAAAAGGATTTCTAAAGATGGAATGCTGTTAGCAAGGGTATGCCTCTACAAATCTAAACATTTTTGGGTTTTCACAAACTCCTTGTTAGACCTGACTTCCTGGGCACCAGGGCACTCATGGGTTACTACGCTCCAATCGTATCAACTGGAGTGTTCCCCACTGGTGTCCTGGGGCCTCAGTACTAGTGGACTCAAAACTGGATAACCAAGTACTCCTCTCCAGCACTTTACTATTTCAGGGTAGCAAGACAGAGCAGTCTAAAGCTTACTCAAGGAGGTGAGGTAGGGTTAGACATATAGGGGCATATTTACAAGCCCCTTGCGCCACTTTTGCGCCGCCGTTGCGTCACGCATGTGACGCAGCGGCGACGCAAACCATGCGCCGCGTTGCGCTATATTTACAACGTGACGCATCTAGGGAGATGCGTCACGTAGTAAACCCCTGCGCCACATGAAACCTGCGTCAGGTTTCATGTGGGCGTACCGGCGCAGGGGGGCGTTCCGGCGCAGGAACGCCTCGGAAAGTGACGCAGTGAAATCTACAAGATTTCACTCAGTCACTTTTCCGACGCTGGTGCGTCAAATCCTTACGCCTGCTTCAAGCAGGCGTAAGGATTGACGCACCATGTTAGAGATAGGGAAGGTTGGAACAGTGCTGGAGTTGCGTCGCGCTTGCGACACAACTTCAGCACTGCGCCAACCTTCCGCCGGCAGATGCGTCACGCATCTGCTTATCCTTGCGCCACGATGCGCCGCATTGTAAATGCGGCGCATCGGACGTGGCGCAAGGGTAAACTTGCGTGACGCATTTTCCCTGGCGGATCCCTGCTGATATGCAGGGATGCGCCAGGGAACGTAAATATGCTCCTCAGAATACAGTGCACATCGTACTACCAGCTGATAAAATCAATGTCCAGTCAGTGCTTTTCTTTTTATCAAAGAAAAGAACTTTAATACACACAAGAGAATTATACTACACATAAAACTAGGATAAACAGTGAAAACCAGATTTCTCTACAACCCTCTGGGCCAGAGTTGTGACCCCAACCAGTATTATAGCCCCTAGACACCAAGCACTATAAAAACACAGTTAACATGAAAACACACACTTAGTATTGCATATTACAGACCATGTTGCACAGGATTGCTCTCATTCGCTAGAGCCTTGATATCAATCTTTGGATTGAAAGGATACATTTCCTCATATGATGTGAAGTCAAAGGGGGGGCGTGGCTTCGGAGCCGGAGATGGCGGACGCGTGAGCCTCGAGCTCCGCGACAGCCTTGCCATTTATCCGAATTAAACCGTGATTCCAACCGAGCCTGGGGGCGCGCAAAGAGACCTGCCCCTGTGAGGTTGGGGGGCACCTGTTTTTTTCCCCCTGAAGAGTCTCGGAAGGCCGCCGAGCGGCCGCACTGGCAGAGGAATGGATGGGCCGGATCGGCCCTTAGATGGCGGCTGCTGTGGCCGATGAATAGCTACGCAGCGAGGTAGCGGAAGGAGCCCTGTACGGAGGTGGACTCTCCAGGTGCTGCCGGAACACCGCTGGTGGTGGGTGAGCCCAGCGACCTGGAAGCTTTGGAGTGCGGCTAGCACCAGCGCTATTAGAAGACGACGGGTTCCGTCAGGGGCTGTCTGAGGCCTTGACTGATTACTTCTCCGTCAATCAGGGAACGGCTAGCTCCCCATTGGTGGAATGGGAGGCATTTTAGGTGGTAGCACGGGGGCATTGCCTAGGCAAGACTGTAGGCACACGACGACTGATTACCCAGGAATTGACGGATTTAGAGGCCCAAATCCTGACTTTGGATTGGGAAACTGCGGGAACGGTCCAGCATAGGCAGAAGTTATCAGACGTGAAAAGCCTTTATAGTGCCACCTGGGACAGATTGAGAGCTCTAGATTTTAAAACATACCAGGCCGCGCAACACAAGGAGGGGGCAGGGTGGGGAGACTGCTGGCTTGGTTAATTAGACCTGACAATAGAGGCTCCCCTATAGTGAGTGTCACGGATTTCGAGGGACAAGTCTTTTCCTCCCCGAAGGCCATTAATGATGCATTTAGAGAATACTATGAGGCCCTGTATGGACCTCCGGAGAGGGTGCAGGGGGAAGCATTGCAGACATATTTAATTGAGCAAAGACTGGTACAATTGGATCAAGCTGTCCAAGACAGGTTGGCCTCTCCTATCAAAGTGGGCGAGATCAGGACCGCTATAAGGGAAATGGCTAGAGGGAAAACCCCGGGCCGGATGGCCTCCCAGCCGAATTTTATAGTGCCTATACGGACATTTTAGCTCCCCAGTTGGAAACAGTGTACGCCACCGCGCTCCGTGACATGTGCCTACCGCCCTCGCTTAGAGAGGCGCTGGTGATCCCACATCCCAAATCTAAAGTGGCACATCCCAGATTAACTGAATTTCGGCCATTGTCCATGTTAAATATGGACCTTAAAATTTTAAGCAAGGTCCTAGCCCTGAGACTCCTCCCGCATATGGGCAGATTGGTGCCCGCGGACCAGAGTGATTTTATTCCCTCACGCTCCACGTCCAGTAACCTCAGGAGACTGTATCATGTCATGTTTCATCCGAACCTGCGAGATTACCCCAATGCAGTGGTAGTGTCGATAGACTTGGAAAAAGCCTTCGACACCTTACGCTGGGATTTTCTATTTGCGGTACTGGGCGTTCTACAGATGGGAGATGGGTGGTTGCAATGGGTTCGTCTGCTTTATGGGGGGCCCACGGCTCATGTGCGAACGGGGACCTCGATCTCGGCATCCTATCCCATATATAGAGGGACCCGGAAAAGGTGTCCCTTGTCGCCGTTGATTTTTGCTCTTGCCATGGAACCCCTGGCAGCGAGAATGCGGAGAGAGAGTGAGGGTTTGGGGGTGTCCCTAGACGGGGCCCACCACATTATTTCACTCTAGGCGGATGACGTTTTGATCTTTCTGCGGGATGGGGGTTCTGGACATGTTAGACGAGTTTGCCGCTCTATCTGGCCTACGGGTGAATGGGCAAAAAACATTTGTGTTCCCGTTGAGCCACTCCATGCCCTGACCACTGAGTCTGCCGGCTACCTTGGCATGGGCACCTGTGTCAGTTAAATACCTGGGGATCCAGGTGTACCACACCCAGGCAGACCTGTTTGATGGAAACCTAGGAGGCTCCCTGAGGGCATTGAGATCGCAGGTCACCTTTTGGCGTGCTCTCAAGTTGCTGCTTATGGCCCGGCTGGCATTGTCAAAAATGGTCGTGCTCCCACGCTTATTGTATTATTTTGTTAATCTTCCAGTTTTGATACCGAAGTCGTGGTTTGGGATGTTGGACGGTATCCTTAGAGATCTCATATGGGATGGCGGCCATAACATAGTGTCGTTACAGACCCTATGTCTCCCGCTCACGGAGGGAGGATTAGGGGCCCCAGATTTTGAAGCATACTATTTGGCGGCTCAGCTCCAGTGGACGGCCAGATGGCTGGATGGTAGGGACTTGAATACGTTCTCACTTCCTGCCGGGGCACTGTATACTAGGTTGCTTCCCAGGATCCTCAACCGCTGGCAGACAATACACCATATGGGAACGCTACTGTCAGTAGCGGTGAAGTGTTGGGACAGGTGTGTGGCCCGTTCACGGGAGATATTGCTTTATGCCCCGAGCCTGTCACTGGTGGGCATTCCTCAGGTGGGAATGGGACCCCCACTCATGCAGCGCCAATTGAGGTGCTGGGGGGAGGCGGGAGTACAGAAGGTGGGAGACTGCTATAGGGATAAAGAGGGGCTACCACTGGCTGATTTTCTGGTATACCATGAACTCCCCCGGGACAATTTTTGAATTATCATAAGCTCCGTGGGGCGGTGTCGGAACTATGGGGTATTGCCACAAGCGAGCCGGATACTCACCCAGCCCTGGAGGCGATGCTGACTCTGGGCTCTGCGGGACATTTGATACGCTGGCTTTACTTAGCCATTAGGGAGCTGGCGCCCAAGACGCTGCCGGGTTTGGGAGAAAGATGGGAAAAACTGTTGATGAGACCTCTGACAGATAAAGAGTGGCAGAAAGTTTTAGCAAGCCCGAAAAAGGACTCAAGGAATACGGCCTTTAAGGCCCTACAATTTAACGTTCTCCATAGGACTTACCTCACACCACACCGGCTGTGAAGAAGATCAGGCATGTGCCAGGTGTTTACTGGGGAACGCCCGTTGCTCTCTAATTATTGGAGCAGAATAGTAGCCCTGGTCAATAGAGTGTTGTCTCGTGACTTGTTGTGTAGCCCCGAGACCTGTCTCGTGGGCCTCTTCCCGAGACCCAAATGTCATAGGTTGGGGCACAGATTTGTAGATTTGGCCTTCCTCTTGGCCAAGAGGAGGATTGCGCTCCACTGGAAAGCAAAGACTCTGCCTTTGATAACTGCATGGAAGACGGATGTTACATGCTGGGTCCGAGCAGAGGAACGGGTACTAATTGCAGAAGATAGGATTACTAAGCGGCGAAAACCATATGCAGAGCAATGGGGGGATATTGCCCGATCGTGGGAGGCACGCCATGTAATGGACCAGGACCCTCATGGCGACGGATCTGGGACTGAAGAGTGAATAGGCTCATGGAGACGACCCCAAACGCTTTGCCCCACTTACTCCGTTCCTTGGACAGGTCAGGCCTTTTCCCTCTGCCCCCCGCTACACTACGCCCTCTCCCCCCCCTGTTTACATCGTGGACACTTAGATCCTTCTTGCAGTCGAACCACATAGACTCCTGGCAGTTGTTGGGTTTAATAGAAGTATTGTTTAAGTTTAATTTAATGTTTAGCGAATACAACGATTCTTATGGAATGAAGTGTGCTACTTTTTCCTATCGTTAACTCCTTCAGTAATCACAGTAGCTGGCCTATTGCCCTTGAGACTGCCGATGGGGATGCCTTTATTGAGCAATCTGAGAGGGCACTTAGAAGTCCTGCTGGGCTGGTTATTGTTCCCTGAGTCTGGGCTCGTGTTCGCCCTCTAACTGTGGTGAAAGAACCAAGTGACCGTGCAGTATACGGAGAGTCGTAACACTAAGGTAATTGTTTGTGCATATTGCTGGAGGATAGGGTCATAGATTGCACGTATTTTGAGAGATACGCACTGACATAATAGGCGGGGAGACGACCCGTCCCATGGGCGAAGGACGAAAAAAGAAAACAGAAAATTCCCCTGCATTGTACTTAATTTCCATGTGCATAAATTTGGTGGAGACTTCCTTATGACGAAAATGTATGTGTATAAATGATATTCGCTAACATGTTTTCAAAATATTAATAAACAGATTTTTAAAAAAAATGATGTGAAGTCTAAGGTTCTTGATCAGCCCCTTAACCCCCACCCAAAGCATCAGAAGTGCCCTCCCATCCTGAGTGAGGACACTGCTCTAGTGGCATCAGGGATTCCCCAGCTAATGCTTGTACAGGCTCCCAGAGTGCAGGGGAGGTGTCTGGGCAAAGTAATCTCACCTTCATCGGCTGGGATCAAGCTTCCCCTTCTCTGTCTCCCTTGATGTGCTGCAAGCTTCCTTTCCACACCGGCTCCCACAGCGCAGGGGAGGTGTCTGGGCAAAGCGATATCACCTTCAAGCGCTGGGATCAAGCTTCCCCTTCTCTGGCTCCCTTGATGTGCTGCAAGCTACCTTTCCTCCTTGCGAAGATGTCTGCAATTTCCTTGTTCAAAGCTCCAGCACAACAAGCCTTACTGAAATGGCTGGTACTGGTACACCCCTTTGCAGCAGAGTCCATCAGCCAGAGAGAAAACTTCTCCAAATTCCAAACGCAGTGAGCAACCGTCTGATCTTGCCTTCACGCCGCGGGTCGTGGCTGGTTTCCTTTGATGGACCTGGTGTGGCTGCTTCTTCAGTCATAGACCAGGCTTGAACAACAGCTGACCAATAAGGCCAGACTTTTATCACCTCTGTTTGACAGGCTGATCCAATCAGAGGGGCTGCTACTTTTGAATCCTAATTACACCTCCAATCACACACCATTCATGGCGAGTTCAATGCCTGGCCAAAGCATGCACAGGATGACCTACTGCCTTCCCTTGTACCAACCTATTACCTAAAGAGGAATTTAAATGCACTCCAGATCAGGAGGCACTGACAGGGGGAGGGTCCTCTTAGTAGAGTTAATGCAGCTAAACCAAGATAAGAGCAGGGGGGCCGATTCACAGAACTAATCTGAGACAAAATCCTAAACTTACTACTTTTGGTATTCACAGAAGGCATTTAGTAGTAGTAAATTTGGATTACTAACTTTACTACTACTAAACTGAGACAAAATCCTAACTTTACGACTTTCGGTATTCACAAAAGGGATTTAGTAGTAGTAAAGTTAGGATTCTTAACTTTACTACTACTAAATGCCTTTTGTGAGTACCGAAAGTTTAGTAGTAGTAAAGTTAGGAATCCTAACTTTACTACTACTAAATGCCTTCTGAGAATACCAAAAGTAGTAAGTTTAGGATTTTGTCTCAGATTACTTTTGTGAATCGGGCCCTGAGTGTCTACCCCAGCCCACCAGGCCTCTCCAAGAAACAGCTCGCATTGCACACAATGACTCAACTCACCATCCCTCCCCAGTACACCACTGGCTCTCAAACACACGTCAGGTAGGCAAAGGCAACAGGACCCCAGGCGAGTGCGAGACTGCACAGACTTGATGAGGAGGGTGGCTAGTGACTCACCCCTCCTGACTATAGATTTATTGCTGCCACCACTGTCAGTCTACCACAGCCTGTGTAGAGAGGATAGTAGCCTGGAGATCAGCATAAGGCAGGGGAAGCACTCTCTTCAGAGACATGCAGAAGTCTTCCCATCCCAACACTCCTTTCTGTCCCTTTTCCACTGTTTAATGTGTCAGATATTTACTCTCAATGGCAGAAATAAACCCCTTTCTGCCTTGGCAAGGCGTTTGGAACACCATCAAAATTATTGTGAGGGTAGGAGAAGGAGTTTCTTCACAGGAAATATTTCCCCAAGGAGAAAATAAAGAAATAAAAAAAATATATTAGTAAGTGCATTTAAACTTGCACATCTGATTTTCGGATGAGCAAATATAAATTGTTGCTTATGAGAAAATGGAGTTCACAAAAGTACTCCAGGAGTATGGCTGGAAATCTGTGTCACATGTTTCCAGGCACACCTTTGGAAGATTATGTGAATTCCTGAAGGTTGGAAATTTCCACCCAGGCAAGATTAACATGTGAAGGTGCAGCTTTACAATTTCTTTTAAGAATCCATTCCAAGTTCATCTTGTGATTTTTGCCATGTGAAGTTGTGTGAAGCAATTATTAAATCAAGACACATATGGTTATCAGCCACGGATTCACCAGGCTTTCAGGCTAGTCTCCTGGTGGGGGCTAGGAGGGGGGTTATGAAAGAAATAATAACGTGGTAATGTCTGCCCTGGCACCTTCCATCGATGGTGCCAGTGGTGTTACAAGGGGTTCTGGCTTGACATTCTGACAAAAAGAGTTATGGAAGAGATTCCCATGAATAACTCACATTAGATGTAACAGAGTGGGTGTATTCCTGGGAACATGGCAGTGGGCTAACGCCTGTCATGGGAGCTTGGTGCTAGGGGATGACCGCATGCAGAGAAACTAGTTAAATCAACTCCCTCCTTGGATTTTACCACAGCTCTGTACACAGAACAACAAAGCGGTCTGCTTTCTAGATTTAGAGCAGTAATATTACAGAGCTCACCTTGATAAACAGCGCAGAGACTGGACCGAACAAGGTTAATGCAGATAGAGAACGATTACTCCTTGGATCCCGCTGGTGTGTAGCGAGTGCTTCTTTACAGTGTGTCTGTGCTTCGGCGGCCGTTACCTGCTTCCGGGTGAGTGCGGGTAGGCTCATCTCAGCATGAGCCACATCCTGGAGGAAGGAGGGAGATTCTAGCTGTCAAATCACAGCACAGGTTCCCGGCTGGAGGCAGCAGAAAACCACAGTGAATGTTAGGGAAACAGCTCTTGCCCCTAAATGTATTTTCAAATGCTTTTTCAGTAGAAACGGAGGCTGGGGGCACGGAAGGAGGCAGTAAAGATGCCCGACTGGGACAGTTGGGGCAAGCAAAATCTGGTGGACCGTAGGACACGTATTATTACCCTGGAAAATCCCGCTAGGAATATGGTTAGTAACCCTTTGATCCCAGCAGGCAAAGTCTTTAGCCGGTCTCAGGGAGCAGGCACAAATATCTATTCACTGTGCTTCAGATTTGAAAGGAGGGAGAGGAGTTCCTCAGCTAAAGAGCAGAATCCAAACACAGCGTTTACCAAAGAGGGGCCAGTGAAGAAATTGACCCCCAATTCAAGAAAGACAAATTGTAGCTTAGCTGGTAGAAAAGTTGGGGTAACAACTGCTAATCCAAGTCTGTCACTCAATTCTTTCTTCAGAATAATGGCGCAGTCTAACAATCATAATCAGTTAGCTGAGGCGACCATTAGTCAGCCAGAATTGGATGAGTGGTGCTGTGAGAGAAGAGGCGGTAATCACACCCTTACTCTTAGTTAATTGGTTCGAGATGATTCTCGCTGCAGGGGATGAGGGGGCCCCTCCTACCAGCAGCCTGCGTTTTTCTCCGAGCAAAACAGATGCACTGGAGGGTTTTAATACTGTCAAAGGGGCCAAGGAGGATGTGGAGGGAGGACAGCAAGCTCAGATGAATGATAAGGATGGAATGCATGATTCCTTGGAAGATATTCGTCTGAGTCTGAGATCGGACATAATGAAAAGATTTAAAAATTTTGAGATAAATAAGAAGGAGTTCCAGGGTAAATTCTGTGTACTAGAGAAAAAATTTGACAATCTGGCAGAATAAACCTCCGCTCTGTAAGAGAATATGGAGAGGATGAGCCTCACTTTGCATTCCAATACCCAAGATATAGACAAGCTAAAACTGCAGAATAAAGCGCTAATGGATGAACTAGAAAGGTTGGAGAACCACTTTAGGTGGAATAATTTGAGGCTACTCAGTATCCCGGAGGAGTCGGAGGCAGGAGATCTGAACGCTTATGTTATCAGTCACCTAAAGGAAGGCATCCTGAAGAATAGATCAGATATTGACTTAGATAAGGAGATCCAGAGAGTAAATAGGGATCCCTTCAAGCCGATCCTAAACCGGAAGTCCTCTTGAAAAGTTTTTGTGAATTTTGGGACCTATGCTGTTGAATTGTAACCTGTTCAATAAAGGAGAAAGCTCTGACTCATGGAGAATATACTTAGCAAGTAAGGTCAGACATAGATAAAAAGACAGCGCAATGGCAATGGGAGCTTGGTGCCAGAATCGATGAGTTGCAAAAGTGTTCAGATGAAATTCCCTGTAATGTTGTGAAATATGTGGAAAAACAAAATGCACCCTCAGAGACCCGGCTGAAGTAGATTCCTTAATAGAACAAATGAAAGTGGCTCTTTAAGATTTAGGTCGGACTGAAGGAGAGGGTTGACATAGCACTTATAGGTATTAGTAGCCATCACCTGTGTGAGTTCTCAAATAGCAGACAAAAGGCCAAAGGTTCCTCAGGTGGGTGTGAGAGGTGCACATTAGGTGGGGAGCATTAGGGGGAAAAACAAAAAATATATATTTTTGGATTACACATCAAGAATAGTGGGAGCTGCTGCAATTTTGGATAGAACTCGATGTAAGATCTTATTTAGGGGGTCGTATGGGAGAATAGGGGTAAATCTGACACCAAGGACTTTGAGGCCAAAATAATAACTTGGAATGTGAATGGGATGAGGTCTAAGAGAAAACAAGGCCTAGTTGCAAAACATTTAAAGGATAGTGGGGCTCATATAATTATGGTGCAAGAAACCCATTTAGAGAGGACAGACTGTAGGACCTGCTTTAGTAAGCTTAGTTGGGTGCAGAATATGGTGTGTTCTGAACAGTGGAGGAGTATAAGAGGGGTGGCCATAGTTGTCAGGAAGCATTCAGAGATTAAGCTCATAAAGTATGTTACAGATGATAATGGGAGATGGATAGTGTCAACATTGCTGATTGGCGGTACATAACCTATCCTGTGCAGTACATTATGGTCTCAATTGTGAAGACCCAACATCTCTGGAGATTCTGCAACAGCATTTGTTGGAAGCTCCCACACCTATTTTAGTTGGAGGGGATTTTAAAATTGTCTTCAATCCAGAGCTCGAAAGAACGTCAAGAGCTAAATATTTGAATTACCCCAAAATGTTTAGTAAATTAAGAGATACATTGAGGGATCAGAATTTAGTAGATATCTGGTGCAAGCAGGCAGGGATTTCTAAAGATTTTACTTTTTATAGCAAAAAATATGGATATCAATCTAGAATTGACTATTTTCTCTTAGACCAAGCTCTAAATCATTATGTTGAGTCTGTTGCCTGTCTTCCAGCTTTACTATCCGACGACTCCTCGGTATGTTTAAAGCTGCACCTTCCTGGAAGGCTGCGTTTGAGGAGATAGACATTAAATAGGGATTTGCTTATAGAAGAGAGTTTAGGATTAGAAATGTCAGATGAGATGGTCGGATTCTTTATGCTAAATAGGGGAACAGCTAGTCAGCCCATAGTTTATGATACATAGAAGACTTTTCTGAGTGGGGTCATAAGTAATTTTACAGCAAGGTGGAACTGGGAAATATGGAAGCAAGAGGAGACACTTTGAACTAAAATTACGAGGAAGGTGATAGAGCTACAAAGAGTGCCGGCAAACAATCCCTTTAAGCAGGCTATGCTTCGTCTAGAATTAGAGGAAGCGCAAGCAGAATATGAAGGCAGGCTGGAAGGAAAATTCAAGATAGATGGAGAACCAGCAAGATGCAGCATTTTGCTTATGGGGAACATTGTAGCTCCCTTTTAGCATGGATGACTTAGACAGATAGAACCAGGAACTTTATTAGCACGCTAGTAGATTCAGACACAGGGAAGGTTCTTGATACCAACAAAGATTTCAAAAGGGAGGTTTTGAAATGTATGAGTTTGTTACATAGAGAAGATGCTCATCCAAATAAAGAGAGCATTAAGAATGGCTGACTGATAGAGATCTTCCAATGTTAACTGAGACACAGGTTAAAGTTCTGAACTTGGAGATCATTGAAGAGGTGATACGAAGACAGGTCATGAAATTAAAGGGCGATAAGGCATCTGAGCCCGAAGGGCTTCTGACCGAACTCTATAAGGCAATTATAGACACTTTAGTACAACCACTAATTGCACTGTTTAACACAATTTATCTTGCAGGAGAGAAGGCCCTACCCTCTTTGTCAGAGGTCACCATTTTGCTGGTCTTGAAGCCAGCCAAAGACCCTACCAGAGCAGAATCCTACAGGCCAATAGCTTTATTAAATACGGATTATAAGATCTTTTCAGGAATATTGGCTAGCAGGATGGCAGGTATAATTAGAATGATTGTACATCCAGACCAGAAGGGTTTCACCCCAGGGTGACAGCTAAATGAGCAGACTCATCTCCTTATTAGCAACATAGATCTTGCTGACACCCAGAATACTCCTTTGACGATTGCTGCCCTTGACGCCGCAACGTCTTTTGACAGGGTCAACTGGGTTTACCTCTGGGAAGTTTTTAAAAGGTTTGAATTTAATCATAAAATGATTTGAACACTGCAGAGTTTATATGATGTACCAGTTGCAAGGGTTTTGGGAAATGGTTAATTGACAGCTAATTCCCTATAACAAGGGGTACAAGGTAAGCATGCCCCCTTTCACTGCTCTTGTTTAATCTATATGTAGAGCCTTTCACTCAGCAGATCAGGTCAGACCCCACTATCATTTCATTTAGTGTTCCCGGTTTCAAGGTTAAACTGGCATTATATACAGATGACATCCTGCTATATACCAGCAATCCGACTTATTCAATATCTAGAGTAGCTCCCTCAAAAAGCAGGCATACAGAGACCTGACCGCAGATGCGGCATGTCTTAGCCATAGGGCAGCCCAAAACCGAGTGTATGAGTCGGGAGATAAGGCTGGGAAATTGATAGTATGGCTTGATAAGAGAGAAAAGGCGAGCAGATGGGTCACCGAAATCTCAAAGGAGGAAGGGAACCCAAATACAGACACCCAAGAAATAGCAAATGCTTTTGCGGACTATTATGAACAACTGTATGCCCCAATGGGTACTGCAACTGAGGGCGATGCTCACAATCTTCTCAGAGATCTACAGCTCCCCATCCTTGCTAGAGAAGATAGGGACCTTATGGAAGCGGACCCAACCGCAGACGAAATTGCCCAGGCAGTCCGGAGCACTGAATCGGTTAAAGTCTGGGGGCCTTCAGGACTCCCAATAGAGTTATATAAGTCTACCATGGCGCTGATCACACCACATTTACTGAAGATGTACGTGGAAAGCCAGGAAGTAGGAGTACTTCCCAGAGACGAAAGGCTGGCATGAATCGTGGTTATTTACAAATAGGGTAGGAGAACTGTGCCTCATATAGGATGATCTCCCTCCTTAACGTTGAAGTCAAGATACTGGTGAAGCTTTTTGCCTTGAGATTGGTTCAAATTATCAATAAATTGGTCCACCCGGATCAATCTGGCTTCATGCCAGGTAGGAATACGGCCCTGAATCTGAGACGGCTCCAGAGGGTGCTGGGTGCTGGGTCGAGTCCAAACTATCCAAGAAGGTGCCGCAGTTCTGTCGCTTCATGCCTGTATGGCGTTTGACATGGTGGAGTGGCCCTATCTTTTTGTAGTATTGGAACGCATGGGGTTCAGCCCAAAGTTCTTGTCCTGGATACGCCTATTGTATACCGAACCATGGCCAGGGTGGTGGTTAATGCCAAAATCTCTAGAGGATTCTGGCTTTAAAGGGGGACTCGTCAGGTTGCCCACTCTCACCTTTGTTGTTTGCCCTAGTCCTGGAACCCCTGGCGATTTGGGTCCGTGCGGACCCCTTGGTGCGGGGACTGGAATGGACAGTGGAGTGGGAAGACAGAATAGCCCTATATGTGGATGATTTCTGCTATAAGTGGCGTCTCCCCTCTCCTCCCTGAGTCGGATATGGGACATATTCACCTCCTTTGGGAAATGTTGAGGACACACTATTAACTGGTCCAAATCTATTTTGTTCATCCTTAAGGGTGACGCTCCGAGGCAACCTCAGGGAACTGAAGTAAAGGTGACCAGAGAAGGCTTTCGATATTTGGGAATCTATGTCACCACAGATCCAGAAGCCTTTCACGACCATAACCTGCAAGGCCCCCTGATGCGCCTCATAAAAGATGTTTGCCATTGGAGAACCCTACCTTTATCCCTACTGGGTAGAGCGGCACTATTTAAAATGATGGCACTGCCTAGATTTTTATATGTATTGCAAAATACGCCATTCCCGGTCCCTGATGCATATTTTCAGACAATTGACTCTGAATTTAGGGCGTTGCTGTGGGATGGGAAGGCTCCTCGTATAGCACTAACAAAACTGACGCGTGACTGGTGCGATGGGGGCATAGCACAGTTGAACATTCACATATACTATCAAGCGGCACAACTCGCCATGATCAATCAGTGGATGCACTGTCTCCCAGGAGACCCACGATACGCCATGGATCGACACTTGCTAAAACCACATGGCTACAAAGGGGCACTATATACCCCAACCAAACACACAACCTCATGGGACCCACATCACTAACAGTCCAAGTATGGCATAGAACTCTTAAAAAACTAGGCTGGGAGGGGAAAATAACACAATCCAAGCCTTTGTGGGACTCCAATAAACTGGGCACATTGAGACTCAAACCGGGGTTTGATAAATGGGACATGATTGGCATATCCAGGGTGGGGGATCTCTGGAAGGGGGGAAGAGTGCTAACGTTTCCGGAATTACAGAAGGAATATAGTCTTGCCAGAACGGAAACTTTCAGATATCTTCAGGTCAGACACGCTATAGCAGCATTTATTCCCAGAGGTAAGATACTCCCTGAGGCGTCCCCATTGGAAGCTAGGTTACTCGACGATCACATGACGTGCAAAGCTATCTCACTGACATATAATAAAACTGATCAATAACATGCCAGACACATTGCTCTGGCTTCGTCAGAGATGGGAGGAGGATATAGAGGAAATAGATGAGGATGATTGGCGTGAAGTTTTATCCTCTCCCAGGGAGGTAGCAATCAAGTCGCGATTTTGCCTAGTACAGCTTAAGATCTTGCACAGGGCATATATGTCAGGTAATACACTAGTAAGGATGGGGAGGAGACTTGATTCCACTTGTTTGCGGAGGTGTGGAGGAAATGGAACCTTCCATCATATACTCTGGGGTTGCCCAGCGATACACAAATATTGGTCCTTAATTTTGTCTTATATAAATCATGTATTGGGAGGAGATGTTCCCATTACAGAGAGGAGATGTCTACTGAATGTGTGGGGATTCTCCGACCTGGGTAGGATGGGGCAAATATGGGTCACATTGGGACTTATGGTGGCCAAGAGGAATATTGTGAGACTGTGGGGAGCAGAGTCACCGCCAAAACTTAAAGACTGGAAACAAGATATAGACTGATGTATGATGGCGATAGGAGTAATTTATGAAGGCCGTGGGTGCCCACAAAAGTGGGGGAAGAACTGGGCTTGTTGGAATGAATACCGAGGGGGTTCCTGCACTGATCTGGGGAGGAGACCTTCAATGCATGCCATGGGCGGGAGAATAGCTGAAGGAGGAATGGGAGATGCTAGTCTGTAACAGGCCCAGATGGATATTATTGGGAACTGTAATATATATGCTGTATTCATCTTGTAAATGCGCATTAACCTGATGTTACTGAAAATATGGTGTAACTGCTGTCATAATTCTTCAATAAAAAGATATGCTAAAAAAAATATATATATAGAGTAGCTTAGTACCTTGGAGAGTTTGGTAAGATTTTAGGATGCCACATAAATGAGGACAAAACTGAGGTCATTTCGTGGGGGATGGTAAGTGGTGCGCCAAATGCCAAGTATCAGATGAGGTATCTGGGGATCCAAATAGCCCATAAATTAGAAGATATTACCCTGGTGAATTTGAAGAAAGCAAGCCATGAAATGGAGAGGCTCTTCTGGAGATGGAGCAATCTGCCGTTAACAATTTATGGGAGAGTTACCTGGTCAAAATGATGATTCTTCCTAAAATCTCCTTTTTATTTAACAGAATACCCCTCACTTTTCCAAGAAAATATTTCAGCAAGCTTCAGGGTAGAGTAAGTAGCTTTCTGTGGGCAACTAAAGCATAAGACTTTCATGAAAAAGCTCAAGAGAAAGCTGATGATTGAACGGTTAGCATTGTCGATTTCCAGATTCATTGCCATGCTTTTCAGTTTAAACATTGGCTGCTTGCTAATGAGCCAGACAGTTCATTTATGGGCAGAGTATATGCAGCAATGCTGGAGGGTATAGGGTGTAGTCACTTTTTGTAAAAAATTAGGTATCCCAAGTACTTTAAGACAGTCAGGTTGAAGGTCCTTATTGCTGCATTAAAGTCATGGATACGCTTTAGAAGAATTTTCAATATCCCCTACTACGCAGCTTCAGCCCTAATTTGGGATTCACCTGGGATGCCAGAATGCTCGAATGATGCACTGAGTGAGCCCCTGAAGTGTAGAGGCTTAAATTATTGGAGAGATCTGAGAGATTGGTAAGATTAGTTGGGTGGGCTGAAATGACAGCGCTTACTGGGAGTACAGTCTCATGATTTAAGTATTTCCAGTTGGTGGGCACCACAGGACCATTTAGAAAGTAGAGAACCTTCAAAAATGAAGTGGCACTTTGGTACTGTGACCTTCTTGAGGCTGAAGATAAAGATTACCCTGAACCATGCTTGATTTGAAAGGCGGACATAATTGAGATCAATATAAGGCTATTGTAGCAAGTATCTTTGAATACTTTATATGCTGTGGTAAAATCTGCACCACTCAAGAGAAACCACCTTTTTACTATTTACAGGGACTATTGGACTCCAAGTACTGGAAAAGTGCTTGTCCGAAATGTTGAACACTGCAAGCAGACAATATACATATATTTATGATCTGTCCCACATTGTCACCTTATTGGAGCAGTGTGAGGAAGATCCTCAGTGAAATATCAGACCATAAAATCAAGGAAAGCCTTTAGCTGGTGTTGTTTTTTGGTGGTGATCCCACGCTGAATATTGCTACAAATTATAACAAGGCAAGACTTATTTTTTTCTAGTTTTGTTGGCGAGGAGCTAGATATGTAAGTTGTGGAAGTCAGCAGACCCCCCCCTCTATTGAGGAACTTTTGAAATATGCCAATTATGTATCCCAAGTGGCTTTTGCGTGAGACTCAGAAAGCTATGAGAGGGTCTGAAAGAGCTATGTTGAAAGGCAATAATATCTGCCTTGTCTGATGAGTACCCTGAAAAACTGTGGATGCTAACGCTGCTGGAGTCAGCAAGCTTGTGGCAGTAGTCTCAGTGAGTCAGTTTCTTCAATAGAGGGAACAACACTATGAGAAACTGATAGTGTACTGAGACAAAAAAATGAGTAGGTGTATTCCTCACTAATGGAAGAAGAAAGAAAGTGATAATAGTCTGCAGCAGGAGGGCAAGAGCTTAAGAAGAGTCTGCCAGGAAGTCACGTTTTCTCATTTGATACAGCAGATGATGAGGAAGACATTCCGGCCAAGATTTACTAAGATTTTGCATTGAGTTGTATCACTTTATTGACGCAGTCTGATGCAAAATCTATTTTGGTGTTGACAAAGCTATGCAAAGGCCAATTTGCGTGGCTTGGCGTGGCTTTATAAAACAAATTAATGTATGGCAGCGCATTGCACTGCTTTGCATTACCTTGCGTCAAGGAGTTATTACATAGGTGGAGCATGGTTCCCATGCATCCATCCATATATTCTGATGCAAATCCATATTTACTACAATCAGAAAAGGTGCACAACTTGAGGCTGGTGTAACAGGGAGAAATATATTTATTTCTCATTGTTACAAAGAGACCACAATGCAGGCATCCTTGCAACAGGACCCAAGGGTGCCTGCATTGGCACTATGCAGTCACCAGTGCACCAGTACTAGGAGAGTGAAGAACAGTGCCATATCTTTGCAAATACGGAGCAGTTGCTCACTCCATGTTAGTAAATCTGGGCCTTGGTATGATGAGAATTAACACAAGTAATCTAAACTGTATGCTTCATGAGAGCTACGGACGAGAATAATATTACCATGTCTTAATTGCGACTGTGACTAAAAAATCTGGAGGAAGCTATAATTTGTATAGCCCATGTGCACAATTAATCTTATAAAAAAGATAAAGGAGGAGTGGACACAAGAATGCTTTTTAGATGTAAGTTTTAAATGTATGTATGCATATCCTTTGCTTATGCAATAAGGAGGATAATAGTGCATTTTAAAAAGTTTGGGGCCATATTTATCAAATGTTGTGTCACGTTTGCACCACGTTGCATGGTGCAAAAGCGACACAACTGTTATAAAGCAATTTAGCAAACCATGCAAGGCCCCTACGTAGGCCTGAGTGGCTTGATAAATCTGGAGTAACACAATGCAGCACAAATTGCTGCATTACGCTACTCTGCCCCAGGAGGCGTTCCATGGGCGTTGCATGGGTGTCCCCAAACAACACCCATGGGTTTTGTCACATTCCCGGGTTTAACATTACTGGTCGACTAGGGAATGCGCCAAAATGTTACGCCTTCCCAAGGGAGGTTTAACGAGGAGATATATCTTTATTTCTCGTTGTTACTTCATCTTTCCATGTGTGCTGCATTCTCTAGCGCACATAGAAAGAGAAATATGCCTCAGGGGATTGTTTTTGTGTTTTTGTGCCCCTTCCTTCACAAAAACAATTGTGTGCCATTGCTGGGAAAAGGCAGGAATGTACCGTATTGGGTTAAATACAGTCCATTCCTGCCCTTTCCCCTGTAAAGCAGCACAGTAGCAAGGTGACTTTGATGTAACCCACACCATATTAAGTTAAAAACAGCTCACTTCACACATGTTAACTCACTAATTTGTCTCTTGAAAATATGCATCCACTCTTTAAAAGGTTTTGGGTCCAAGTCTAAGCTTTCCTTATTTATGAATGGGGTTTGGCACAGTGCTTGTGAAAGAATGGCAAATGTGTGCCCAGAACTGAAAACGGAGATAGAAAACCCTTCCTTTCTTCATGGACAGACCACTTATAGACCCACATGTACAAACCAAATGTGGAATCCTGACTAACTGCATGGTGAAAACAAAGGTGATTGTTTATTCCTCTCTGAAAAGTGGTTGTATACTTGCAAAAAAGATGTACGCTCTTCTGACAAGAAGGATCCTGTCAGAAATTAGGTTATTGATTTGGGAAGGGGTCACTCCTACCAACTCAATAAACCCACTATTTTTAACTTATTAGTAGGTTATGGTTAGATCAAAACTCAGTTCTGAGAAAATCTCTGCTCAACCCCTGATAGCAGTGGCACAAGTAGCAGGCAATCCCCGGTGCTAAATGCAAGTCCATGTTAAGTTCATCCAGTACCACCAATTTTAAAGTACAGAATACACTACAATAAAATTCCTGAACCAATTCATAAAAATAGAGAACAGTTTAATGAGCAAAATGACACCACAATCATAAGAATAGATTTGGGAGAACCGGAGAAAAAGTTTTTTCAAGTTTGAAGGCTTTTAGTGCCTAGAAAGTCATGCACTATGGAAAAGCAGCAATTCACATGGACCAGGACATAGGTACCATTTAAAGTGGACTTTGATGGGATGGAGGTCAGATATACCAAGCGAGCTGTCCCGGACAACGTTTTTACCTCCAGATTTATATGTTGGCAGAGAGGGAACTCCATAGTAATGGCGATGGAATTCCCTCCTCACCAACATAATGGTCTGTCGGCCCGATTTAAGTTCGTATGGACTATAGTTTGACGACAGCTGCAACTACTCCCTCTCTGCTACTGTCAGAGGTTTGGCTGTATGTCTGCCCACATAATTTAGATGTGTGACATACTGCCATTTTTCAATGCCTGTCACCACCAGAAAAAGCCTCACGGTAAAGGGCACTGAAGAGTTCTCAATGTCCCACTCATCATTGGAGGAAACTCCAAGGGTGACTGGAGTATTGTTTGCTTTTTTTTCAAAAAGAAAATCCTGCTCTGGGATTTTCTTTTTCAAAATATTTTTTTTTTTAAGTTTGATGTACAGTTCCGTCTTTTGACAGAGTCATTCTTCAAACTTACAATACATTAAGTGGAACAGCCATGACGGCAGTTCCTATCAATCATTGAAGTGTCCACTGGGTCAGCAGACATTTCAAACTTTGGGGGATGGCAACTACGACAGGTCGATGGAGTAATTTACTCTGCTACCCTGGTGGAGGATGGGCTGTCCTCCAAACATTAAATAGGGCCCTTAGTGTTCAACGGCAGGGGAAGCTTCATCTTGTAAGGCCTCAAGGCCCTTAGCTTCTCATGGCTGGCTTCTGGGCACTAGGACTGTCTTCAACCATGTGCCCTCTGTAGGCAGCTGGGCTTCTTGCAAGCCAGAGTCCTGGTGGTTTTTGAGTTTGTGAAACAGGTAAACAGGAAGTCAACCACTTGACTCTTAGAGAGCAGTTCCAGTCCCCGGATGGCAACAGGATTTAGGACTCCTTCAGTCTTTCAGTCCTTGTGTGAGTCCTCTTCATCCAACAAGAGTCAGAAGCCAGGATTCTTCTTCTAGCATGGCCTTATTCTTCAGCTGGAGTCTTTCCAAGTCCACGGATGTTCTAAGGAGGTGCTGGTCGAGGTTCCAGATTTATTCTGTGCACTAGCCAGTGATTGTGGAAAATTTACCAGCCATTCCTAACAACTTTCTTGTAGTCCCCCATCTCCCTTTGCAGTAATTCAACTTAAACGTACTCTAACATTATCCAGGATTCCCTGTTTTAAGATGGCAGGACCCAACTCCTACCAGGCAGATCTGTCCTCAGCTTCTTATCCTCTCCTCTACCTGACAAGGTCAAAACTGATTTTTCCTCCTACTTTGGCTGGAGTCGCGCTACCTAGGAGGGTCCTGATGATTCAACAGAAGAAACCTTTCTATGCAGCTACAAGTCAATATAGGTAGCACTAAAGCAGCCATTTGTTCACCCTGTTCTGGGCTCAGGCTCAAGCTATTGTTCTCTGTGGCAGAGTGGTTGACTGTCCAGCCAGCTCTGGAAATGTGATTGGTGGAACAACTGGTTTTTGCTTCTTCTGTAGGTGGACCATACTATCTAGGAGGCTCCTGGGGATGAATAGAAGAAGCCATCCTTGGCATCTTAAGTCAAAAGAGGTAGTTTTGAAGTTAGCCTGTCTTTTGCCAACTGTTCCTACCCCCTCCCAGACAGCTAATCCCTGCTAAATGGTCTGCAGTTAGCACCCATTGGCTTTTCATGAACTCAGAGGCATGTCATTGTTCTGTTAGCTAGGGTTGTTATCTCTTCCAGCCAAGGATGTGTATTCCAGCTTTGGAGGTGTGATAAATGGCAGAACTAGTTTTAAGCCAGTTCGGGCTCAGGTAGCCTTAAGTACATTTTTACAAAGTTTCTTTCCTGATCAAGTAATCAGAAATCTGAATTCACCATTACGTCACATTTTAAACTGAGTAGAAAATAACATTGAAGTATTTCTCTAGCCGTTTCCTAGGCAGAGGTAGATAATACAATGTTTAATCCTATCTAGGCCTGTTAGGGAATTGTCTAGCCTGGTCTACATAGTGAAAATGATTTTGAGTTTACATCACTGTGAGGACACACTAATCCCCAATATAGAGTGTGTCCTCTTTTTATGTATAGCACTATGCCTGGTTGGCATATAAGGTACACTTTAGGGAGTAACATTATGCATATATAAAAATAGGAATTTTAAATGCCATGTTCCACTTAAGTGCATTTGAACTGCAGTCTAGCCAGAGCACAGTAGTGCTCCCTGCATAAATATAGTTTTGTCACATATGTGGGTGGTGTAAATATGCACTGCCTCCCATATGTGACATTTCAATTTCCATGCCATAGGTGTAGGTTAATATTGAGAACAAAGAAGACTCGGGTCCTAAAACCTCCTGGATTGGACCACTGTAAATACAAGAGAAAAGAGTATGTCCAGAAGGACTAGTTTGCATACTTTAAAAAGAATGCCCTAGACCATCAATTCTAGGGTTCTTATTGCTTTATTTAGCTTATTTTAAATTATTTAGAATAACAAAGCAAATAAATATTTTTTCATGTCTCAGAAAAGAAACCTTCCATTTACAGAACACCACACTTAAAAAAACACATTTATACACAGTGTTATATTCCACTTAAAAACGAAAAAATTCAAAGACAAAAATGACAGGTGAAACAAACTTAGACAATCGTGTGAAATAACATTTACATTGAAAGTACAACACCAGTCCTAGTTTTTACATAAGGCACCAAGCGGACGTTAGATTCTTAACTAGACGTTGTTAATTGTCCTGCCTAGGCCAAGAGGCCGGGGGTTATGTCTTCAAACCAATGTTGCCTACACAAGAGGAAAAAATTATTACTACATTCCTTAAGGCACAATATATACACAATCCCCCGAGCTCACAAGAGCCAACGCGTTTCGAATCCACCCAATTCACGGATTCTCCTCAGGACTTGGACAAGGTTGAAATCTATAAAAAACAACAAAACCATAAGTGAATATTTTATGTTTCCTAAACTGCGACCCAAAGAATATTTACAACAGATACTGCATTTAATTGAGTACCTTAAAAGCGGCGCAATGTGCGTCCGCCCTGTGTGTAGAGGAATAATTGAAACCTCTTGTTTAGGTTAGGCACTTTTAGAATAGGCTTATATGGAAGTTAAATAGGCCAAATAGTAAGTTACAATACACAGCACATGCTTTAAAAGGGAAGAACAGGCACTTTACTACTGTTTAGCAGTGGTAAAGTGCACAGAACCCTAAAGCCAGCAATTTTTGTGTCCAGGAAAAGACAAAAAATCTGGGTTGGGCATGTAGAAAATGTGATTTTGCTACATGCCCATTAAACAAATTTGGGAAAACAATTGTACTTGACTGTACAAAAATAAGTTGCAGATTTACTATTGATTCATACAACGCAGCAAGACAACTTGCTGCGCTATGTAAAGGGAGAGAGCAGACATGTGCCATATCTATAAAGATATTACACATTTCTACTCTCTCCCTGCACTGTCACACTTTTATCTGCCTTACGCCAATGCAGGTCCCCTTGTGCTATGGTGCAAGGGTGCCTGCATTACTAAAAAGGATTGTTTTTGTGAAGAAAGGGGTGCCTTCCTTCACAAATATAATCTTTAAAGGCATATTCCTCTTTCGAAGTGTGCTGCCAAATGCAGCAAACATACAAAATGTAGGAAATTTGTTTACCAACACTTCAACAGTAATAAAATGAAAACACAACACAATAAAAGAACAAAAATCCAATTAGTAGAAGCAGAGATATGCAATTTTAAAGGTTTTGTTTAAATTCAAGTGCTAAGAAGCAAAATGTGCCAACCGTGGTTATCTGGTCGCAGTAGACCAGGTCCAATTCACAAGTTCAGGCTGACATTGATGGACTGCGGGCTGAACACAGGACTGAATTCAGTCCACTGAAGAGTATCTTGTGGCATCGAGATGCCAAGTCCTTCTGTAGATCTGTGCGGGTCGGTATTTAGGAACCGTTGACATCTTTGCACTGACATCGCTTCCTTCCATCACAGATTGGATGTGGCAGACACCTAGCTGACAGATGTGGAAACACTACTGGGCTGGTCTCCCAAGATCTGTTCGTTGAAGCAGAAGGTGACTGATCCGGAGGATAGAAGAAAGCAGGACAATATATGCATCTCTGGTGTGCCAGAGAAAATGGAAGGGGTGAATATGTTGATGTTCCTCTGCACCTTCTTACCAAAACTCCTCAACCTAACCTTTATGCCACATTTGGAGATACAAAGAGTAGTCTGGGTCAGATCCTGTGACTTCTTTCCCTTACAATGGCCCAGGCCTATTCTGGCTTGCATCCTGCGGCATCACCAGGCACAGCAGATCATCTCTGTAGCACGGAAACATGGCCCCAACACCTGTGAGAACCACATGATCTTCATCTCAGCTGATTTCTCACACAAAACTAACCATACGAGGAGGAGATTTTTGGCATTGAGACCCTGTTTCCGAAAATATGGAATCCGCTAATATCTCCTGTAACCGGCGATGATGCTGATCATGACGGATGGTAGAACCCAGCAGTGCAATAATCTGGAGGAGTTGATGAAATTCTAGAGTGTGCTGGATGCAAATGCATGGATGCACGAGAGGCCCCGGAGGAATCAGCACTGCTCACCAGCAACAAGAGAGGGGATTGACCGCCCGAGTATCCGGACGAATGTCGGAGACTGGAGAGGGTCACGCAGTGCCTGTCATCGGACGGGAGGAAGCAGATGCCCAAGGGAATTGGGGAGCACAAAGACAGATCACGCTCACCGCTTAAGGCCTAGGGTTGGCTGCAGCAATTTGGATATGGAGAAACTGCTTATTTCCTGATGGACACTGTTGACATTTGGTTTCACTCTTTTAACTGTCTGGTGCTGCTGGTGCTGCCAGAGCAATGGGGGCATGTCGTAATCAATAAAGCTCCATTCCAGGATTGAGTGGATAAAGTGATGTTTATTCCAAGCACAGAAGATACAGCGCTGGTGATCCCTGTCCAGCCAGCAGTCAACTCTCTCGACCAGAATGTACACAGCATAGCAACATCAGAACATCCATATTAGAATGCTTTCCTTAAAGTACAACGCACCTAAGAAATTACAACATATCTTCTCTCCTTTACTAATAAAGAAAACATATAAGGATAATGGATAAAGCAAATAAGAATACAGGCAATGAAATAGTCCATACTAAAAAGGAATACATGAAATAATAGTAACTATGAGAAATACATGAAATAATTGTAACTATGAGAAATGCTTAACTGTCACTTCATGTCGCCACACACATAATCCTGGAGGTATCTAGGTGGACACCTAAGCCTTGGAGGAAGCATGGTGTTAGTAACTCTTCCAAAACCATCACCACACTCACCTGAAGAATTACTCGATGATCTGTCCAATACATCATCATCACTCATCAACATATATGGATTGTAGGTGCCATTGGACTCATTAGATCTTAAATCCTCTCCAGTACTATCTTTTTTTTTTGTAAAGGGCAACTCTTCTCAAATTCCAATTCTCACCATTATATAAGGTAATATATCCGTCATGTACACTCTTCACCTTATACGGACCACGAAACTTTGTGAGGCCACCACTCACATGACCCGGTTTGACTTTTACCCAGTCATCTGTTTTTATGATACCATTCTGCATTGATGCTTCATTTAGATTCTTTTCCTCCTGTTCTAAATTTGTCTGACCTAATAAACCTTTCAACCAAGCTGGCACCAATTTGGTACTGGCACTCCGTCCTCTCATCACACAAAAAGGTATTTTCCTGGTGACATTATTTTCCGTGGTACGGTAAGCCCAAATAAGATCATCAACCATATCTCTTACATTTCTCTTGTTTACAATTGCCATTTGTATAACACCTTTTACCATGCGGTTTGCCCTCTCCACAATACCGTTCCCTTGTGGGTTGTACAAAGAAGTCCTTGTGTGCAAAATACCACAAGACTTCAAGTACTTGGCCATTTCTGTAGAAGTGAGTTGAGTGCCATTGTCTGTGATTAACTTGACAGGATACCCTTCTTCTTTGAAAACTCCATCCAGCACTCGAATGGTATTCCTGGTGCTAATTTCAGACATAAATTTCACAATTATCCATTTTGAGAAAACATCTACCATGACCATACCAAACCTTAATTCATAATTCACACGTGCCAATGGTCCAATAAAGTCCAGACATACGTTATGCCACGCCAAACCCGGATCCTGGATTGTACCCATTTCCACTTGGCTGCCAACTTTCAATCTTTTCTCACTTTCACAACAGCCAATGCACCTCTCCACCCACTCAGAAATCTGTTGGTCCATGGTTGGCCACCAAAAGTGTTCACGTACCCTTTTCTTAGTGAGAGATTGGCCCAAGTGGCCTTCATGAGCTAACTTGAAAATGGTAAATCTCAACTCTAGTGGGGGCACGAATTTATCATCCTTCATTATCACATCACCACCATATATTGACAAATCATCCAAAACTTTCCCAAATGGCCTCACAGCAGCAGGAAGGGTACTCTCACGCCTGGCACCTTTGGCAATCAACTCCTTAACAAGTTGTAAAACCCTATCCTTTGACATACAATCATTCCACAAGTGCTTATCAATTGCTCCATTACAAACCTCAACCAACTCTTCAACAGAAGCCACTGCACCTTCACACTCAAAGGATTCCACTTGTACCCTGTCCACTTCATGCCATGGTAAAGGCAATCTGGATAATCCATCAGCCTGACAGTTTTTCCAACCCGCAAGGTACTCTATTTTATAAACGAACTCTTGTAAACGAGCAGCCAACCTTGCAAGTCTTGCCGACCCTTTTCCCGCGCCACCTGGAGACAATATTTTAATTAAGGGCTTGTGATCAGTGCGTAAAACAAATTGAAAACCCCAAAGATACATGCGAAAGTACTCTGCAGCCCAAGCTGCAGCCAAAGCCTCCCTCTCTATAACAGAGTAATTCCTTTCGGAATCTGTCAAGGATCTAGAGGCAAAGGCTACCGTTTTCACACCAGAGTTGTGAACCTGTGCAAGTACAGCTCCCACTCCTACTGCGCTTGCATCAACAGTAAGAATAGATTTTAATTTGGTGTCAAATGAAGTTAACACTTTTGCTTCACATATCTCATTTTTAATTCCATCAAAAGCGTTTTGTTGTTCCACGGACCATACATACTTGCAACCTTTCCTAAGTAATTTCTTAATCTGTTCAGTTTTCTCCGCAAAGTTCATAACAAATTTGGAATAATATTCTATGAGGCCGAGGAAAGACCTGAGTTGATCCTTATCCGTAGTCGCAGGGGCTTTTCTTATGGCCTCTAAAAGATCTCTCTTTGGTTTGATACCACCAACGGATAAGGTATAACCCAAATATTCCACCTCCTCTACACAAAACTTACACTTTTCTTTTTTTAAGGTCAGTCCTGCGTTAGCCATTTTGTTTAGAACCTCTTTCAAGACCACGTTATGTTGTTCCTTAGAGTTACCAAAAATTACCCCCTCATCTTGAAAATGAACTACATTCTTCACACCCTTTAAAACTGAGCCCATCATCCTTTGGAATTCTCCAGCTGCCGATGCCAACCCAAACAGCATTCTTGTGAATTGGAATATTCCCTCTGTGGTAATGAATGCCGTTAAGGGTTTGGACTCTTTATGCAGTCTGATTTGGTGGTAGGCGCTCCGTAGGTCTAATTTTGAAAAAAACCTCCCACCCTTCAACGATAACACCAGTTCATTAATATTTGGCAGGGGATAATTATCAATCACTATATTTTGGTTTAATGTGCGCAAGTCCACACAGAACCTGTAACTGCCATCTGGTTTGCCTGTGATAACAACTGGTGAAATCCAATTGGAAGTCTCAATCTCCTTGATGATACCTTGCTTTACCATCTCATCTAACATGCGTTTGACTTCCTGTCTTGCAATTATAGGGACCTTCCTTACTTTATGTTGCATAGGAACAGCATCGGGTCTGAGCATGATCTTATGTACATACCCTTTTAATTCACCAACATCCTCTGAAAATAAATCATGCATGCTCTCCACAATAACTTCAGTAGTGACTTCTTCTACCACCATGACCTGATTTGAAGCTCTGGGATTGATGATAATATGTAAGTCATATTGGTGTGCCCACCCTAATATTGGTGGCCCACTGCGTGCAACATATACTTTTCCTTTCACAGATCTATTTGTAAAACAAATCTCTGATGGCATATAGCCAATGATATCTATTTTCTCACCCTGATATCCACCAGGATTGATATCCTTGGGGAGTAATTCCATTTTTGGCCATAATCGCACAAATATTTCACTAGGAATAATCGTGTAGAATGAACCAGAATCTACCATCAACTCTACTTCCTTACCCTGGATAGTGAATATTGCCTTAGGTCTTGTTCTTCTCCCCGATGTGACAGACGTATCTTCGTCATCTACACACAATATTCTATCTACACATTCATTTTCTCCCATATGTGCTATATTCTCACTAACATTCGTCATCTACACACAATATTCTATCTACACATTCATTTTCTCCCATATGTGCTATATTCTCACTAACATCATGTACTACTGCTACTTTGAATTTGCTATTAGTTTTGCACATCTTGAAGAAGTGACCCTTGCGGCCACATTTTCTACACTCTTTGCCAATGGCATAACAATTTTTATATTCAGCAGTATGATAGGTACTCCCACACCTAGTACACATTCTTTCCGTAGGTTTGTTGCTGTTAAACCCTTTGTCATCAGACCCTTTTAAAACATTACCATTGTACTTTTTCCTACCAAGTGCATTATTACTCTTGTTACCATTAACCACTGCAATATCATCTTTTTGTAACCAAGAAACACCTGCCGTGCTTTCTTTTTTCTCTAATTCCTTCATACATGCAACAGATTGTTCTACTACCTTTGCTATTTCAATAGCATTACTTAGGGTGGGATTCTTTGCAGCAGCCCACAACCTTTCCTGCATCTTCTTATTGCGACATTGAACAATCAACTGATCTCTAATCATTTCATCCCTCATCTCACCAAATTGACACCTTATGGACAGCTCTCGCAAACGCGCAACAAACTGATCAATGGTCTCATCGCTTCTTTGCGGTTGAGTGTAAAACTTATGCCTGCACATCACAATGTTTACTTCCTTTGCAAAATATTTTCTTAACCTTGTCTTAGCTTCTAAAAATACATTTGCTATGGCTCTTCCATCGGAGTCAGTAGCCACAGGAAGATACTTGAACACATGTTGCCCTTCCTTACCTAAGGCACTCAAAAGTAATGCCTTTTTCCTGGCCACACTGAACTCCCTTCCATCTAAAGCCTCTATGTAATTTTCGAATACCTCAACCCATTCATCCCACTCCATACAAGGTTCACCAGATTGTTGCAAAAATGTAGGTGGTGGAGTTATAACAGCTTCCATTGTATTCAAAATTAAATAATAACACAATGAACTTGAGGATAAGCTGTACTTAGCAAGATTGGTGTGCTTATCACCGTTGAATAAATGAATAGATTAAGCCACACAATATACGAGGTGTGCTCACAATATATAAGGTGTGCGCATCACCGGTAAATGTCAGAAGATGGGCTATTTAAATCAGTGTGTTTATCACAGATGTAACATAAATATTAAAACAGTTTTCTTTGGTTGTCAAGATAGTCTCGTTCGGTTGTCATAAATTAGGTTACCTTCCCTCCGTCACAAAACACTCTTCGTTGTTGAAGTAACCATACAAGTTAGCTTCGTTTCTGTTAGCTAACGTGTGTATGACGATAAAGCTTTAGCCAATGGACCGTCGGTTGCAATCTGACGAACGCAATTATGGCAATGTAGATGTGGTTATCCTCTTCACCTAAGATGGCCGCCGTGTGCGTAATCTCGTCGTGTACGTAGTCACGCAGCACGTGATGACAACAAACACCTTGATGCGTCAGATCGGGAACACCACAGATGCGATGACAGCTGACAGCTGCTCCCTGTCACAACCTTCCAAGAACGAACGCTGACGTCGACGTCCTCTTATGGCCACATAATGCTAGCCATTCCACAAGACTATGCTCTCTTGCCGACCATCAGCTGCTCCACGAGATAGCGTTCGCCCCCCGAATGTCTACATCAGCTGCTCCACGAGACAACGCTCGCTCCCTGGATGTCCACCACTCCACGAGGCAACACTCAGTCTCAAGGTAACGGCTCGCAGGTTCAAATTGTTAACTGTGAGAAACAGGCACGTATCTCCACTCCACAGTATATGAATCTTCTCAGAATTTACCGGTACATATATATATCTTCCGCCGCAAGCATACTACAGTTTACACAAGTCTTACTGTATTTGTTTCAGTTGTAGAAACAATTCCACAGGGTTCTTTTTTTTCTTTTTCCACCAACGCTTGATATCATCCAGTTATTCTGTGCACTGCTGGTTTAGTCGTCGCCATCTGTCGTAATCAATAAAGCTCCATTCCAGGATTGAGTGGATAAAGTGATGTTTATTCCAAGCACAGAAGATACAGCGCTGGTGATCCCTGTCCAGCCAGCAGTCAACTCTCTCGACCAGAATGTACACAGCATAGCAACATCAGAACACCCATATTAGAATGCTTTCCTTAAAGTACAACGCACCTAAGAAATTACAACAGGGCACTTCTTCCTGTGCTGTGCCCGACGAACATAAGAGGGGTCCAGCTGCTTGTCCTGCAGAATAATTATGAGACTCCTGCCCTCTGACTCTGGGTTCTGGTTCACTTATGTAATGTACTCTATTTCTATTTTTTATATTTTTTATTCTACATTACGATTGTAAATATGTTGGGTCTCTCACCATGTTCTGTTTGTACTAGTTATCTCCTGTATTGCTGCTGCCCTCCACTCTCTATCAGTGGGGTTCCCTGCAAGACACCTGGTTGTTTTCTGTTTTAGTCACCTGCCCAGATGCTTTGGGGGCCAGGGCCTGCTGATGCTGGTAGACACCCTTGCCTCACCCCAGAACTACAGAACAGAGCTTACTGTTGTTGTTATCTGGATAGAGGTTAAGGGATGCAGGTCTCTCCCACTAGTCTCTGAGTTACGATCTCATTGCTCTCACAGTTTCCTTTTCCTTTGAGACAGCTTGGAGACAGCCCCTTTTTCCCTTTTCCCTTTGTTGTACGCTGCCCCTCCTCTCCCTTCCCCTCCCCCCGTTCTATTTATTTTGTTCTCTGTGGTTTACTTGCAACCTCCATCAACCACCAAATAGATGCCCACTGCTCCTTCTGGTTACACCAAGCCCCTGCAGATCCTTTCTTGTAACGTCAGAGGGCAGACGCACTTCATTAAAAGAAAGAAAATGCTGTCTTACCTGAAGTCTCACAACGCTAATGTGGAACTGGTTCAAGAAACACACTTGTCCGACATTGAACATGATAAACTGAAGCAGGATTGGGAGGGTACGGTGATATATGTTGGTAAAGCCTGTAGTGCCCCAACACAACCATCAAAATGACAAGAGCACAGGAAAAATGAGGTGGCCATTCTCCTGCATAAATCTCTGGATTCCCGTACACTTCGCACTTGGAGGGACCCCATGGGCAAAAATATGTTTGTGATACTTAGGTCCGGGGGAACAGCTGTTTGTTGGCTCCATGCATGCCCCCATAGGGGACAAGACTTGGGTTTTTGCTACACTAACCAATCTGCTCCTATGCTTTGGTTCGACCAGGCTAGTGATGGGGGAGACTGGAACCTGCCTCTGTACCCGCACCGCAACAAGTAAGGGAATCATACCGGCAGACAACTCAGACATAGGTACATTTTATCTGACATCATCAGTGACCATGTATTGATAGAGCCCTGGTGCCTGACTCAACCGAGGGATAGGGATTATACAGTAACTTTCTGCATCCATGGCATGCGCTTGCACATTGATTTCTTCCTGCTGACAGCGGCACTAGCCTGGAATCTGGTGGGAGCCTCCATTGAGCAGAATGGCACTACAGATCATGACCTCGTCTTGCTTGATTTAGACTTCAAGCTACTGCGACCCCCACCAGCTCGCTGGTGCA
The DNA here is from genome assembly GCA_963921515.1 of Calotriton arnoldi. Classification (NCBI taxonomy): domain Eukaryota; kingdom Metazoa; phylum Chordata; class Amphibia; order Caudata; family Salamandridae; genus Calotriton; species Calotriton arnoldi. The sequence goes on from CAWUFW010006556.1 coordinate 910,494, forward strand.
TGAATGCATCCTGTGACAAGGCCTCTGATGATCAGCACAGACTCTGTGAGTACTTGCATCAATATCTGGAGGATAATGCTAACTCAGCCTCTTCCATGCAAATGTTGTGGGAAACTGGAAAGGCCTGCAACAGGGGAAACCTGATGAGGGACTCTGATTTTTAAGAGACATTGTGAGTCAGACACGCACCGGTTGACGGCTCTCATGCAACGTCTGACCAGAGTATAACCTGGTCATGTCCCCAGCCCTATTTATGAGCTGCTAAAAGCCAAATTTGACTTCAGCTCCCAGTATACGACACAGGCAGAGTCCACTCCCTTTCACTTGAAACAACAGCACTATGAAAGGGGGGAAAAGGCGGGTCACTGTTGGCAGCACAAATTAAACAGGCACAATTGCACACCAGCATTGCAGCAATCACGGATACACACAACACTTTGCTCACCGATCCAAATGACATACTCAGGGAATTCACTGTTTTTTATGAATGATTATACTCCCTGACTGCCCTTGACACATTGCACTAAGAGTGCACGGACGGACTCACCTTGCCATCACTCATGAGAGACCAGGCCGGGGTATTGGGGGGGATATCACTAACACCGAAGTAGCTCAGTCAATAGATGACATGGTGACCCTGATGGCTCCAGGGGACAATGGTCTCCTCATTGAATATTATACAATGACTAAACATCTGTTGGTGCCCATTTTGGGCAGCCTCTTCAAGGAAATTCCAGACACCACTGCACCTCTACTGGAATACAATTGGGTGAGGATTTTGTTGATACCCAAACCCGGCAGGGATCCGCTCATATGTGCAAATTATCAAATGATCTTGCTTATAAATGCTTACATGAAGATTCTCGCCAAGGTTATTGCCAATAGACTCAAGGCGTATAGGCTGCTGGTCATACATCCTACTCAGGCAGAGTTTGTGCTGGGCTCCACCTCCGCAAATCATTTGTGAATACTCTTAAACCTCCTCTGGCAGGCTCAGCAGGATGAAGATGAGAAGCTCCCCATCTCCCTTGATACAGAAAAGGTGCAATGGCCTTACTTGTTCAGGGTGATGGAGACCTTGGTCTTGGGACAATCTTTAATTGATAAGGTCCGCTGGCTTTATATGTCCCCCATGGCCTCAGTGTCCTGCGTAGGATTCCCTTGTCCTTTTTTGACAGACGTGGAACGAAACTGTTGTGAACCCCAATGTACCCCGAGATCGCCATCACTGGGGCAATTATTGGTGGCCGGCTGCTCTCGGAGCCGCACCCCCCACCCCGAAACCGGTGGTGAAAAACCTCGGCAAAATGATGGACAGTGATCTCACTTTGAGTCCCATGTCAAATCAGTGGCAGGGAAATGTTTTGGACTTCTGCGAGGCCTCAAACCGATACTGGGTCTCTTTGACTCCAAGACTCGTCAATTGATCATTCAATCATCTGTCCTCACTAGACTAGATTATTGTAATGTGCTTCTCTTGGGAGCCAACAAATCTATTGTAAAAAGGCTGCAGCGGATGCAGAACGCAGCTGCCCACGCTATTTTTGCCCTCCCTAAACACTGTCATGTTTCCAGTTTTCTTTGTCGAATTCATTGGCTTCCCCTGGAACAGCGAGTCCGCTTTAAAACGCTGTGCATCACCCATAGAATACTGGGGGGCACTAGCCCCAGAATCTTGAGTGATCTATGCCTTCATTGTGCTCCTACACGTTCGCTACGTTCAGCTGACTTGCTCTTGGCCAGAGTTCCGCGGATACAGAGGGCCAGAGCAGGCAGGCGCTCTTTCAGGTGGTTAGCTCCTGCCCTATGGAACTCCCTCCCTATCCACATTCGGAGTATCTCTGACCACCTCACCTTTAGAAGACTGGTGAAGACATGGCTATTCTCCCAAATCTAATCTTCTTATGTGCTGTTGTCTCTCTTGGTGCTCATCTTAGCGCTGGGACGCCCCGTTGTTGGGGCAGCCATGCGCTCTACAAATACTTTAATATTAACATTAACATATAGGCCTAGGTAGTTACACAACCTTTTACCTATATTCGTCCTACTATTGTTCCTCATAACGGGTTTGGTGCTGACCTTTTACCTAGTTAGGTGCTGCATAAATGTTGTGTGGTTTTCTCCAAAAACTAGCCTCATTTATTATGCATGACGATTCACAGTATCATAGCAGGATTACCATCTTCTGCATAATAACTCTGTATAAGGGTCATCATTATCGTCATCCTTAGCCGACATGCCCACAATACCATGACAGATGTAGGTAGAACCCCTGAGGGTACCTTTTGGGTATATAAGCACCACATCTTCACTGGAGAGCCCAGAGGAGAAAGACCTCCATGCTGACACGCTAACACGAGACGCTGAGATCCCTGCACGCAGATGCTCCAGCACGCAGTGGTCTGACATCCCTCACGGGGTGTCCAACTAGAGATCGAGACGGGGTCCCATGCTCTCTAGCATCATGTAATGGGGTTGGTTCTTTCCTAGGGGGATTTTTGGCTATACACCCACATACATGCTAGGTACATTTAGGTACATCTGGTTAGGGTTAGCATCGTAGGAGTACGCATTATCACTGTCATATATGCCTGCATATATTCATTGTTTTAGCACTATGGTAGAATTCTACCTTTTATTTACTCTGTTGGGGCTTATAAACGTTTATATATCTGTTTCTGTCTTATGGTTGTTGCAGCACACGTATTTTATACTAGAATGATGCTGGTTCAATAAATACTTATTGAAAACATCCCCACCATTTATTCTGTGTATCTCTCTGAGACAAAGTGAGCCCGAGTGACTGAGCGAAAAGTACTATACTGTTTCAATGATCCCTGAGGGGTCAGGGTTGTCATGTTTGATTGTTGCCAACAACTATTTGCACCTTGATAAGGTTATGGGGCTTATAGTGGCACTGTTAGCTTGCTGGTCTACAGCAAACATATCCTTCAGGGGTGTCTGGAATCAGTCTAGACACCAATCCCTTAGTTTATGTTGTCTAAACATGCAGATCCTATATAGATTTATAGGAACTACATGAAAAAATAGGGCGCCCCCACACCCCATTGCTGTTCTTGATGGTGTTGGAACCACTATCCGTACCATGTCGAGTATTCGAGGGATCCCAACGCCGGCCGGGGAACAGAAGGCATTTTATTATGCACATGACATTCTGGTGATCCTTTCCCATCCCTGGAAGTCAGTTCCGGACTTGATGCAGGTGATTGAGAGTAGGGGTGGGTGGTGAACTCTGTGATGTTTGGGTTCACCCCTTGTTGTCTGCCGGGGTCTGCCACTCCCAATTCCCTTGCTTTATGCCCTGCATGGCTGTTGGTTGGAGCGGGGGATGTGTGTGTAGTGGTCTTCAGAGTGAAGTTGAATCCTCACTCCAGGTGGAGCCCCTCCCTCTTTCCTCAAGAGCAGCTCTTGCAGGCTGTAGAGCTAGCATTGACCGCTCTCCTCCTGCTGCCTAGCATCTAACAAGGGCAGCTTGTGGGGCCAGACACCACCAGCTGAGGTAAGAGAAGACCAGCAGGGGGGGTGGAGGACATGAGGGTGGAGGGCAGGATCAAGCGCATTGGGCACAGCAGGTAATGGTATACCTGCATGGTCATCCCCTATCGTAGCCCTTCATAATGAGAATGGCCCACCCATCAGTTTCCACTGCCAGGCATAGGCAGGATACTCAATATGTTTGCTATGGAAGTTGGTAACAGAGAAGGGTTCTACTGAATGGGTGTCTATCACTGAGACCCATCTTTCTGAGCAGTCTCTTCTGGAGCAAGACTTCGAGTGTATTTGCTTGCTCGCTTCAGGCTGTCGTGTCCGGGCCTCTGATGGCCCTGCTACACAGTCAGGGAGGTGCAAGTCACACACTGTCCTTGTGTTGCCACCTCCCGCACACTTACTCTCAGACACTGCTTCCGCATTATTATTATCCCTACAGCATCCCCGTGATGGACAGCACCTGGGTAAAAACATGCTTGCTGAAATGGATAAAATTTGTCATTGTCAGTGGGCAGAACTCCGCAGAATCGCGCAGAGTTTTTTGTTTTATCGGGGTACAGAATTAAATGGGCCAAATGCGAGGCAATGCCATTGACACAGTCGACCACAGCCGAGACCCAGGAGAAATCCCATTTACTTGGAGACCTGCCCGCCTTCAGTACCTTGGGATGTATCTGAGTGGAGCCCTGGGTATGGTTGTCCATGACAAAGTGGTTCTCGCCTCAGATAATGTGAGAACAGCATTTGCAACTTGGTCCAAACTCCTCCAGTTGTCCCCCTGGGGTAGGGTGCAGGGGATTAAAATGATTGTGATGCCCAGGTTTAACTATATTTTTGGCATGCTTCCCTTGAAAATCCCCCAGGCTTTGCTGCAAGAGATAGATCGGCGCATCCATGAGTTTGTGTGGAGAAACTGCAGACCCTGTCTCAAGGCCTCTAAATTGCATGCCAAGACCACACTGGGGAAGTCTTCCCCTTTCTCAAGCGGAGTCTTATTGGTTGGCCTCACAGTTGTTGTATTTGGCGCAGATGGTGAAACCTGTAAATGAAACACCCCTGTGGGTCTTCCTGGAGCACCATGTCCTACAGATGAAGGGACCTTTTACCGTTCACTACATAGGTCTCACACAGGGTGGACTGTTGGCAACCCAATTATACATGCCGCACACTACAGATGGTGACTGGCGCACATACTGCTCCTATCTTCGGAAATAGTGTACTCAAAGGCATTGGTGTGGTGAATAGGACTATTGTGAAGAGGGAGAAAGTTGATTGGTCCATATGATTGGAAAGGGGGATACATCACCTAGATGACTTATTCTGTGATGGAAACTTCAAATCCTTTAATTAACTCTGATGCAACTTTGCTCTGCCACACTCGCAATGCTGGAGTCATCATCAGCTCACTCATAGCCTCAGGGCAATGCTGGGCTCGTCGCCTTGTGCAATTGAACATGACTCCCTGCTGCACTTCATCTTGACTTGGAAGGGCTGTGAAGGGAGGATGGCCGGGCGCTATACCATCATCATGGTTACCCGTTTCTCACTTCCGACTGCTCACAGCCTCTGCTCTTGGCGGGAACAGAGGTTGGCTGCTATGTTCTCTGAGGAGTACTAAGCTGATATACTGGAGTATTATGATAAACTGCTCCAGGAGGCCTGACTGAAATGTATTTATTTCAAGATCCTTCGTAAATGGCATTGAATGCTGGTGAAATTTCACGGGACCTGTATGCAAGCAGACTCTATTTGTTGGTGGTGTGCAGTGCCGGGCTGCGATAAAGTGCAAGTCCTATGGGACTTTACATCGCTTGACATTATTGCAGACCTGTCTGGGATATGCTGAAAGGCGAACTCGGCGTAGCTGACCAGCTGACGAACCATCTGCCTTTGCTATATGACTTGATGGTTCTCCCAGAATTGTCTCGATGGGGAGAAACAGTGGTTGTCTATGGCCTTGGCAGTGGCAAAAGTAGAGATCTTACTCCATTGAAAGAATATGGCTTCTTAAGAAAAGATTATATACAAATCGAATGACCCGCTGCATACATTCGAGGAGTTCTGGGGCTACTTCCTAGTCGGTGTTTGAGAACGGGCACTGGGACAACAGGATCTGTGGGCTGATTCCTTGGCTACTACTGGCATGCATCTGTACACCGTGTGCTCGGTTCTTTAGACTACAGGTGTGGCTTATCCCCTCAGGAAGCACTCAGGGCACTGCCCTATTACCCCCAGGGCCGTTGACACTCAAACTTTTCACAATCCTGCAAACCACATTCTCTCTCTCTCTTTTTATTTCCATTGCTGTTCCACAGGCCATCCACAGTGCATGGCTTAGGCACTATGCATCAGGTCTTTGCAGTGATAGGGTTGATGGGTTGTTTCCCACTGGGATATGGAGGGGGAGCCTAACCTCTGCTTATTCCCTAATGAGTGCACCTTCCTAGACCCCCTTGTTTTCTTCCCCCGACTGTTGTGTATGCTGTGCATTACTTACAGGTTGCGATTTCTGTTTCACCCCACCAACTGTATGATCCTTTACTCAGCAATGCTGTTACATTTTTTTTTTTTTGTAGGAGTTTTATTTAGCGCAAACTCGACCCAAAGGTATCAGAGCGCATTACATGAGCATCAGTTGCGTTACTGGTTCCCTAGCTTCCAGTGCAACTGCTCTAGCCATTAGGCCACATTCTGTATTGTTGTTCATGTATACCTTTCTGCATGTGGTATATTAGTATTTCTTTATCAACTTTAAAACCCAATAAATTCAAACACAGAGGAACCATTGACGATAAGCTGCGATTCAAGGTCCTGCGTCGCTGTTGAGAAAGCTGGTGGAGCTTGTGGTGGCTTGCGCTGTGATGTGTCAGTGCCAGATATGAGATACATCACGCTGGGCCAATGCCAGCATCAGGCTGTGTGGAGTCGAAGAATCCTTTGGGGCACAGTTTTTTAGAGGAACTAAGACGGATAAAGATAGGCAACTTAAAGACCAATACACGCGAAGGCCCTGGAGAAAGACCAGGCGAGGGAAGGGATCAAAGAGATCAATCAGGAGACAGGGCAGGAATGCGTACGAGGTCCTGGACCAAGAAGAAATAGTGAACACTGCCACTATAAATGGGTTAATGGATGTAATGGTTTTGAATTTATCTGATAAGACTCTGTCTGATGATATGAATAAAGTCCTTAAGAAAGGCCTCAGTTTTTGTCCATCTACTAATTTGAATGTTGATTTGGTGAAGATTGACATTTACAAATTTGTCCGTAGACTAAAACTTAAAAAATATTTTTCCACACATGAGAAAACAGAGAAACTGAGTGAGTGCGCACCCATATTGAACAGATTTTCTATACAGGATGACATTCATACCACGTTACTACTCTCACTTACATCAGATGATGATGGGGGGACAAGTGTTAGAGGACTCCTGACTGACCTGAATATAGATACAGAACAGACCAGTGAGATTGGACTGAGACCTAGATCTAAATGGACTCCCAATCTTCATATGGATAATTGCTGTGACCAATTCTTTAAGAATGTATGCAGAGACTTGGACGAAACTCCTAACAAAACCAGGATTAGAATTTGGGCAGCTACTAACAACTAACCCTGGGCATATACTCCGCTCCGCCAGCAGAGTGTGCGGAGATTTGCCCACTCCGCGCTCTGCTGGGAACGCGGAGTATAGGGCAAAACTCCGACTCCGCAGCGGAGTGGAGCTAGCCAGCCCGCCCCCCCTGAAATACAGTTACAAACTATTTTAAAATTAAATAAAAACACACTTACCTGGCCTGCGGCGTCCCCGGGCTGCCCTCCTCATCCTCCTCGCTGTCTCTCTCCTACGTGGGGTGCATCTTGAGAGAACTGCACATGCGCGCATGCGCATTTCTCGTGTGCGTGCACGCGCATTTCTCGCAAGACGTTTTGCTAGAAATGCGCATGCGTGCGTGCCCATGCGCAGTTCTCTCAAGATGTACCCCACGTAGGAGAGAGATGGCGAGGAGGAAGAGGGCAGCCCGGGGACACCGCAGGACAGGTAAGTGTGTTTTTATTTAATTTTAAATTAATCTGTAACTGTTTTTTATTATAGGGCGGGTGGAGGCGGGTGGCCGAGGCGAGCGTAACGGAGTTCCACGGAGTTTCCCCCCAACTTCGTGGACCTCCGCGTAGTCTCACTACACCAGCTCCGCCCGGGGTTACTAACAACCTGGCAGCTGGAGAAAGGCTAGCACTGAAGCAACTAAGAGATGATGACACAATAATTGTATGAGGCTGACAAGGGTGGCTGTGTTGTAGTAATGAATAGAACAGACTACAACAATGAGATATATTCACAACTGAGTAACACAAAATGTTACTGTCCTCTAGACATGAATCTGATGTCTCGTATAACAGCAAACATCAATCACCATACGAAGATGTGGCACGAGCAAGGGCTTATATCAGAAGAATATATGTTCCTAAAAGTTGACAAACCGAGATTCCCATGCCTGTATACATTGCCCAAGATACACAAGAAGGCCGCTTTTCCTCCTGGTAGTCCCATAGTGTCTGGGATAGGGGGACCCACTGAACGACTATCACAATTTGTGGGCACTTACTTACAACCATTGGTCTCTAACTTACCGTCACACATCAAGGACACAAAACATGTACTAAATCTGATGAGCGACATCATTTGGAGAGAAGGTATGGTACTGGTTACACTGGATGTGGTGTCATTACATACCAATATTTTAACAGAATTTGGGATGTTGGTAATAACACACTTTCTGAACAAGAGACCGGCTGGTCTGCTATCACACACGGAAATGTTACTCCAGATGACCAGGCTAATATTGGACAACAATACCTTCATATTTGAAGGCAAATGGTATCATCAGACAAGCGGAACAGCAATGGGATCCAGATTCGCTCCTTCTTATGCCAACCTGTTAATGAGTTGGTTTGATGAGGAGGAGTGGGTGTGGGGAGGAGGAGTGGGTATGGGGCTGTGCTGGATCACACTAGATGGAACATATACACTATTGGGGAAGGTTTATTGATGATATTCTGATGATATGGACTGATTCTGTAGATAATTTACTAAATTTCAAAGGGTACTTGAATGATAATCCTTATAATATGCCATTTACTATGAATTTTGGTCATCAAGCAATTCAATTCCTAGACTTTGATTTGTATACATGTGGTGCTAAGCTAATGAGTAGAATGTTCAGGAAGGAGACATATGCCATATAACATGCTAACAGTGCCCACCCACAGCACCAGATAAAAGCTATACCTTATGGCGAGATGGTAAGAGCCAGGAGGAATTGCACCTCATACAAGGAATATTTCGACTGCCTTACTGACATAAGAAGGAGATTTTACACTAGAGGCTATGACAAAGATATTGTCAATAAAGCATATAGAAGGGCGGTCGTTATAGACAGAGATAAGACTCTCACCCACAAGAGACCTAGATTAGGCACCTCTAGAGAACTCATCAGACCAATACTTTCATATGGCAACAATATTGGTAACATTAGTAAGGTCTTAAACTGTCACTGGCACCTCCTGAGAGGTGACAGCCATATTGCACAACACGTCACTAAGAATGTGGGGATGACGTTTCGCAGAGGCCCTGAAAGGACTAATTAGCCCCAGTTACCCAGGCATTAACACCGGCTCCAACTGGCTGAAACCCTACACTTTGGGCTTCACAAGTGTGGACACTGCACAATGTGCAGATTAACTAAGGAAGTAACATCTTCTGAATATAACAATAGTCAGACATACCACATCACTCACAACTTCACATGTACTACACATTTTGTGGTTTATGTATTGATATGTAAATGTGAGAACATTTATGTAGGAAGTACGATCAGAATGATCAATGAAAGAGTGATTGAACACTTTAGGGCGGTCAAACAAGGGGAGCCCAAATACCCTTTTGCACTACACACCCTAACATGTGACAAACAAGACGACCACAGAACATTCTGATTTCATGGTCTAGAAAATGGTGCCACCATATGAGAGAGGGGGAATAAAAGAACTACTGAAACCATGATCTCAATTTTATCTCTGTGTGCCTGGAGAATATTGTTGTTGATTCCAGAACCTTTTCATGATAGAGGAATAATGGATGGCTCTTCCTTCTCCTGAGCACCAGATAACATTTGGACGTTGATTTAACAAGACTTTGAATTTTGTCTATACTCATATGGTAGAGTGCGCCATCTTTCCCAGCCATCACAACCTTTCTTGCCTTTGCCTTATGGGGCTTGGGAGTACTTCCACTGAGCTGCATTGAGGACAAACTGCGTCGTATTGTTCTAGAGTCGATGGCAGGCTGTGTCGCGCTGCGTCGAGATGCATGGAATTGCGTCAACCTTGGAGAAGCATGTTATATTACAGTGGCTTGGTGGCTTGAACAGGGGGATGTTGACTGACCCTTGGAGATTCCTTGTCCTTGGAGTTTAGACAGACACATTCCGGCTGGATTCAGCAGGGCAGCTTACAGCAGCAGAAGATTCCTGGTGCAGCAACAGAAGGCCATAAGCAGCAAAGCAGTCCTTGTTCAACAAGCAGGCCAGCAGGCCAGACTTCACACCTAGGCAGTCATTCTTCCTGGTAGAGTCCGCAGGTTCAGAAGTGATCTGAAGAGTTTGGTCAGAGAGTCTACTCCTTGTATATGGTGGCCACCTTGAAGTTGGAGAAGCTTCTAGAATACTCTCCATACAGATGTGTCTCGAATTTCCTTCCTCCCTACCCTGGCCCCAGCTTTTCTGAGTGCACAAAAGACCAATGTGTAACCCTTTGTGAGTGTGCTGAGGCGTAGACTTAATGTTGTGGTATGTGACAGGTCCTCCCCCTCATCCTGATAGAGATGGCCCATCCTGCCAACACCTATTCCCTCCTTTTCTCACTGTCTGGGTGCATTACACAAAGACCAACTGCCAGCCACACCTAGACATATGACCCAGAATACAGGCTGTAAGCACTCAATGGTTGGCACAAGAAAATACCTTATTAAAAGTGGCATTTTCTGAATTATGACCTAGAATCTAACTTCTCCGTTAATAAGGGTTTTAAATTACCACTCGTAACATTTAATTTACTGGCCTTGGGTTCTTGTAGAGCCACTTTACTAGGGACACACAAGTAAATTAAATGTGTCAATGGGGTGGAAGCCACTGTTACCATGTTTTGGGGAGAGAGCACAAACACTGGTTGGCAGTGGTAAAATGCAGAGAGTCATAAGGCCAGCAAAAACGTCAGAAAATTCAGGAGGATTGATAGCAAAAGGTTGAGGGAAACCACACCAAGATTGTCAGGTTCAACATAAATTAACGAGGAGAAATAACGATATTTCTCCTTGTTAGGCCTGGGAGGAGCACCATTTTGATGCAATTCCAGGTGTACTGACTTTAGCAAATCTGGGATTGTGTCAAAAACCATGGGTGGATGTGTGGGAATGCCCATATTCCACTCATGGAATGCCTCTCTGCCGCAAGGTAACATTATGCAGCGATATGCGCTGCCTTGTATTACATTGTATTTACTTAACAACGCAGAGCCACGCAAGGTTATCAAATCCCTCCAAAGGACTTGCGTTGCCTTTCAACGACTTGCATCATGCAAGGGCAATGCAAGCCCTTAGTAAATCTGCTCCAATTGTCTACTCCTGAGTGGATTTTAAAATGTATGGCTGAACTAAGTTTAAGGTACAGGAGGAGGTGAATGTGGAGAACAATTAAACTTAAATAGGTAGAGTAGTTGTACCAGTTCAAAATGGAAATGCACCCATGAACCTCAGATGACTCAAACCAATGGTTTTCCACTTTGGCTGCAAGTCCCTTGCAGCAAGCTAACGTTGCTCTATTGCACAAGATATCAGGTCAGAAACCCTGATTTTTCCACCTGTCAGTGGGATTTTGACTTGGCATTTGAAATAATCACAAAAGCTTCACTGGAGTCCGAGAGTGTATGGAAAAATATATTTCTCTTCATGGGTAGAATGGGCCTACCATTAACACTTGGCAAGTTCATTCAGACTGTTTTAATCTTAATGTAAACACTATATTTAACATTCACACTGAAACTGTAGCTTTTTCGTTTATGTGACAAACCCATGTAAAGATTGATTTCATGTACTCCAGCAGAAAGATGCAATTTGTTAAGAATGGTTTACATTGAGTGGAACCTATGAAGCCACTCAACTTACACATGAGAGAATGACTGTTTTGTGCAACTACTGTTCCCTCCAGAGTGTCTTGCCAAATAAAATAGCAGTGTGCTTTATTTCCTAGGAGTATGGAAAAGTTGATTAAGTGTCTCTTCTCAGAGCAAGAGTTGGAAAAATTATTAATATGTTCCTTTGGTTAGGAAAAAGGAAACATTGTTAATGTGGCTCACAAATGCTCAGTTCTCCTCATGGAGGCACAATTGTTGTTAGTGCTGCTGCCATCCTAGTCAGTGCCCTCAGTAACTTCTATTGGCACACATACTTCAATCCTTCTGGTAAACAAGCTTTATCTTCTCAATAAGAAGTACTGTCTTTTACTTTAATGGTAGGTGCTGGCCGAAAAATCTTACCATATAGCATGAATGATTATTTTATGTCTGTGATTTGTTCAGCTTGCTGCAGGAAGAGCCTTCTCTTGCAGGTAGCCATAATTGACACACAGATGCTAACAATTATTTCTAATTGAGAGGGCAGATTTGCGGCTCAGATGCCACTGGTTCACAGAAATTGCATGGTGAACTGGTGCAGGAACGAGTCATACATTTTAACCAGCTAACATGGGTATAGTAGATAGTCACCATTTTTGCAAATGTAGGCTTTTGATGTAACTCACCACCAGCTTGCATAGTCCACTCTCAAATACCAATGTCTTACAGGGAAAATATCTCATAGCCACATGAGCAGAAGGATCTCTCCCTGAACTAAAACAGGTAGACACAGGAATACAAATGTTAACTATTAATTTGCTCATCCAACAGCCCCTTTTCGATTCATATCGGAGGAGCGCTCTTGTCGAATTTGAGTTCTACATGTTGCACCTCTCCAGCTGTGAATACAGGTAAATCATTAGTGATCTTAAATTGGGAGTTGAGAAACAATATCAATATAAATTCAATTTTGCTGATAGTGATTACTAAATATGCTTCAAAATAACAAGGCTATAATAGTTTCTTTCTTGGCTCAGTTACCTCCGGATCACCAGCTAACTCAAGCTAATTCCTCATTCTAGAAAGGTTCCTGTCCAGAAAACATTAGTAATTTAGAATTCATGGTTGGTAGTATCCTTATATATTGTGTGAACACGACAAAGATTATTCATCAACACAAGAAATTTCAGGTCATGTCTGACTGACTTTTATGGGAGTAATTTTTATGGACAACATCAGATTGCTAATGGACAAGTATGCAGTGTGGAGCAAAATGTATTGACATTAGGTGGAGAACATTTTAAAAGCAAATGTAATTAATTAGTTTCCCAAGATTAAATGCACAAATCATATTGGATCCATATCAACTTCAATAAATCACAGGCGTAGCTGAGGTGGCTTAGCACTGTTACACCACCCAGTGTAGTTTCTTCAATAAGTCAATTCTTTTGTGGGATTAACCATAAAGGATTGTTGATCCACATCTTTCTATTTTGCCTCACTGTGGCTCGACTCCATAACACTGGTGGTAGTGAGTACCATGACTTCCCTCCAATCGATAGGGTGTATAACAGAATCATGCTCACAATCATCACCAAGACCCAAATCATTGTTGAGGGGAGTGAAAAGTTGAAATTTCCAGTTGATGTGTGTTAGAACGGACATCCCTTGTGTGGTATCCCCAAATGTTTTGCCTTCACCCCTCTTAGTTGTTGAATTCGTTTTTGTTGGCTTTAGGACTCAGTGCTCTTTACCACTGCTAACTAGAGCTAAAGTGTTTCTGCTCACTCCTCCAAACATTGTAAAATTGGCCTACCCCTAATTGACACATTTCATTTATTTCTAAGTCCCTAGTCAATTATATTACATGTACCTAGTGCATGTAAATTAAATGCTACTAGTAGGCCTGCAGCACTCATTGCGAAACACATTAAAGTAAGAAAGTAGCAGTTTAAAAACATGTCTTGGGCCTGAATTTGCAGCCTGTAGTTTAAAACTGCCTTTCGAACTGACAAAATAAATCTTTTGCCAGGACTAAACCTTCTCTTTAATATATATACGTCACTCCTAAGGTAGGCCATAAAGCCTCATAGGTAAGGGTGCATTGTATTTAAAAAGAGAAAGAGAGAGGTAGAGAGAGACAGACAGACAGAAAGACTGTGAGTCCTGGAGGTCAAATATCCCTTTATGTCACCTGGCATGCCCTAGGAGCTTGTGATGTATCTGCACCATCTGGTTCTTCTTTGGCCGCTGCAAAAATGCTGGAGATTGTGGTCTATAATTTGGCATTGTAAGGGTGGATATTGTGGGCATGTCAATTCTGTGGTTACTCCTGAGGTTTTGTTCCTTAGACTGAAAAGTGGTAGTGCTTCCTTCAGACAAGATCTTTGACAGAAGATGCTATTGTACTCATCACAGTCCCTTTGTCCCACAGAAGCAGCACTCAAAACTGACACGAAACACCGTCACAGTAAAGGAGAGAAAATAATCGCTTGATAAGTCTAAACAACCAATGCAGCCAAACTGTTTAGTGACCAACTGCAGACGAGACTGTGTTATGGAAATCTTGGTGGCAAATTGTTAGACTGGGCCATCAACTGGATATCCTCCATGAGAAGAATCAGACACTTTGCTGCAACTTGTTATTGGGCTTTCTGTGCAGTGTGCAGGGAAATCACTGGCAATAGCTGGCAGTGACACTAGATCGAGATGTTGGGTTGACGCTTTAGTATCTTCTCAAGTGAATGGCAAAAGATGAGGTTCAAAGGGGAAGATGCATGTTATGTAAATGTATGCCTGTAGAGACAGTGCAGTTTGTAAATTATGTTATGTTATTGGGTATTTGTTTAAGAGCAGTTTCCCAAATTTGTAGCCTCATATCACTCTGGGCAAACTTCCACCCGTATTTAAGATTCATCTCAGTGAAGGGTGTCCAAGGAGGAGTTAATTCCCAAGCCTGTAGAAGTATGGGCTTGATGGAGTGGATATCCTTAAGTAGGTGTTCCATAGCAGAGGATGTTGTTGTGCCCTTACAGCCTAATTTACATCAGTATGAATTGTGGAGTTAGTTTTCTCTGTGTGGTCATTCATAGTGGGGTTTTCGAAACTGCGGTCCTCCTCCAAACCCATGTGATGCACTGTTTGACTGACACTGCATAGTTCCTGATGGACCTCTGGAGGTTGAAATGGGTGTTGTGCTCTTCTGTTGCCTAAGTGTGGCTAGACAGAGGAACTATGTTGGGGTATTTCAACAAGATGTTCTAGTGCGGGATGTTATCTTCCTGACTTTCAATAATGTGAATTAGCATAGTGATGGTAGTTCAGAGGTCTTAATGTGATGGTGTATGTTGGTTCAACACCTTTATTCTGAGATTTTAGTGCCTTGGCTGTGTTACAATACTGTGATTATTTCACATCTCCTTGTCCTTAATTCAGAAAAGTTCTGGCCCACAGACCTATTGTTTAATTTCGGAAGCATCGCTGGCAAAATGTTGGCTAGATGTTAGGATTCAATGTACCACTAAAAGTCTTTTTATAGGACTTTAAGCTTATTTACAGTAACTCACCTACATTTTGCAAATGAACACACCGTTTTAAAGTCAATCAAGTGTCAGTCTTGATCAAATATTGATAGAATCGATCATATTCCAGTAACTCTTCCTAACTGGAGGGGAATTTTGCAACCGAGGTTTGTGTTTTGAGTCACATTGCACCCATATCTCTGCTGCTTCTGTTCTGCATTCCTGCCGTGATCTCTTGCTTATCACGGAAGAGTTTTTATATAGCATGCATTTGCTCTCAGCAGAACCACCCACAGACTTTACTTTTTACAGCCTCGTTTTGCGCATTACTGACGTGGTATTAAAAGAAAATTGTCTCCTGTTCACAAATAACGAAAGGAAACAAAAAATAAGTTTTCCAGATAGCTCGGCAAATCCAGCTCAATTCGCAACATGGATCCCATAAAATGAGCATTAATAGCTTTGTTTATTTCCCCAAACCAATTCAGCAATCCAGTTTACAATCACCAATATCCATTTCACTTGGCAATATAAAAACACCGAGGAAGCAGCTAATGAAAGTCTGTAATTTTGGATGCAATACCCCGTCCAATGATTTATCATTGTCTTCATGTTTTTTTATATGTCGCGGATGTTCAGCGCATTAATTTCCAATTGGCAGACCATTTGTCGGAGCACGCCATTTGCCCCCTCCTCTCTCGCGGTATTTTCTGCCCGACATTTTATGTATATGGAGAAATTTGTTTCCCAGTCAGATTAAACAAAAAGCTCCCCTTTTAAATAGTTCGCCCAAACTCCATTTTCGAAATGTGATGTATGGAACAGCTTAGGCGACGAGCTGTGATACATGTGAAACTATAAACGCCAGTACTTAACCCACAAAGGAGGTGAAGTAAAAACAGAGGGGCATATTATCAAGAAACAACGTTAAAATTATCGCCGGTTTAGCGGCAGAAAACTGCCGCTAAAGCGGCGATAATGGGCTTGGTAATATGCCCTGGAGAATTCCAATAGAAGTCCATGTTCTGGCGTGAACATGGGCTTCTATTGGAATTCTCCAGGGCATAATATCAAGCCCATTATCGCCGCTTTAGCGGCAGTTTTCTGCCGCTAAACCGGCGATAATTTTAACGCCGTTCTTGATAATATGCCCCAGAGTAAATACATTTCCCAGGTCTCACACGTTGTGATGTTGCACTCTGAAAAGGGAACAAGGAGGGCTGAATTTGGAAAATGAGAAGAGGAATGGTTTCAGAACTGATTTTAATTGACTCCAAATACCAAATAATAATTTGTTGATGCAAAGTTTACTGTTTTGTTGTTTTTTTTGTTGGAACCTTGGGTCCTGCTTTTTACTAGGAACCACCTATTGCCTGTTGAAAAAGGATCTCTGTCTGAAGGAAGGTGTCCTTGCATGCACAGCCTGGCATTGGTTGTGTGATGAACTATTTGAGCGAAACTACCATGGGCACGATTCACAAAGGTAAACTTACACTTTTGAGTAAGTTTGCAACTTTTCGGTATTCACATAGATAAACTTAAACCAAAAGTCTAACTTTACACATTTTCGGTATTCACAAAGGTAAACTTAGACTAAAGGTCTAACTATTACTACTTTTCGGTATTCACAAAAGGGAGTTAGTACTAGCAAAGTTAGACTTTTGATTTAAGTTTACCTTTGTGAATACTAAAAAGTAGTAAAGTTAGACTTTTGGCCTGAGTTTACCTTTGTGAATGCCGAAAAGTGGTAAACTTACGCAAAAGTGTAAGTTTACTTTTGTGAATTGGGCCCCATGTATTTAGGTAGGAGTGTTATATAGAGCTGCATGTCACCTCTCAGTTATTTCAGAGCATTAGTGGGATTATGACTGAACGCCTATAAATCTGAATCCGCCTCAACAAAGTATGAGCTGGGTTTAGAATGTCATAAGATCGGTTGGTTTTAACCTCTATCATAAGGACATGCCAAAGCTGGATACTTTAATCCCTTGTGCCTGTCTGCACTTTCTCTCTGCACACACATCAATCATCTCCTCGCCCACTACATTCTGAGTGTGGTTCATTATCTGTGAGGAGCTATGTTTCCAAGGCTAAGAAGCAGAAAGTTGCCGCCAGGATGCTGAGAAATAGTCACAGCAGATGGGGGATGAATTCTTCAGTGCTTAGATAAACACTAGCAGCCTCGAAACACTCAGGGGCATATTTACAAACCCCTATCGCCACCACAACTTCACTTTTCGTGACGTTGTGGTGGTGATAGGGGCTTCGCCTTATTTACAAGGCAGCATTAAGCCACTTAATGTGGTTTAACGCTGCCTTGTAAATAAGGCACCCTTTCACGCTGTACGGGGAGGGCAATGGGTGTTGCGGTGGGCATTCCACCGCAAAACTCATTGATTTTGACACTGCCCCCTATTTACAAGGGTGGCGTAAATAGGAGGCAGCACCAAAATTAAGACTAGGGAAAACCTGTTCTTACCCTGGCAAAACGAGGAGAAATGCTTTATTTCTCCTTGTTTTTGCTGTTTCCATGTGTGCTGCCTTGTGCAGCACACATAGAAACAGCAAATTGCAATTGATTATTTATGTGCAGGAAGGTGACCCTTGCTGTACATAAACAATAAAAAAAAATGATATTTTGCAACTCCTATGTGTGCTGCATTGAGCAGCACACATAGAAGTTTCAAAACACCATGAATGATTATTTATGTGCAGGAAGGGAGACCTTACTGCACATAAACAATAATTTACCCCAACGCAGACACCCTTGCACTATGGTGCAAGGGTGCCTGCGTTGGCGCTAGGCAGCTGAATTCAGCCCCAGTGCTAGGGGAAACGCAGGGGTGCGCCACATTCTTGTAAAAACGGCGCATCCCTGCATTTTCAGAATGGAGAAGCCTGGTGTTAGCAATGTTTGCTTAACACCACGCTTCTCCATTCTGTAAATATGCCCCCCAGTTTCTCCATGAACCGCTCTGCACATGCTGTCAACTGTAGCGTGCCAATGAATTAGACACCAAAGTGATATCAACTCTTGCTACTGAAATCTGGGTGCAATCTCAAATTCACAGCGTTAAATATTGGTGGATCCACTCAGATTTACATTCTTTCATGGTCACTTAGCTGAATGCCATTCAGTATGAGAAATGAGCACATCTGCACAATAATAATAACTCGTTTTACAGAGCACTTCAAAAAATACATGCATTGTTTTTAATTCCTTCAAGCAGCAAGTGATACTGCTATCCGATTTAATGGGATTCATTTTGCCAACTTTGGAAGAATGGAAGACAGATTTTGGGTGCCAAGATTCAAAGGCATGAATGCAGATCACAACTAAAGCCAGTGGCGAATGGTTAACTCACCATACCAACTTATACCGAAGTGTGAAGACAGTTCTCTCTGAAGAAGAGTATCTCTTTCCCAATAGAAACAACTTTGACATAGTAATCAGTGCACATCTGCAAATTAACCATGTATTGCTCCTGGATAGACTCTAAAGAGCATTTGATAAGGCTATATGTTTCTGTGCATGTCTGTAGGTTTCTCTTTGTTGCTTCTGAATAGAATCTTTTCATCATTTACAGGGGCCTCTAGTAACTAGCCTGTGCTCGTGGACTGGTCTCCCGCCACTCATCAGTAAATCTTATGGCGCTTTCGCTATCACAGCCTGTAAGCAGTGCACGTCTGTGGTTCGTCCTCTGTCACTCATGGGTAGTCCATAAGGAACACTTAACCTGGTTACCTTATTCCCATGCAAGCCCTTATCTTACCTCTGGTGTCTCCTGGATGGGTTCAGTTGATATAAAATGGCTGTTTATACACAATGCATGCCTGCACATTGCTCATCTACCAGGGCGATTATCTGGAGGGTCTGCCACGAATGCCTTTGTCATCTCCATGCTGTAGGCACCTCTACTCACTTAGGGGCCGATTCCGATCTCGGCCGGTAGGGCTCCGAATCGGATTCGGCTTTACCGGATCCGATTCGGAGCCCTGTTTCCCGACCGATTCGTACTTGCGTCCGGGCGAGCGAGTACGATGCGAAATCTCCGACCGACTCGTTCGCGAGACCCAACCGCACCGACCGACTCGTTCGCGAAAGCCGACCGCTCCGACCGACTCGCATGGACACGACTCGCACCGCGCAATGGAGACGTTCCCCGGCCGGGTAAGTACGATGCGCGCCTCGAGCAGTCCGACCGACTCGCGCCGTCCGGCTCAAAAGAGCAGTCGGAGCCGCACTTTGGGGGTCCGTGTCGGACCCCCCTGTACGCGTAGCCACGCGAGTCGCACACAGGGGGGACCCATGGGTCCCCCCTACCTGTGCATGTATGCCGCGAGTCACATCGAGGCATACCCGCTGTAGGGGCGCCCTTGTTCGCCTCGCACCCATTGAGTCAATGCGAGCCCGCGTACGCGTTGTACGTCCGGCTCCCATTGACTTCAATGGGAGTCCGACCGACTCGAGTCCGATTGCATGCGTGCGCATCGTACTCGTTCGGTCGGACTGCCAGAGTCCGATTCGGTCGGAAATCTCTCCGGGTCCGGCTCGGTCGGAGAGATTTCCGGCCCGAATCGGAATCGGCCCCTTAATGTGGAATATAGGATGCTACAAATCTCTGGGTATTTATAAATGTACAATATTCAATGAGAGTTTCATTTTGGTGCCTCTCTTCATATACAGTCAAACTCACAGCAAATCCCATCTGTCTTTAACATCTATTTTTAAATGCCTTTAGTTTGCTGCTGGTGGGTGTTTGGTGCACGTTTTTTCTTTGGTGCTAAAACCACTTCTCGGTCTCCTGCTGATCTAAATATTTAGCACTATGCTGCCGATTCCGATTCGGGCCGGAAAACATACCGACCGACTCGGTACGGGAATTTAGTCCGACCGACTCGGACCGGCGCCGTACGACCCTGGTAGTACGATGAAATGCATGTGAAATCCGACCGACTCGGACGGAATACAAAACGACCGACCGAGCCGGACAGAAACAAGCCATCCGGCCGGGAAATCACGCGAAACGAACCGACCGACACGCACCCGGATTGAACCCGAACGAAACGTACCCGCGAACTCCAACCCGCGTAGTACGATGCTGTGCGTGCAAAACACGACCGACTCGCCCGGAGCACAAGCCGTATGACCGACACGCATACAAAACCCAGCCGAAGCAACCCAATACTACGCGACCGACTCGTACGCCGCATATGAAACCTAGCTGACACACAGCGGGAACGAGTAGGACAAGATCGCACCAGACAACTGCAGCGTCCTACTCGGACACAAGAACGACTCCTACATGCACCAAAAACACCAAGGAAAAATTAGAAAAAAAAGGGCCAAACAAGCAACCACAAAGCCAATAAATACAGGGAGGAAAAAAAAATGGAACAAGGACACACCTACATAAAGGCCACAAATCCCTACCATGATCCTTTGCAAATTCCACTGACCTGCCAGCACACAACACCATCACACAGCAACCACAGACACACTCACAGCTCATACATCACACAAGTCACACACAATTACCACACCTACAAATAGCACCCTCACACACACCCAGCTAAACCTACACTCACACCCCCCCTCTTGCACACACACACACATCAATCACCACCCCCACCCATCACCATGCCCCCAAAGAAGAACCATAAGTTCCTAGATAGTGAATTGGAAGTCCTGGTAGACGAGATCCTGAGGGTAGAGCCACAGTTGTTTGGTACATTGGTACCACAGACCCCCATGTCGCAGAAAACCAAGATGTGGGCGAGGATTGTCGACAGGGTGAACGCACAATCACCATGTTTGCGCACAAAGGAAGACATCCAGAACAGGTGGTATGATGTGCGCAGGAGGGTCCGGGACCTACTCAAAAAGGACTACCTCCTCAGCCAGCACACCGGCAGTGGCCCTCCTGGAAAACCAGTATACCTCAGGCCCTGGGAGGAGAAGGTGCGGGCCATCCTACCACCAGTGAGCGTATACGGACTAACAGACATCCCAGAGCCTGGTGAGTACACAACTAATATACACAATATGGTGGGACAACACACACACATCACAGTCAAGGGGATAGGCAAACCATGCACCCTTAGCAAATACACAGCAGCCAAAAGATATTCATCCCAAGATGTGAATGCTAGTCAGACAAACACAATACCTCCCATCTCATAGTGATATGTAACTGTGTCATGACATGTACAAACCTAACAACAAATACAGCAAGGCAGTGGCACAAATAGAACCAACAAACACTCCCAGATATTTAAACACCACTAGAACACCACCTCACAGGGAAGTTCACTGAAAGGAAGGAATTCTGTGTATGCTGGTCAAGTCAGTGTAGCCAATAGCATGATGGGAGTGGTAGTCACAGATATTGGTCACACCCACAATTGGCCCATCAACACCACTCTGAACCATGCTCACATCACAGAGAGTGGAAAACAACTGACAAGATGGCTGACACTGGGTACTGCTGTGGGGAGCACAAGGCCCTGATGGGAACTGGGCACCAACAAACAACAGGACCACACTGTCAGCCATCTTGCCATAGCTGTCACACTCACACATAGGGAAGTCCACTCAAAAGGAAGGAAGTATGGGCATGCTGGGAAGGGGGGTGTAGGCAATAGCATGATGGGAGTGGTAGTCACAGATATTGGTCAGCCTCACAATTGGCCCATCAACACCACCCTGAGCCATGCTCACATCACAGGGAGTGGAAAAGGACTCACAAGATGGCTGACACTGGGTACTGCTGGGGGAGCACAAGGCCCTGATGGGAACTGGGCACCAACAAACAACAGGACCACACTGTCAGCCATCTTGCCATTGCTGTCACACTCACACACAGTGAAGTCCACTCAAAAGGAAGGAAGTATGGGCATGCTGGGAAGGTGGGTGTAGGCAATAGCATGATCGGAGTGGTAGTCACAGATATTGGTCAGCCTCACAATTGGCCCATCAACACCACCCTGAACCATGCTCACATCACAGGGAGTGGAAAAGGACTCACAAGATGGCTGACCCTGGGTACTGCTGGGGGGAGCACAAGGCCCTGATGGGAACTGTGCAACAACCAACAGCAGGACACCACTGACTGATATCCTGAAAGACAACTTGCACTCCCTGCAATGGAAGCACGTTCCATGGTGGGATATCTGGCTGGGTGGGAAGGAGGACTCACAGCACTGACCATAGTTACAAGCACCTTCACTCACACACCCCCTCAACACTAACTCCACATAACCCACCTGGGAGAATGCAATGCCTCACATCCTAACTGAAGATCCCACAAAGAACCACCACCCTGGGTTATGCTGTGTGAAGCACAGGGACACTCTTGGGACTTGTAGCCAAACAACTGCCAGGACAACACTCCCAGCCATCTTGTCAGCACAGGCACCCCACCCCACAGGGAAGCAGAGTCAAAAGGAAGGAAGGATGGGCATGCTGGGAAGGGGGTGGAGGCAACAGCATGATGGGAGTGGTAGTCACAGATGTTGGTCAGCCTCACAATTGGCCCATCAACACCACCCTGAACCATGCTCACATCACAGGGAGTGGAAAAGGACTCACAAGATGGCTGACACTGGGTACTGCTGGGGGGAGCACAAGGCCCTGCTGGGAACTGTGCAACAACCAACAGCAGAACACTACTGACTGACATCCTGAAAGACAACTTGCACTCCCTGCAATGAAAGCACGTTCCATGGTGGGATATCTGGCTGGGTGGGAAGGAGGACTCACAGCACTGACCATAGTTACAAGCACCTCCACTCACACACCCCTCAACACTAACTCCACATAACCCACCTGGGAGAATGCAATGCCTCACATCCTAACTGAAGATCCCACAAAGAACCACCACCCTGGGTTATGCCGTGTGAAGCACAGGGACACTCTTGGGACTTGTAGCCAAACAACTGCCAGGACAACACTCCCAGCCATCCTGTCAGCACAGGCACCCCACCCCACCCCACAGGGAAGCAGAGTCAAAAGGAAGGAAGGATGGGCATGCTGGGAAGGGGGGTGGAGGCAACAGCATGATGGGAGTGGTAGTCACAGTTGTTGGTCAGCCTCACAATTGGCCCATCAACACCACCCTGAACCATGCTCACATCACAGGGAGTGGAAAAGGACTCACAAGATGGCTGATACTGGGTACTGCTGGGGGGAGCACAAGGCCCTGCTGGGAACTGTGCAACAACCAACAGCAGGACACCACTGACTGACATCCTGAAAGACAACTTGCACTCCCTGCAATGGAAGCACGCTTCATGGTGGGATAACTGGGCTGGGGGGAGAAGGACGCCTGGATGGCAAGCAAATACCACCAATGCTGGTCATGCACACACCTCAACATTCACATTGACATGCCACAGGTTGGCAGGACAATGTGCTACACCAATATCGCTCTCTGACTGTCACAATTTAGGAGAATGCAATGTCCAGGCCCACATCCAGAGGTACAGTCACAACTGTCAGGTGTTTGAACAATTGATGCCAGTAGAAACATAACATACAATCTGTGTCTCTCCCCAAAACAGGTGATGATGGGGACACAGCAGCAGACGAGGAGGAGTCCCTGTCCCAGGCTCCGGGGAACACTGAGCTCACTGGTGTGGATCAGCCTCTGCACTCCTCGGATGGCGAAGAACCAGCTGGACCCTCCGGTGTTAGTCATCATGCAGCACCAGCAGGACCAACATCTGCACCCCCTGCACCCACCCCTCCAACAACTGCCAACACACAGGCCACCCCTGCCAACACGGACAGACCAAGGACCACAGATGACAACAGCGCAGGGACCCAGACCCAAACTGGAGCTGGTGACAACGAGCCCATGAACAACACCCAAGTGGGCCCACGGTCACCTGTGCGTGCCACCGCAGGTCCTGCACGTGTCGCCAGGGGTGGTGGGAGGGGTGGTAGACATAGGTCGCTCTTTGCAGAGGGGTCTGGACTGCATGATGACCCACAACTGGCACGCATCACGGATGCGTACCAGACTAGCACCGGAGAGGTCAGCCAGGTAGTGGGGATCCTCAAGGACATACAACAGCAGCAGGCTGCCCATCATGCCCGCTTGGACTCCCACATGTCCCGTGTCGAGACACACATGTCACGTGTCGAGACACACATGTCTGGCATGGAGTCCAAGTGGGACACATTGGAACAACTGACAGCGGTGCATAGGGACATACTGACATGCCTCCGCCAGATCAGCACCAACATGGCCTCACCTCCCTGTGTGCCCACAACATCTGCTGCTGAAACAACTGCAAATGCACAGGGAGGGAGGAGGACTCTGGCAGAGAGTCCCCTGCACTGCCGCAGCCTGCACCTGAGGGTCCCCCCCAAGAAGAGGGGCCGTCCGAGGAGGCGAAACTGAGAGGCCGATGGCCATCTACATCCCCCAGGAAGCCAACACCTGTTCTGGAACTTTTCCTCTGTGTGCAAACTGCACGCCCTGTCGAAGCCAACCCAACTCTCCCACATGACATGGGGAGCTCTAGTTGGCCAAATTCATCAGATGACTGTGGACTTTACTCTGGACATTTCAGCTACCAAGACTTCCAAATCACATGGGAACTTTGGATTCCAATTTCTATGTACAGCACCCACCATCCTGTGCACCATTCTCACACCTGTATGTAAATAAACTCACCAATACACCATATCTGCCTCTGTTGTGATTCCAACGTGCTCTCTGTCATGGAGATGGTGATCAGAAAAATGACACTGTGCATGCTAACTGCTACAGCAAGTCCAACACCTTCATGTCAGTCATGGCGACGTGACACATATGAGGGAGACACACCACTAGGGCCACACAACACACACACACCAGGGCCATCAGACTCATCACCTATACTGATGTTGCAACTAAATACAGTGGAATGCACAGACACGCCACCTATTCACAGTCTGTCAACTAGACTACAGGTGCAGTAAGCAAATGTCAGTCAGATGTGTGACCACAGACAACGCACATCCCAAAGTGAAGCACAGGTTTATTACACATTTGCAACATGTTGTTTCCACTACAAATGCTAGCTAATCCAACCTGGCTGTGGCCACAAAGTCAAAAAGTGCAGAAGATAGAAAGTCCAGGGGTGTGTGGCACATCACCTGTAGGGAAACAACTGCTTCCACCTTGGAAGTAGATTCATGTATTCGTGGGATCCAAGTTGATCAAGCAACTCCGGCAGCACCCTGTGAAGGACAGACATGACACACAGTCAAAACCACTGAAGAACAGCACAGAACGGCAATACTCATGTCTAATACATGTCACGAGATAACTACACAAAACCAAGTTAGCATGTCAACACTGTTGGGCAGTACAGACCACCTGCAAAGACACATCGCTGCACGAATCCAGTCAAGTAGCACATGGCCACACTCAAACAGCACCAGAGCACCACACACACATATCATGCAAACTCAAATCATTGACATTACAACCCTCTGGAGACTCACATTCAGCTGAAGAAGTTGGTGATGAGCTGTGTGCGGACATCACCATCATCATCATCATCTTCTTCACTGGCATTGTGACCCAGGCCAGGATCTTCCACAGGTGGCGGATGTTGGTCATCGTCATCCAGGATGAGAGGCAACTCCTTCCGCACTGCCAGGTTGTGTAGCATGCAGCAGACGATGACAATCTTGCACACCTTTGCTGGGGCATATGGGAGGGCCCCTCTTGTCTTGTCCAGGCAGCGGAAGCGGCTCTTCAGGAGACCAAAGGTCCGCTCAATCACCCTCCTCGTCCGACCATGTGCCTCATTGTAGCGCATCTGGGCTGGTGTCACAGGGTTCCTGAGGGGTGTCAGCAACCACGGCATGTTGGGGTATCCCGAGTCACCTACAGACAGACAATTGCACATTAGCCGATTTGAAAATGTGTGCGGAAAACAACATAGCAGAACACAAACAATGGTACAAAGTCAGTACACACCAACAAGCCAGGCACGCTGGTTCGGCATCTGTGACATCATCCTCGGGATGCGACTACTCCTCATCACGTAGGCATCGTGTGCCGAACCGGGGAAATGGGCACACACATGTGTGATGGTCATATCTGCAAGACATACCACCAGAGCATTGATCGAATGGTAATGTTTACGGTTCCGGTATGCCTGCTCATGTGCCTGTGGTGGTATCAAAGCCACATGTGTCCCATCAATGGAGCCAATTACATGTGGCATCCTCCCCAGGGCATAGAAGTCACTCTTGACGTCAGTGAGTCGTTGACGTGTTGGGAAATAGATGTACTGGTTCAGGTATATCAACATTGCCCCCAAAACATTGCGTAGCACACGGCTGAACATAGTCTGTGACATCCCACCGGCAGTCGCCACAGTGTGTTGAAAGGTACCGGTGGCAAAGAAGTGTAGGGCTGCCATCACCTTCACCTTGGGGGTCAGCGCTGTAGGATATGGACGGCCAGGCTGCAAATGTGGGTCCAACCGCACTGCCAAATCCTCAATCAGCTGCCTGGTGAAGCGGTACCGTCGGATGCTGTCACGTTCCACCATCGTTTCCAGGTCTGGGAATGGTCGATGGACAGCAGGAGCCCTGCAGTGCATAGGTGAAGAAAGCAAGATTGTCAGTCACCCCAACTATATGCCGTTCACCATACTCAATTTCACATGATACATCATTAACAAACACAAGTACTTGATGTGTGTGTCGTTCTGTTTGGACATATATGGCACCTACATGGACATCATCTAACATCTCTGTTCAACAAGTGTTGACAACAGGTTCCAGGGTGTGCTATGGGAAACCATTAGGCTGTGTCACAGTACCCATTTACTGCTCTCACGTTCCACACACATACCACAGTGACATGTCTGGACAGATGCTCCACAGGCATCACAGCTCATTGACAGGTAGATTCCCAGGGACCCTGTCTTGCCACATGGACAGTGGCATGACATTGCATATCATGTACACGCCAGAAAAACTAACATGACACCCACAGGTAGTGGCCTCTGTAGCCTCTGCAGGACAGACATGGACGTCTGTGACACACACACACAACATCAAAGTTCATGCACAAACCACGTGGATGTGGAGACTGTCTCCCATTGTGCACATGGAGTCAGAGACATGTGAAACACAACATGCACACAGACTGCGGAGGGACATCACTATTGTGGCAATGGGCCACCCTGTGACATACATGCCTTCACACATGTGAGCCTGGGGGTATGTGACATGTCATACACATACACAACCTGGAAATGTGACCATGACACATGCTCATAAATGAAAAGTTGCACACCACAGTGGTCAGGTGCACAACACACAAAGGACCCTGTCCCCATGAACACGTGCACAGCCTGGGTGTGTCTGCCCCCAAATGCCACCCCAAAAACCACATGTTCACCCCCATACACAGATAAGGTTATGCTGCCACACATGCCTTAGATACAGTGTGGACTGGGTGTGGTGTTGTAGGTGTGCCACTGAGTCCCTGGAAAGTATATGTGGCTGGCATAGGTTCACCAGTGACCAGCATGGTGACATATGCGTGTGACCTGTCCAGGGACGCGTTGAACAGCAATGGACCGATCGGTGTGTCCGGCCGGCCCATTGCATTGTATGTGAGCGGGTACGCGTTGTATACCGGGCACGCGTTGTACAGCAATGGACCGATCGGTGTGCCCGGCCGGCCCATTGCATTGTATGTGAGTGGGTACGCGTTGTATCCCGGGTACGCGTTGTACAGCAATGGACCGATCGGTGTGCCCGCACGGCCCATTGCATTGTATGTGAGCGGGTACGCGTTGTATCCCGGGTACGCGTTGAACAGCAATGGACCGATCGGTGTGCCCGGCCGGGCCATTGCATTGTATGTGAGCCGGTACGCGTTGTATCCCGGGTACGCGTTGTACAGCAATGGACCGATCGGTGTGCCCGGCCGGCCCATTGCATTGTATGTGAGCGGGTACGCATTGTATCCCGGGTACGCGTTGTACAGCAATGGACTGATCGGTGTGCCCGGCTGGCCCATTGCATTGTATGTGAGCAGGTACGCGTTGTATCCCGGGTACGCGTTGAACAGCAATGGACCGATCGGTGTGCCCGGCCAGCCCATTGCATTGTATGTGAGCGGGTACGCGATGTATCCCGGGTACGCGTTGTACAGCAATGGACCGATCGGTGTGCCCGGCTGGCCCATTGCATTGTATGTGAGCGGGTACGCGGTGTATCCCGAAATACGCGTTGTACAGCAGTGGACCGAACGGTGCGCACACATTGGCTGGGGCCTGGCATGGCAACGGACGCGTTTTCGAAGCTCCAACGAGTCTGATGCAGTGAATTCAGTTGGCCAGCCACAACAATGTTGCAAAATCATGGGTGTCATGAAGTTGAAGATTTGAAGGATGCTGTGGGCGTGTATTAGTGCTGCTATTCCATGGATTGGTCAGATTCAGAAGATGCAAACGACTTGGACCTATCACTTTGGACACATGGGACAGTATCTGCCTCTGCAGCACACATATAATGCTGGCTGTTCCCCTGAGAGCTCACTTGCCTGCACTACATGGTCCAGGACGACATCTGCCACCAACATTGCTGCTGTTTATGCATCCTCTGGCTCCTGCAATGGCACGTACTGTGGAGAGAGCCCCAGCCTTCAGCCTTGAAGAGAACCAGGCCCTGCTGGACAGCCTCCTTCCACAGTACAGCAAGCTGTATGGGAAACCAGGGGAGCAGGTGAGTGTGCTGTCCACTGCCTCACTAATTGTGCATGTTGTCTGACTAGCAGGGCTTTCAGTGTGCACACCACTGGCTAGCATGCCCACTGAGTAGTTGTCACACCCCAAAGTGTGTAGTTACATGCACTGAACTGGTACAGTGCAGTAACAGTGCATTCCAACTAGTTTACTTCCCATGCAATGATACCATGTAGTGACTGCTGGCAAGCTGTTCATAGCCATTGATGCACTGCCTGTGTACATCATATGCCCCTGTGATTGAGACATGTATATCCAACTGTGTGATGCACGTATATGTTGCAAGTGTATTAATGGCCTTTTCACTTTGTCATCCTCACAGGTTGATGCCCACCAGAAGCAGGAAATCTGGCTGACCATCGCCCGGAAAGTAAGATCCGTGGGGGTCTACAGGCGCAGGATCCGCAACTGCCAGAAGAGGTGGCAGGACCTTCGTGGCTGGACCCGGAGGATCGCAAGGGTCCAGCTGAAGCTGTCGCCTCCTCGCAGGAGAGGCGGACACCGGACCCTGACCCCCCACATGCTCCGGATCCTGGCGGTGGTCTTCCCTGACCTGGATGGGCAGCTGAAGGACAGACAGCAGCAAGGAGGGGGTGAGTCCATGACTGCACTGTGCACTTTGTCTGACATGCTATGTGCCCTCCTCTGGCCTGGTTAAACTTCCACAGTACATCAGTCATGTGGTCCAGGACCCATGTCCCTCATTTGTGACATGCCCACTTCTCCTCTGATACGCATATGTGTGGCCCCTATAGTCAGGAAATTGTGTCATTTGGGGACTGTGTCATTGCATTTAGCTTTGCTCAAGCTGGGGGACAGCATTTGTTCCCGTGACTATGTTGTGCGATTCATGGGTGGGTCAATTGCTTACACAATGCCTAAGTTCTGACATTTAATCTGGGTGTAACTTTGATATGTGGTCCGCTTGCTGCTCTGACTCACCACATGTCCCTGGGGAATTTGGCACACACCCATGCTGCTGGTAGGAACAATGTTTGGGCCTCAGGAGTATGTGTATCCAGTGTGTCACACATGCTTAGCCACCTGCCTACTGTCCAGGACTCATCCCTCTTACAGGTGGAGCTGGACAGTAATGCCTACTCCAGGGCAAGTAATGCACTCTGTACTCCCACTCCCGTGTATCATCTGGCATGTTGTGATCAGTGTAATGTGCCCTCAGGTGTCTGCCTCTGTCTCATTGTGCTGTGTCTTCGTTGTCAGGACTACTGGTATGTTTATCGGTTAGGGCTCAGCATGCCATCTGAGATGTGACCATGATAGACGATACTTCTGTGACTTATAGGTGTCTGATCACTTGACTGTGCACACAGGTGTTTGCGACTGTGACTTTCAGGCAGCTGTATTGTCATTCACAGCACACGGTGAGGTGCTCATGTTCAGAGAGTTGTGTTTCATGTCCCCCATATGTCCAGTTGGTATGACGTGGACAAATAGTAGTACAGATGATGTGGTATTTGGGGGATGGACATGTGCACTTGTCAGTCACATAACTTGCGTTCCCCATGCCCTCGGATTGTGACACAGTGCAGACTGTTGTTGGCTGGCTGCCATGGCCATGTGACTTGAGACAGTAATGTATGACTTTGCACGCATTCCTGTGTCATGGCATTCAACTTCCTGAGACTGATCCTGCAGGGGAGTGACATGTGCAACATGCACCCCATTGTGGCATTGACTATCCGGACATGGGTGCATCATGGTGTCTGGTGCTGGTATGCATCACATGCATTTCTATTTAGACTCTGGCCATCCCTTTATCCGGACACCTGCACTGACTCAGTGGCAAGAGATGTGATGTGTGCATGTTCACATACTTCACCGTGTTCCCTGCAATGTCCAACAACTGTGTAGGTGGTGCATGTGTCCACACTGGGGTCTTACCATCAGACAGGCACCAGACAGATGGGTGCAAGGGCAGGAGGGGTGTGAGTCCAATGGTTGACCATCAGACTGACAATTGGCTTCCCCGAATCTGTGTGAGGACTTTAGGCAATGTTCAACTAAGGATGCCAGGGCTTGCTCTGTAATGTGCTGTACTTACTGTGGTGTGTGCGGTCAGTGCAGGTGACTGATGTTTGTCTGTTTCCCTAATTGTTTGCAGATACATCCACGGCCACAGGAGGGGACAGCTCCACGGACCAGGAGGAGCAGCGGAGCCAGACTGGGTCAGCATCGGACGAGTGGTCAGAGGGACCCAGTGGCACGGAGGGCGAGGGGTGCCACACCGAGGAGTCCTCAGCACCATCCACCTCAGCTGAGGACCACAGCAGCTCGGAGGATGACTCCCTTGTGGAGGCGGGTCTCAGCAGCCACCAAAGGCCAGCTAGTCTGTCTGGCCCCACCACCACCACCACCGCCCTCCCATTGGCTCCCATTCCTGAGGTCCGTGGAGGCTCCCGTACTCGGGAGCGTGTCTCCTTCGTGCCAGGCACCGCAGCCCCTGCCCCTGTGTCCCCTGCTGCCCTGAGTGAGGAGTCTGTGTACCTCCTTCGGCAGCTCCATGTAGGGCAGACAGCAATGCTGAGTGTCCTCCATGCACACACCACTCTGTTGACACAGCTGGTGTCGTACATGGAGGGCATCTCGACGGGTATGTCTGCCCTACAGAGGAGCAATAAGTCCATGGACTCCTCCCTGACGGCAGCAGTGTCCCTCCTCCAGCAGTCCCTCACCCCTCCCACCTCTGCCCCATCCACACTTCCTGCCCCCCTACCTGTCCAAAGCACATGCACACCTGCACAGTCACCCAAACACACAGACACGAGCAGCACAGACACACCCAAGAGAAAGGCAAGACGTGTACACAAGCATCCTCAGGGGA
Source organism: Calotriton arnoldi (assembly GCA_963921515.1). NCBI lineage: Eukaryota > Metazoa > Chordata > Amphibia > Caudata > Salamandridae > Calotriton > Calotriton arnoldi. The sequence goes on from CAWUFW010006556.1 coordinate 942,307, forward strand.
CTGATACCACAGACACAGGGGACGGGGAACACACACACACACAGGCATCCACATTAACTCCGCAGTCCTCCAAATCCTCTCCCTCCAAGACCCCTTCCCTTGCCTCGCCTGCTACCACACCTACACAGCAGATCTTCCTGTGTGACCTCGGCCTCTTCCCCTCCAATCCTGCTGATCCAGCATACCGGGGGAAGAGGAAGTCCACCCACACAGAGGGGAGTGCCCCTCGCCCCTGGACACCCTCCCCCAGGCGCAGGCAGAGTGAGCCCCCCACCTGCAAGTCCCCACGGTCCCGGAAGAGCAAGACCCCGCCACCTCCCTGCAAGTCAACCACCCAGTCTCACACCTCTATCCCCCAGGCCACCACTCCACAGGTTCCACCGCCACACCCTGCCCCAGGTTCCCCCACACACCGATACCGCATCCCCAAACTGCTTAGGCCCTCCCCCTGCCACTTGCTCTTCCACCCCCAAACCAGACGCTCTGCCTGTTTGTGCCACTGGTGTGGAGACCGTGTCCCCCCTCTGTCCTGCCCAGCTCTTCTGCCCCCCTTCCACTACCTTGGAGTCATGCACTGCGGTGGAGTCCACAACCACCCCATCTGACTCGGGCACTGCATTGGGGACCCAGTCCTCTCCATCTGACCAGCCCACTGCAGTGGTTGCAGCACCAACACCATCTGACTTGAGCCCTGCGGTGGTGCCAGCCCCCTGAGTCAGACACCTCCACTGCAGTTGCCGGTGACACTCCTGCACCCACCTCCCCTTCACTGCCTCCTTCTGGCATCCCCTGATCCTGTCCCTGCGGTGCCTGGCCTGCCCCTCGTATGCCCCTCCAAGGGGGATGTCCCCTGTCCGTACCTGTGCAGGCAAGCAATTGTTGACAAGTTGTCACACATCACCCTGTTGGGACTGTATATTTGGACTGGCCATTGGCCTTAGTTTATTTTGGACTTTTGATTTGAGTTGCACTCTTGCTGAATAAAGCCTCTTTTTGTTTACTGTGGTTAATCTTTGGAGGTACATGATGTAGATGTGTGGAATCATGCATTTGCTGTTGTAATAGTGTTCAGATCAGGTAAATGAAGTTTTGCTGTGATGGGCTCCATGTGGTCCATGGGACATGTGTCCTAATCTAGTCTGGATCTATAGCATCCTTTGCTGCAGTCTGAGGGTGTAATGTTCAGCATTTGACACAGGGATGTACGTTTAGCATTTGTAGATTACCATCTTTGTCCTACACTGATGCACATCTGGTGGGCTTACCACTGTCCAATGTTCCTAGTACCCTGACTGTGTGCCCGTCTCCAATGGACATGCAGTTTAGCACATCAAATTTGGAGGACTCATCTGTGTACACAGTGCAAGTTGCTTGACACGTGTCTTGGGTGTATGCAAATGACTGACGTGACACTCCCGTGCCCAGGCTGATATGAGCAGAGCCTTCAGTGTGTTGTAGTTGTTGACTCACTGACCGAGTGTTCTGCTGACATGTTTGAGTCGTGCACAGACAAGGTTTGGCACAGCTGACCTTCCACAGGAGTGGAGTGCCCTCATGGCAGTGCGTGATTCCGTGATATAGGCTGTGCCCGTGTTGTGTGTTGTGTAGGCATGTCTGTGCGTGTTCCCTTCTCCTTTTCCTACACAGGCTGTGTCCCTACGGATGATCCTGTTTGTGATGCTTGCTGAGTTGTTCTGTGTTCATCCAGCATCTTGGACCTGGTTTCTCCGGGATGTGGGTGCATGGCAAACTAATGTTCATGAGGTTGTCATCCCTAGTTGTCTTTGTTGTCAGGGCTGGGGATGTGGGCAAACGCAGATGGGACACAGTCAGGATTCCTCTTGGCACTTGTTGGTTACACAAGTAATGTGATTTTCTGTTTGTGTATGCTTTCAGTGATTGTGACACGTTGTGTGTGTGACTGCTGCCACTCCTCAGGGTCAGAGCTGCAATGTTGGAAGTTGTCTATGTGTGTCCTTTGTGGGTCAGCTTGGCTTCTTCATTGGTGTGTGACTATGGCCAGGATCCCATTGTTTGGGGTGGATTTCACGTCATGCCCATGTACGACATACTGTGCAGTGTGTCAGACATTCACAAGTCTTGTTGACTGGCCATGTGTGATGGGTTTCTGCACCTTATTTCCCCCAACACCCCTGGGATTGTCATGGGTGCATGTGCAATGTCAGCAGTCCATGTGAGCTTCACTGCTGCACATTGGTGGAGATCAAGGTGTGTGGCGTTGAGTGTGTGCAAATGTGAGTTGTTGCACGGCTGGGGCACTACCTCCATATTGTCCTTGGCTGGCAGGCCATGCTGAGTGCTTTGTGCTTGTATAGGTGTGATGGTAGTTTGTTGCTCAGGACACATGGCTGTGGTTCACAGTGTGGATGACATCTACCTTTGTCATCACAGTGTGATTGTCATGCAGGCTAGTGTCACCACAATGTGGGGTCCCTGGGGGAGTGCTGTGGTGGTTCTGTCTCTTGCTGTGTTTGTTGCTGTTCCTACAAGCTTGTGTGACATGTGTAAGTTGGGCTCCCTCTCATCTCACAATGCCTGTTTGCCCACATAGGGGAATCCAATCCATGAGTTACTTCTGTATGTGACTGTGTTGACATCTGTGTATTAGTGAATCTGGCCTCCTCATGTGTTGTGTGGTTGCCTGGGGACACTGGCACACAACCTCCCTCATCTGTTGTGTTTGATATGCAGTGTGAGTCTGCCTGTTTGTGTTTGTGCTTTTGCACCACTGCATTGGCATATCTTTAGTTTGCCATTGGCTGTATGTTGTTTGTTGGCTTTCCCCTGCTGGCCCTGGGACTGCTAGGTCATCAGTCAACACATTGGTCATGGTTAGTATGTCCCATTGCTGCCATGGTATGGTATTTGTTCACCTGACATCTACAGTCTTCACAGGATATCTACATTTGTGTGTCCATTGGTGCAGATATGTGGGTCTGCATTATGATGCTCACTTCTGTCATTGTGTTATTTGTGAATGTAGACAATGTGGGCCCCCATGGCTGATGTTTGTGTGCACATGTGTCATTGGCACTGCACTGCTTGCCTCACACAATCTATGTTGCTATGGGACACAAGCACTACAATGCCACTGTAGTGTTTGGTGTTGTGTGGCCAGGAATAATCCCTGCAGTTTTGTTTTTGCAGCTTTTACCAGGACTACACTTACCTTTTGGGCACTGTGGTGATGGGGCTTTGGGCCCCATTGCCACACTGTTCAATATGTGCTTCAGCTATGGAGCACACACTTACCTTTTGGGCACTGTGGTGATGGGGCTTTGGGCCCCATTGCCACACTGTTCAAAATGTGCTTCAGCTATGGAGCACACACTTACCTTTTGGGCACTGTGGTGATGGGGCTTTGGGCCCCATTGCCACAGTGTTCAAAATGTGCTTCAGCTATGGAGCACACACTTACCTTTTGGGCACTGTGGTGATGGGGCTTTGGGCCCCATTGCCACAGTGGTCATGGTCTGCTTGCATTGTGTAGGCCATACACACAATTATGTGTGACACATGTGTTAGGGGGTCACATTGTATGTTCAATGTCATGTTCAGTGTTGTATGCATTTGACACAGACCACACACGCTTGTCATGGTGTTGGGGGTGGGATGTAATTTACAGACAGTCCTTATGTGGGAGTATGCTAGTTGTGTCATGCATTACCCATCCTATTAGTATGGGTGGTTGTAGTGGCAGGCATCCAGCCCCCCATCTGTGGGGATGGTAGTAGTGGTAGGCATCCAGCCCCCCATGAGTGGGGATGGTAGTGGTGGTAGGCATCCAGCCCCCCATGAGTGGGGATGGTAGTAGTGACAGCCATCCAGCCCACTCTGAGTAGGGGTGGTGTTAGTGGTAGGCATCCATCTCCCTATGGGTGGGGATGGCAGTAGTGGCAGGTGTAGGAAGGTGGAATCTGACTATATGGTTGCCCCCACTTTTTTCCTGGTGTTTTGCTGGTTTATGACTTAGTTGGACTGGGATCCTGCTATTCAGGGCCCCAGTCTATCTGCTTCCTCTATAAAATGGTTTCCATGTGCCTTAGGCACATCTCTGATTGGAATCTGGAGTGCCCTTATAAGTCCCTAGTATATGGTATACTATGTACCCAGGGCATAGGTACCTCAGAGGACTACCAGGGGCTGCAGCATGTATTGTGCCACCCCTGGAAGGCCATCCAAAATGACACCACAGGTCTGCTACTGCAGCCTGGGTAAGGTGGTGCATGCACCCCTTACTGTGATATAGGCTACCTATATCACTACATAGATACACACATATAAACCTATAAGTCACTCCTATGGCAGGCCTTATCAATCCTGAAGGCAGAGTGCTGGGTTCCTATGTGAGAGGGTGCCCCTGCATGAGCAGGGCCCCTCTGCAGCGTTCGGAGACCCTTCTCTGATGCTGTTTGTAGTGCAGCCTGACCATATACTCTTAAGCGCATTATAACCTTGCGTTAAATGCTAACTTTGGGATGGCTGCACGGAAACATGTCGTGTTTGGTGTCAAACATCTTGGAATACTACCCCCCCACCAGTTCTGGTGGCGGGGGTAGCATTCCACCCTTCTAGAGGGAGAGACATGTACCCACCGGCCTGCCCGGTAACTTCTTTCCAAACCCTGGCATCACAAAATGGATGCCGCTGCCACAGACACGAGTCTGGCCTCCTGCTGCTGACCGAAACTCCGGCAGGGGAGGCCTGGACAATAGGTTTCCTGTCCCAGGGAGGTGTAACCACCTCCCCAGACAGGATAGTGTGTATTGGGGCTGGGCGGGAGCACTCTCTGGTGCTTTGAAGTCCTGCACTGGGGGCACATTTGGTGTCCCTGTGCATACCCCAGTTCAAACCGGCTCAGGGGCTTCCAGCCCCTGCTCTGGCGTGAAACTGGACAAACGGAAAGGGGTGTAACCACCCCTCTGCCCTGACCCTCCCATAGGTGGGTCCCCAGAGTATGTCCAACCCCTAACTTGGTATAAGTATGGGACCCCAGTCCTTAGGACTTTAGATTTACCTGGACGAAACTCTGACACAGAATCCTGGACCTTCGACGCTCTACTTCAAGATTAGAGGACTGAAGAATCTCCCTTGGGGTCAAGGAGTGACTCCCCTGCTTGGCAGGCACCAAAGAAGCAATTGTCCGGTCTGCATCGTTGAAGCTCCCGCCGGACACCGAAGTCTTTGCATTACCAGAGGTAGATTTCCAAACTTCCCCGAGACTGCCCTGAGTCCCCAGCAAAGCTGAGACCCGTAGCTGTCGTGGGTAACGTGGAACCATGACCCCTGGACACTGATCGCATTTGCAAGTGCATCCTCTTCTGGGTCTCCCACGAAGTTGTGCTTTGGGCTTCGAGTAGCCCCAGCCTCCAGCACCGACTGCACCGAAGATCACTGGCCTCCACTCCATGAGTGTCCCGTGAGCCAGCTCTAAGTGCGTCCACTTGAGGCTCCTTCGCGGTCGCTAGTCCGTTGGCTAGTAGGCCCTCCCGAAGGCCAATCTTCTTCTGCTTGGGTTCCCTAGTTGCACCAGGTGTGCCCTGACTTACCCTCGCTGGGTGAGTCACACAGACCTTGCTGGTCTGCACCATTGTCCTTCTTCTATTTCCACGAGACTTGCCGTTGCCAAGGCTTGTTGGGTCCAATCCGGTCGCCGACACTCCTGCAATCGACAGACTTTATGGGACAGCTCGAATCCAGCTTCTGGTTGTCGTCGACACCTCCTGGACCTCGTGGCTGAAGAGTCAAGACGACTGTCAACCTACCTGAAGCACTCAACATCGGTGGGCATCTGCTCATCGCCTTCCTGGTCACTGGCTAGTGACCCAGACTCTGTCCCCTCTGCTTTCAGGTTCTTCAGATCTTCGATCCACCTTTGGATCCACCCGAACACTTTCGACTTGGCCGCCAGCAGCAATTTGCAGCAGATCGCCATTGAAAACGACGACGAAACCCGACCCCGAAAGACACCTATGCACCCGGCTTCCCTGGGTGAGGTAACACGAGTACTCCAGTGCTCCCGTGGGTATAGACTCTAGAACAACCCAGTTCTAAAGGGGTTTGCTCCAAGTCCTCCTCTAAGTGTCCCTTTTCTTTAAAATTCCAACCGCGACTTTCCCCATAGAAGTCAACGGCGATTCGCGGCTGTGTTCTCACACTGCACGCGTCCCCCGTGGGTCCCCTGTGTCACTACCTTGGGTGGTTCCTTGTGGTCCAAGCACTTCTACAGGCTCTAGGCCTTGTGTCTAGCTCAGTCGTGGTTCTTATACCACTTTATTGGTATATGGTTTGGTACGCCCCTAAGGCTCAAACGTGTATTTGTGCTATTACTGTTGATAACTAACTTATAACTTATGTATTTCGAACTCTAGCCTCATAAAGAGACTAGAGGGGTGTGTTTAGCAATAAATACATATATTTTGAATATATACCTGGTGTGGTCCTCTTTCATTTGGTCACTCAAGAGATTATAGACTGGTAAAACAAGCTGCTTTACATTCCTTCAAGACTTAGCCTGAAGGCTGCTCTCCATAGCTACCACTAGGATAGCTTTCAATAAAGGTTGTCTTTAACCTATCTCCAATAAGGGGTTGTTTGGACTGGTGCAAGGTGCCCACTATAATTAGTGGACAGCATATGCCAGGCCAACTTCTCACATTGGTGTGCAGCGGGTGGAATTCCAGCTTGCTATTGTTTTACCAGATAATCTCAATTGAATTGATCAACTGAAAACCACTAAGGGTACCTAAGGTACATATAAATCAAGCTTAGTATACAGTAAGTTCTACTGAACTTAGAGTTGTGTGTTAAGGGATAGCACACCCTTTCTACAACTCAAGAGAGTTTAGTAGGCCACACTAGAGTAGGTAGTGCATATAATCCACACCTCACTAGTAATGTCTTCAAAGCCAGGACCCAGTGAGTCCTTGCCAGAAGCCAGTGGGCTTCTTCCCTCCAAGTATGATAAACTCCCATTCTTGGAATTGAGAGCATTATGCAATACTAGGAAGCTGAAGGCAGGCAAAAGTGCCAGCACCCAACACCTCAGAGAGGTGCTACTAGCTGATGATCTCAGCAGGCCCCTAGGGTCTGAAGGGGTAGGCAGAGAGGGTGGGGCAGAAAATGAGGAAGGGGTCAGGGGTGAAGAAACCCAGGCCCCCCCCCTCTGAAACTGGCCAGGAAGGTGACAATGACCTTGACCTGGAAAACCCAGCTATTCCTGTGGATGGAGAGGAGGATCAGAATGACCTCACCTTTGTCCCCCCAGGAAGAGTTGAGAGTGTGCCAAGAAGGGATAGATCTCCTTCTCAGGAGTCTAACCACTCTGACACCTCAATAGGGACCTCTGTCTCTTCTCATAGGAGAGAATCCTCTCATGACAGGAGAAAGAGACTGATTCAGTATGAGCAAGCCCAGCTTGAACTCAGAAAACAGCAGTTGGCTATAGACAGGGAGTCCCTAGATCTCTACAAAGAGAGAAAAAAGATGGGACTAGAGTCCCATGGTGGCAGCAATTTCCCCAGGGATAGGGAAAGGTCTTATGACCATAGAAACCTGAGCAAGATTGTCCCTCCCTACCAGAGTGGGGATGACATCCACAAATGGATAACTGCACTGGAGAGGGCCTGTAAAGTACAGAGGGTCCCTCAGGAGCAGTGGGCAGCAATCTTGTGGCTCTCCTTTGCAGACAAAGGTAGAGATAAGCTCCTCACTGTAAGAGAAGAGGATGCTGACAATTACAAAGTCTTGAAGAGTGCTCTGATAGATGGGTTTGGCCTAACCACTGAACAGTATAGGTTGAAGTTCAGAGACACCCAAAAGGCTCAGACTCAAGACTGGGTTGACTTTGTAGATTGTGCTACTAAGGCTCTGGAAGGTTGGATACATGGCAACAAGGTGCATGACTTTTTAGGATTGTACAATTTGATTATGAGGGAGCAGATCCTTAATAATTGTCAAAACCAGCTTTTACACCAGTACCTGGTAGACTCTGATCTGACCTCTCCCCAAGAATTGGGAAAGAAGGCAGACAAATGGGTCAGAACCAGAGTAAAGACTAAGAATCAGGGTGGTGACCAGAAGAAAGATTCTACCAAGTCCCAAGAGAAAGGTGGGGATAAATCTAAGGATAAATCCACTACAGGGCCCCAAAAATCCTCTTCTGGGGGTGGGTCCCAAACTCCTTCCTCTCCTGAAAAGAATCCATATTGCCATGTCTGTAAAAAGCCTGGACACTGGAAAACTGATCCCGGTTGCCCCAGGATTGGCAATAAAGAAAATGTTCCTCCAACAACTACTACCACCCCTCCTGGTACTACCAGTAGTAATCCTCCAGTTGGGAGTAGTGCACCCAAAAGTTAGGTGCTTTTGCAAGAGGAACAGAGGTGGGCCCTAGTTTAGACAGGACCCCCTCAACATACTCCTCTGACTCTGATGGTGGTATAGGATTTGCCACCTTTACCATGGGTCCCAATGCATTGGGCAGGTACAGACTGGAGCCAATAATTAATGGTCAGAAAGCTGTGGCATTTAGGGACACAGGGGCTAGTGTCACCATGGTGGCAGGGAAACTAGTCCCCCTCACCAGCTTTTACCTGAGTTTAAATACCAGGTAACCAACATTGATGGTGTCAGAACAGATCACCCCATGGCCATAGTCAATCTCAGCTGGGAAGGGGTCACAGGCCCAAAAGAGTGGCAGTGTCCCCAACCTTGCCTGTAGATTGCCTGATGGGCAATGATCTGGAAATTTCAGCCTGGGCTGAAGTTGAACACCAAACCCATCTGAGAATGCTGGGCGTCCCTGTAAAGGTTAGTGGGGCTGTGATGGCCACAGCCCAAGCCCAGGGAAATTTTGGAGAGATGGAGCCTGGAAGAATGGCCCACTCTCCCCCAAAAGAGAGCACAAGGGTTGAAGAAAAGTCTTCTTCCCTCCAGACAGTAGGTAAGGGTCAGCCTCCTCAGGGAACTGACCCTACCCCTAGTGAAGGAACTGCCCCAGAGGTAGTTAGGCCTGGCCTGGCCCCACCCCTGATGGCAGAGGACCCTTCCAAGGTGGTACCCAGTCTGGAGCAGGTAACCTGCCCCTCTCTACCCTGCCTCAGTCAGCCCAGGGCTGCAGAGGTCAGTGGACCCCCCAGGGCCCCCTGCCCAGAGGAACCCCCCCATCAGCAGATTAGGGGCACCCAGTCTAGTAGCCCTAGCCAGGTGAAAATTCCTCAACCCACTGAGGGATCCCCCATACCTTTGTGTAGGGACCTCCCCCAGAAGGACTCTGTTAGTCAAGGGCAAACCTGGGACCAAAAGGTTCCAAACCTGCCATGTCCCTCCAGTGGTCCATCCAAAGGGACCCAACCCCCAGCTGTAGGCAGCCAAAGGTTGACCCTTAGAGCAAAGTGCAACTCAGTCATGGAAAGACAGGCATACATGGTGACCAGTGATCTGAGGAAGCTGAGACCAACCTTCCTAGGGCCTCACTTCCCTTCTCAGACACCTCACCAGCCTTGTACTTTACCAAAGCCCACCACAGGTAGTAATTCCCCATGGTGGAGACCCTCTCATACCCTTAGGGTGAGGGAGTGCTTAGTGGACCATAAGACAGGGGGCAACCATGCTAGTGCGGGTGCTTCCTTATATGGCCACTTAGTCAATAAAGGCTCAACTGGCCAAGGTTAGCCTTATCTCCTTACGTTTGGGGGGGGTTATGTAGGAAGGTGGAATCTGACTATATGGTTGCCCCCACTTTTTTCCTGGTGTTTTGCTGGTTTATGACTTAGTTGGACTGGGATCCTGCTATTCAGGGCCCCAGTCTATCTGCTTCCTCTATAAAATGGTTTCCATGTGCCTTAGGCACATCTCTGATTGGAATCTGGAGTGCCCTTATAAGTCCCTAGTATATGGTATACTATGTACCCAGGGCATAGGTACCTCAGAGGACTACCAGGGGCTGCAGCATGTATTGTGCCACCCCTGGAAGGCCATCCAAAATGACACCACAGGTCTGCTACTGCAGCCTGGGTAAGGTGGTGCATGCACCCCTTACTGTGATATAGGCTACCTATATCACTACATAGTTACACACATATAAACCTATAAGTCACTCCTATGGCAGGCCTTATCAATCCTGAAGGCAGAGTGCTGGGTTCCTATGTGAGAGGGTGCCCCTGCATGAGCAGGGCCCCTCTGCAGCGTTCGGAGACCCTTCTCTGATGCTGTTTGTAGTGCAGCCTGACCATATACTCTTAAGCGCATTATAACCTTGCGTTAAATGCTAACTTTGGGATGGCTGCACGGAAACATGTCGTGTTTGGTGTCAAACATCTTGGAATACTACCCCCCCGCCAGTTCTGGTGGTGGGGGTAGCATTCCACCCTTCTAGAGGGAGAGACATGTACCCACCGGACTGCCCGGTAACTTCTTTCCAAGCCCTGGCATCCCAAAATGGATGCCGCTGCCACAGACACAAGTCTGGCCTCCTGCTGCTGACCGAAACTCCGGCAGGGGAGGCCTGGACAATAGGTTTCCTGTCCCAGGGAGGTGTAACCACCTCCCCAGACAGGATAGTGTGTATTGGGGCTGGGCGGGAGCACTCTCTGGTGCTTTGAAGTCCTGCACTGGGGGCACATTTGGTGTCCCTGTGCATACCCCAGTTCAAACCGGCTCAGGGGCTTCCAGCCCCTGCTCTGGCGCGAAACTGGACAAAGGGAAAGGGGTATAACCACCCCTCTGCCCTGACCCTCCCATAGGTGGGTCCCCAGAGTATGTCCAACCCCCTAACTTGGTATAAGTATGGGACCCCAGTCCTTAGGACTTTAGATTTACCTGGACGAAACTCTGACACAGAATCCTGGACCTTCGACGCTCTACTTCAAGATTAGAGGACTGAAGAATCTCCCTTGGGGTCAAGGAGTGACTCCCCTGCTTGGCAGGCACCAAAGAAGCAATTGTCCGGTCTGCATCGCTGAAGCTCCCGCCGGACGCCGAAGTCTTTGCATCACTAGAGGTGGATTTCCATACTTCCCCGAGGCTGCCCTGAGTCCCCAGGAAAGCTGAGGCCCGGAGCAGTCGTGGTTAACGTGGAACTGTGACCCCTGGACACCGATCACATTTGCAAGTGCATCCTCTTCTGGGTCTTCCACGAAGTTGTGCTTTTGTCTCCGAGTAGCCCCAGCCTCCAGCACCGACTGCACTGAAGATCACTGGCCTCCACTCCACGAGTGTCCCGGGAGCCAGCTCTAAGTGCGTCCACTTAAGGCTCCTTTGCGGTTGCTAATCCGTTGGCTAGTAGGCCCTCCCGAAGGCCAATCTTCTTCTGATTGGGCTACCTGGTTGCTCCAGGTGTGCCCTGACTTACTTTCGCTGGGTGCGTCCCACAGACCTTGCTGGTCTGCACCATCGTCCTTCTTCTATTTCCACAAGACTTGCCGTTGCCAAGGCTTGTTGGGTCCAATCCGGTCGCCAACACACTTGCAATCGACAGACTCCGTAGGACAGCTCGAATCCAGCTCCTGGTCATCGTCGACGCCTCCTGGACCTCGTGGTTGAAGAGTCAAGACGACTGTCAACCCACCTGAAGCACTCGACATCGGTGGGCATCTGCTCATCGGCTTCCTGGTCACTGGCTAGTGACCCAGACTCTGTCCCCTCTGCTTTCAGGTTCTTCAGATCTTCTATCCACCTTTGGATCCACCCGAACACTTTCGACTTGGCCGCCAGCAGCAATTTGTATCAGATCGCCATTGAAAACGACGACGAAACCCGACCCCGAAAGACACCTATGCACCCGGCTTCCCTGGGTGAGGTAACACGAGTACTCTGGTGCTCCCGTGGGTATAGACTCTAGAACAACCCAGTTCTAAAGGGGTTTGCTCCAAGTCCTCCTCTAAGTGTCCCTTTTCTTTAAAATTCCAACCGCGACCTTCCCCCATAGAAGTCAACGGCGATTCGCGGCTGTGTTCTCACACTGCACGCGTCCCCCGTGGGAACCCTGTGTCACTACCTTGGGTGGTTCCTTGTGGTCCAAGCACTTCTACAGGCTCTAGGCCTTGTGTCTAGCTCAGTCGTGGTTCTTATACCACTTTATTGGTATATGGTTTGGTACGCCCCTAGGGCTCAAACGTGTATTTGTGCTATTACTGTTGATAACTAACTTATAACTTATGTATTTCGAACTCTAGCCTCATAAAGAGACTAGAGGGGTGTGTTTAGCAATAAATACATATATTTTGAATATATACCTGGTGTGGTCCTCTTTCATTTGGTCACTCAAGAGATTATAGACTGGTAAAACAAGCTGCTTTACATTCCTTCAAGACTTAGCCTGAAGGCTGCTCTCCATAGCTACCACTAGGATAGCTTTCAATAAAGGTTGTCTTTAACCTAACTCCAATAAGGGGTTGTTTGGACTGGTGCAAGGTGCCCACTATAATTAGTGGACAGCATATGCCAGGCCAACTTCTCACAGCAGGCATCCAGCCCACCCTGAGAAGAGGTGGTGTTAGTGGTAGGCATCCATCCCCCTATGGGTGGGGATGGTAGTAGTGGTAGGCATCCAGCCCCCCATGAGTGGGGATGGTAGTAGTGGTAGGCATCCAGCCCCCTATGGGTGGGGATGGTAGTAGTGGTAGGCATCCAGCCCCCCATGAGTGGGGATGGTAGTAGTGGTAGGCATCCTGCCCCCCATGAGTGGGGTGGTAGTAGTGGTAGGCATCCTGCCCCCCATGAGTGGGGATGGTAGTAGTGGTAGGCATCCTGCACCCCATGAGTGGGGATGGTAGTAGTGGTAGGCATCCAGCCCCCCATGAGTGGGGATGGTAGTAGTGACAGCCATCCAGCCCACCCTGAGTAGGGGTGGTGTTAGTGGTAGGCATCCATCCCCCTATGGGTGGGGATGGCAGTAGTGGCAGGCATCCAGCCCACCCTGAGTAGGGGTGGTGTTAGTGGTAGGCATCCATCCCCCTATGGGTGGGGATGGTAGTAGTGGTAGACATCCAGCCCCCCATGAGTGGGGATGGTAGTAGTGGTAGGCATCCAGCCCCCCATGAGTGGGGATGGTAGTAGTGGTAGGCATCCTGCCCCCCATGAGTGGGGATGGTAGTAGTGGTAGGCATCCAGCCCCCCATGAGTGGGGATGGTAGTAGTGACAGCCATCCAGCCCACCCTGAGTAGGGGTGGTGTTAGTGGTAGGCATCCATCCCCCTATGGGTGGGGATGGCAGTAGTGGCAGGCATCCAGCCCACCCTGAGTAGGGGTGGTGTTAGTGGTAGGCATCCATCCCCCTATGGGTGGGGATGGTAGTAGTGGTAGGCATCCAGCCCCCCATGAGTGGGGATGGTAGTAGTGGTAGGCATCCAGCCCCCATGAGTGGGGATGGTAGTAGTGACAGCCATCCAGCCCACCCTGAGTAGGGGTGGTGTTAGTGGTAGGCATCCATCCCCCTATGGGTGGGGATGGCAGTAGTGGCAGGCATCCAGCCCACCCTGAGTAGGGGTTGTGTTAGTGGTAGGCATCCATCCCCCTATGGGTAGGGATGGTAGTAGTGGTAGGCATCCAGCCCCCCATGAGTGGGGATGGTAGTGGTGGTAGGCATCCAGCCCCCCTTGAATGGGGATGGTAGTAGTGGTAGGCATCCAGCCCCCCATGAGTGGGGATGGTAGTAGTGGTAGGCATCCAGCCCCCCAAGAGTGGGGATGGTAGTAGTGGTAGGCATCCAGCCCCCCATGAGTGGGGATGGTAGTAGTGGTAGGCATCCATCCCCCTATGGGTGGGGATGGTAGTAGTGGTAGGCATCCAGCCCCCCATGAGTGGGGATGGTAGTAGTGGTAGGCATCCAGCCCCCCATGAGTGGGGATGGTAGTAGTGGTAGGCATCCAGCCCACCCTGAGTAGGGGTGGTGTTAGTGGTAGGCATCCATCCCCCTATGGGTGGGGATGGCAGTAGTGGCAGGCATCCAGCCCACCCTGAGTAGGGGTGGTGTTAGTGGTAGGCATCCATCCCCCTATGGGTGGGGATGGTAGTAGTGGTAGGCATCCAGCCCCCCATGAGTGGGGATGGTAGAAGGGGTAGGCATCCAGCCCCCCATGAGTGGGGATGGTAGTGGTGGTAGGCATCCAGCCCCCCATGAGTGGGGATGGTAGTAGTGACAGCCATCCAGCCCACCCTGAGTAGGGGTGGTGTTAGTGGTAGGCATCCATCCCCCTATGGGTGGGGATGGCAGTAGTGGCAGGCATCCAGCCCACCCTGAGTAGGGGTGGTGTTAGTGGTAGGCATCCATCCCCCTATGGGTGGGGATGGTAGTAGTGTTAGGCATCCAGCCCCCCATGAGTGGGGATGGTAGTAGTGGTAGGCATCCAGCCCCCATGAGTGGGGATGGTAGTGGTGGTAGGCATCCAGCCCCCATGAGTGGGGATGGTAGTAGTGGTAGGCATCCAGCCCCCCATGAGTGGGGATGGTAGTAGTGGTAGGCATCCAGCCCCCCATGAGTGGGGATGGTAGTAGTGGTAGGCATCCATCCCCCTATGGGTGGGGATGGTAGTAGTGGTAGGCATCCAGCCCCCCATGAGTGGGGATGGTAGTAGTGGTAGGCATCCAGCCCCCCATGAGTGGGGATGGTAATAGTGGTAGGCATCCAGCCCACCCTGAGTAGGGGTGGTGTTAGTGGTAGGCATCCATCCCCCTATGGGTGGGGATGGCAGTAGTGGCAGGCATCCAGCCCACCCTGAGTAGGGGTGGTGTTAGTGGTAGGCATCCATCCCCCTAAGGGTGGGGATGGTAGTAGTGGTAGGCATCCACCCCCCCATGAGTGGGGATGGTAGTAGTGGTAGGCATCCAGCCCCCCATGAGTGGGGATGGTAGTGGTGGTAGGCATCCAGCCCCCCATGAGTGGGGATGGTAGTAGTGACAGCCATCCAGCCCACCCTGAGTAGGGGTGGTGTTAGTGGTAGGCATCCATCCCCCTATGGGTGGGGATGGCAGTAGTGGCAGGCATCCAGCCCACCCTGAGTAGGGGTGGTGTTAGTGTTAGGCATCCATCCCCCTTTGGGTGGGGATGGTAGTAGTGGTAGGCATCCAGCCCCCCATGAGTGGGGATGGTAGTAGTGGTAGGCATCCAGCCCCCCATGAGTGGGGATGGTAGTAGTGGTAGGCATCCAGCCCCCCATGAGTGGGGATGGTAGTAGTGGTAGGCATCCATCCCCCTATGGGTGTGTATGGCATTGGTGTTGGCCATCCCACCCCTATGGTTCTGCTGTTGCTTGTGTACATCATTTGTGCATCCCTATGTGTGTGTGACATATTTTGGGTACGTGTCGTTTGTTTGTGTTGTGGGTGTTTGACTTACCGTCTGCGCCGTACGCGTCCGTACCGGTCCCGGTAATAGATGTAGAGTATTGGTAGGACCTGCGTGATGGGATTCATGGTTGGGTCATGTCGTTCGAGTTTCTCGTGGCTTCGACTCGTACTCGTCGCTGGCTTGTTCGTCTCGTCGCCGTGGATCGTCTTGTGGCGCGAATCGGAGCTTATGTGCAGCTCTCCCGGATGCTCCGCCTCGCCCCCTCGCCCCCTTCCGATCCAAGGCCACCAAGATCATCTGCGGCGTACCCCAAGGCTCCTCCCTCAGCCCAACGCTGTTCAACATCTACATGGCACCCCTCGCCCACGTCGCCGACAGCACAACCTCAACATCATCTCCTACGCCGACGACACCCAGCTGATCCTCTCCCTCACCAAAGACCCACTGTGAGGGAGGTGGGGCTAAGGCGGACCTCGGCTATTTTATGCCGGCCGCAGCGCGGGAGCGGGCGCATTTAGATAGCGCTACTGCCCGAGTCACTCTGGTATTTGCATGCTTGTGCTTGTGCTGCTATAATTGTATTGTTGAATTTGCTCATGCCTCAATATCCCACTGTTTTTACGTTCTTTTAACCTCACCGGCCACCTGATCCCGGTCCGGTTTTTATTTCCTGTTCGTCACTGAGTGCTGTGACCAATCACTGTGAGGGAGGTGGGGCTAAGGCGGACCTCGGCTATTTTATGCCGGCCGCAGCGCGGGAGCGGGCGCATTTAGATAGCGCTACTGCCCGAGTCACTCTGGTATTTGCATGCTTGTGCTTGTGCTGCTATAATTGTATTGTTGAATTTGCTCATGCCTCAATATCCCACTGTTTTTACGTTCTTTTAACCTCACCGGCCACCTGATCCCGGTCCGGTTTTATTTCCTGTTCGTCACTGAGTGCTGTGACCAATCACTGTGAGGGAGGTGGGGCTAAGGCGGACCTCGGCTATTTTATGCCGGCCGCAGCGCGGGAGCGCAGCGGACGTGCGCAGCGGGCGCGCCGGTGGCGCGCCGAAGGCGCGCCAAAGGCAAGCCCGTCTGCACCCGTCCGCGCCTGGACGTCGCCAGTCACCAGTCACTCTGCCATTGTAGACGAAAACACATATATATATTCCCGAGATGAACTTATGACTATGAGACCTATAAAGAACACGGGTTGTCTTCCCCCCTCTAACCCTTCCATGGGTCCATTTTGCTGCAGGAATTGCGGTTTTAACTCTGAGGCAATTGCCTCTCTTTCCCCTACTCACCCTTCGGTAGCGGGGCAAGATATAAAACTGCTTAGTCTTAATTGCCGGTCACTGGCTAAACATTATTTAGACGTGTATGATTTACTACAAAGCGATTCACCCGACGTTTTCTTTCTGACAGAAACATGGTTGTCAGTAGACACGGTGGCTGAACCAGGTCTTGCACTCCCCCCAGGCTACAGTATTGTAACCCTTAACCGAGAGACAAGAGGTGGTGGTATTGCAGTTGTGTTTAAATCATGCTATACCTGCACACTGAGTAAGGAAACTGTAGCAGGCTGTGAGTGCGGCCGATTCAGAATTACTTTTAATCCTAATTTTACTATGTCGGGCATACTGGTCTATCGTCCCCAGGCCCCTCTAAGGAAGGCAGGGCTGCCTTAACTGACCTAGTAGGTACCCTGGTTGTGAGATATGCCAATTTTTCTGTTATTGGGGATCTAAATATACATTTTGACAATTCCCATGACTCAGAAGCAGCTAATTTTTTTGCGGACCTAGCAGCCTGCCAGCTGCTCCAATTGGTATGTGGCCCTACTCACTCTGCTGGTCACCTGCTTGATCCAGTCTTTTCGAATCTCCCTGGTCTCTCTGTTTCGACTCCCACTCCGCTCTGTTGGACTGATCACTACCTGATCTCTATGACGCTCTCTGGGGTAGTGCCTGCACGAAAGTCATATCAAAAAAGTATGTTCCGCCGCCCTTGGCACAAACTTGACTTCGGCCAATTTAGTACTATCCTTGCTGCGAGTGTGCCCAGTTGGCCAGAGGACATAGACATGGCCAGCAAAGCTCTCGATGATTGGATTAGACAGCCTCTGGATGATATGATCCCGGTTACACAATCTAAGGGTCGTAGCACCAAAGCCAATCCATGGTATAATAACAATCTAGCCATTATCCGTAAATCGTGTAAACGACTGGAACGGGAGTGGAGGAGAGACTTTGACCCTACTCGGAAAGGTCATTATCACTCAGCCATCAAGAATTATCATAGGGCTGTTCAGAGGGCACGTGCTACCTATTTCTCTGAGGAGATCAGAAACAGCCAGAATCCCTCCAAGAAGATCTTTGCCATTATTAAAAATCTTAAAAATGCGGGGGCACCTGCGGTATCTGCGGTCAAATCTAATGAACAATGTGAGGACCTTGCCACCTTCTTTATAACAAAGGTGGACAATATCTATAAAACCTTTCCCCAGATAGTCAGCTCTGACTTTGAGGACCCTGCTCCCCCTGCCCATATATTGGCCACTTTTCCACCTATCTCTGGAGAAGCTCTTAGTATACTTTGCAGGAAGATTAAATCGGGCTCTCCCACCGACCCTATGAAGCCGGAACATCTAATAAGACTCTTACCTGTGCTTCTTACACCTCTGGGACAGGTTATTAATCAATCCCTGGCCATGGCCACAGTCCCAAGGACATGGAAGCAAGCTGCGGTTAAGCCGCTATTGAAGAAGCCCACTTCGGATCCGACTAGTCCTGAGAACTATCGCCCCATCTCTCTGCTTCCCTGGATTTCCAAAATATCTGAAGCCTACGTTAACACCATTGTCTCAGGCTATTTGGAGGAGAATTGTATACTGGACTCCTCCCAGTGTGGCTTCCGCCCCGGTCTTAGTACAGAGACCGCACTGTTAGCTGTGACTGAACACCTGAGAGCGGCTCTGGATGAGGGACGTACCTCGGCACTGATCCTATTGGATCTCAGTGCCGCATTCGATACGGTCTCCCACCAGATACTGATCCAGAGGTTGAAGGATGCTGGTATTGTAGGCCTAGCCTTGGCTTGGCTCACCTCCTTCCTCTCGGACAGGTCCTTTCAGGTGTCAGTTCCCCTTTTTCTTCTAAGGTGCACTTTGTCAAACAGGGCGTCCCACAGGGCTCTGCTTTAAGCCCTACGCTTTTTAACCTGTATGTCCAGCCCTTGGCTGTGATAGCTAAGAGGAGTGGACTGACTATAGTGTCCTACGCTGACGACACTCAACTAGTTGTCGCCCTTTCCAATGATTGTTTAAACGATGCTGCTAGGTTTCGAAGTGGGTTGGCGGATGTCGCAGGGTGGATGACCACCAACTGTCTTCAGCTCAACGCCAGCAAGACCGAGGTCCTGCTGGTAGGAAAAGATCCTGAGCTTTGGAACGGGCATTGGTGGCCCACCACCCTGGGTCCGGCCCCCACTCCCAAACAGGTGGTGAAAAATCTTGGCGTCTGGGTGGACTCGGCGCTTAGTTTCCGAGATCAAACTAAGAGGGTAGCTGCGACCTGTTTTGGTATTCTGCGCAGCCTCAGGCCCATTTTGGGCTTTTTGACTCCTCTATCCGCCAGACGATAGTACAGGCTTCTGTGCTGTCAAGATTGGACTATGCCAGTGTGCTCTATCTGGGCACCAATAAGGCCGAGATCGCTAGATTGCAGAGGGTTCAAAATGTCGCCGCTAGAACCCTTCTTGCCATGCCCAGATGCTGTTCCACCTCCAGCACTATCCGGCGGCTACACTGGCTGCCAGTAGAGAGGCGGGTGGAGTTCAAGTCTCTCTGCTTCGCGTTTAAGATTCTGAAATACCCGACCCCTGGGGTATTATCTGATCTACTCTCTGCCTATATTCCCATGCGTCAGTTACGTTCTGCAGACCAACAGCTTGCTTGCATCCCACGTGTGAGGAGAGCCCGCGCAGGTGGGCGATCTTTCCGCGTGATGGCGGCCAAGCTGTGGAATGGCCTTCCAAGCCAGATACGGAGCATGGACAACTATTTTGCTTTTCGAAAGGCACTAAAAACCCACTTATTTCCTTACTAGGTTACCTGCTCCCCTGACTGTTATTTTCATGGTTTTTCTGGTTTCTTTTCTGCTCTGCTAGATGGGATTCTCGCAGTCAGTTGCTACTATTGCTCTTAGCGCCGGGACGCCCCTTTGCTGGGGCAGCTGAGCGCTTTACAAAACTGCTTAACATAACATAACATAACATAACACCGCCAAAGCCCACCTCCACGAAGGAATGAAGGCCGTCGCCGAATGGATGAGGACCAGCCGCCTGAAGCTGAACTCGGACAAGACGGAGGTCCTCATCCTTGGTTCCAACCCTTCAGCCTGGGACGACTCCTGGTGGCCAACATCACTGGGAACAGCCCCGCCACCCACCGACCACGTACGCAACCTAGGGGTCATCCTCGACCCACCCTCTCCATGACTAAGCAGGTCAATGCCGTCTCCTCATCCTGCTTCAACATCCTCCGAATGCTCCGCAGGATCTTCAAGTGGATCCCCACCGAAACAAGAAAAACAGTCACCCAGGCCCTCGTCACCAGCAGGCTGGACTACGGAAACGCCCTCTACGCAGGAACGACGGCTAAGCTCCTGAGACGGCTGCAACGCATCCAGAACGCCTCTGCACATCTTATCCTCGACATCCCCCAACGCAGCCACATCACACCCCACCTGAGAGACCTGCACTGGCTCCCTGTCAACAAGAGGATAACCTTCAAGCTCCTCACCCACGCACACAAAGCACTCCACAACTCCGGACCAGCCTACCTCAACAGACGACTCAGCTTCTACACCCCCACCCGCCAGCTCCGCTCGACCAGCCTCGCCCTCGCCACAGTCCCCCGCATCCGGAAAACGACCGCCGGCGGCAGATCCTTCTCCCACCTCGCCGCCAAGACCTGGAACACCCTCCCCACCAACCTCCGACAGACCCAAGACCTACTGGCCTTCAGAAGACTCCTCAAGACCTGGCTCTTCGATCAGTAGCAGCACCACCCCCCTCTTCCCCCAGCGCCTTGAGACCCTCGCGGGTATGTAGTGCGCTTTATAAGTGACATGATTGATTGATTGATTGATCATACGTGCCGGACGTAGCAACGAGTTCGGCGCGTACGGAAGACGCATCGTACTAGTCCGGCCGGAAGGTGCAGTGTATTTGGTTCCGTGCGACTCGATTCGGCGTTTACGGATCCGGCTCGGATGGGGAACAGGAGCTAGAATGGGTAAGTACGGCTCGCTCGGAATCTGGGCTGTTATGCGCATCGTACTTGTTCGTTCGGTAGAGTGTTCGAGTCGGTCGGAAAACACGCGTTCGGCTGGTATTTTTTCCGGACGAATACTGTTAGGTGCACTTCCGGCCGACATCGGAATCGACCCCTAAATGTAGCTGCCAATTTGTCACATGTCCTGCAAGGCACTCTTACCCAATTCTGAGTTTTCTGTGAAAAACAGTAGGTGGCTTGCGCTTTTAGGCTGGTGCCATAAAGCTCCGTTGTTTCCTACTTTTCCTTATGTCATTCCATAGTGCTCCCCTGAACAAATGCTGCTTCCAGTGACTCTCGCTGCCTTCCGCTACAGTTCCAACACCTTTATGTCCCTCTTCTGCCATATTTAACATATTCCCAAACCTAGCCCAATTGTGCCACTCTTGCCACCTGTGACTCCCAGCCATCTTTACAACCTTGCACGTCCCTGCCACCCATACACACATGTGCTGGCTCCCCTGTACTTCCATGAGCCTTTGCCTCGCTGACCTCCTCACCTGTGCCTCGGTTACTCCTTGCTTTTGGGATCCCGTCCCTACAGACACTCCTCGTATGTCCCCTTCATAGCCATGATGGAGCGAAAGTCACTCCTGCATCGAACCATCTCTGCATTTTATTTCTCTTCAGACCAACAACATTTCTCAAACCTGGAGAATAAAGACTTTTAAACTGAACTCATGCCGCGTGTAAGATATGTTGCACTCAGCTATTGTGCTGTTCAGAGGGATATTCACACACTTCATGTAACTCAGCTTCTGCTGCCCACCCTTTACCTTCTGCTTATACTTTCTCCAGGCAAAACCCATAATTATTACAGTATCCTCCACCAGTAAATTGGTTGCCATTTTGTAACTTTCTTTTCACTTTTTGCTTCCTCCAGTTTATGCAGCCAGCAAGATGCATCTCTTTCATTATTTACCCCATTGGCTATTCTCTATACCTGAAGTTTTCTCCACAGGACTGCTGACCTTTTGTTCCAGGGCCCTTCTGGTATGCATCACCAATCTCTTTCTAACTATGATGCCAAGCTCCTTCGTGAGCTCTGGTGAGATGTATACTGCCCCTACTCTGTCTCCTTTAGCTTTTTAACTTAAACTAACCATTTTCAACGTTTGACCATTTGCTTGTTACTGAACTCATTTGTAACTTCAGTTGTTTACATTTTTCTATGAATGAAAGTCTAATGGTGGAAAGTTGTGCTCACCTTGATAATTAGCAAATCAACCTTTTCTGCATGGTGCCCCCAGTAGTAACATGCTAGTGCTTCCTCACTAAACTTTATGCTGTACATTGGACCTCCCTAGTTGGCCTATTTAACTTACCTATAAACCTATTGTAAATGGTTCCTTAAGTGCAACTATGGCATGCAAAGTTAAATGTGATATATAGGCTGCAGTGTGTATTTGCATCACCTACATGTATGACAAAATGTATGTCTGGCAGAAGCACCAATGTGCTCTGGGTGGGCTGCAGCTTAAATCCACTGCAGTGCCACACGACAGGGAAAAATGCCTTTGCTATGTAAATAAAGCCTATTTTTGCATATTCAAGCCCACAGTGTAGGGTGTTATTGTATAAAAAAAATAGGGCAGAATAGAGGAGAAGAGAAACCTCAATCTTATTAGTAAGGAGGCCCTTCTTAACACGCTCAATAGCCATCAATGGCTCTCTCACTCGGATGCTAATTTGGCATATACCGAGTTTTCCAACTGCCTTTTAGCAGCCCTGGACTTCCTAGCCCCACTTAAAAAGCATTATGCGGCTCGAAAAAAGCCCTCTGCCCCTTGTTCTCAGAAAGACTAAGGAAACTTAGGCAATTATGCCGACATCAAGAAAGGATTTGGAGCCTAGATTTCAATCCTGTCGATAGAGACCGGCACAAACAAAGACTAAGGGAATATAAAAGTGCCATCACAGAGGAAAAAGTACTATTCTTCTCCAAGGTGACAGAATCCTTGAGATCTTCAAGGGAACTTTTTTAATGTAATTAAGTCTCTTTCTGCCCCTTTAGCCCAGGCTCATATTGACATCTCCCAGGACCTCTGTGATAAAATGGCGGTTTTTTTCCATTCCAAAATCACGGAAATATATTCTGCTTTGGAACTCCTCAACGCTGAGGCCATCAAAGTAGGTCCTCCCACACCCCCTATCTCTTCCAATTTCCCCGTAATTCCGGTGAAGGCAGATAATCTATTTACCTTCCCTCCTCTATTGCAAGAGGACACAGAACGTTTGTTAAGCGGAATCAAGTCTGGTTCCCCGCTGGAGTCCTGCCCTTTGAAGATTTTGAAATTAGGAAGGGAGGCTATCGTACCTCACCTTACCTCTATACTTAATGCAGTTATCTCATCTGGGCAGTACGCCATCTCCTGGAAGACTGCGGTGGTCAAACCTCTTTTAAAAAAGCCTTTTCTGGACTCCGCTGAGTTAAAAAATTATCACCCCATCTCTCTTTTACCTGTCCCAGCAAAAATTCTGGACAAACACTTGAATTTTCACCTCAGCTCCTATCTGTAGGAACATCAGCTGCTTGATGGCTCGCAGCATGGTTTTAGAAGTGATCACAGTACTGAGACGGCGTTAACCTCTGTAATTAACAACATCCGAGGTCAGGTTGATGCTGGTCATGGTAAAGAGTCAGAATATCGAGTAGGAAATGTCGACTTGCACTAATATCAAGTACAAAATATCGAGATACATAAATATCGACTGCAAGAATTTTTTTTAAATTTTTTTTTTTTTTTTAAATCCATATAGCAAAACGTTTTTCATCCATAAATACATCCATAAAATTCATTAAAAAAAATGATACAGAATTGTCAAATAGCACCGATTTGCTGGAAAGTAAATCCTAAAATCAATAAAGATAAACAATATAAACATTTAAGCCAGTATTAAAAAAAATGGAAAATAAGAAGCGTAATATCCTAAACAGCATCCACTGCATATCATTAATACAAGCTAAGCAATTGATTAAGCCTTAGATACCTTAAGCGTATACATAAAAATCAGCGAGTATGTGGAAAATACTAATTCATCCTGTATTCATTAATATAACTAGGTTACAAGAAAATATCAAATGTCATATAATAGATTAAAATACTAGTATTGCAATACATAGAAGTCAAACACACTAGGAATACCTCCACAAAGATAAGCTAAATTTTGAGATCTTAATCAAAATAGGCTGCCCACACTCTCTCAAACTTCTTAAGTCCACCAATTCTCAATGCATAGGCTCGTTCACCTTTTTTTACTTGCTGCATTTTTTGGACCCATTCATATAAAGATGGTATAAGATCTGATCGCCATCTCTGAAGCAAGAGTGATCTGGCAACAGCCATTGCAATATATAATAATTTGATCAACTTATGTGAAAGAAGAAGGTCTGGGTCATAGCCAAGCACTATTAACCAAGTATTTAAACCTATCGAAATACCGCATTCGAGTTCCAAATAGTGAAAAATTTTATTCCAGAACCTCTGAATCAAGGAGCATTGTAATATGATATGTGCCCAATTGGCTGAAGGATGGTTAAGGCAACGAAAGCACTAGGCTGATTGGTTAGAATAAATCTTAGATAGAAAAAGTGGAGTTCTATAAAGTAGCCATTTGCTAAAAAACAACATCCTTCGCCAATTAGCTCCCCTTTTGTGCTAAAATTGAGATTATTAACTACTGACCACATGCTCGCTGTGATTTCCATCTCCTCATGTTTTGCCCATTTCGTTATGGCCTTCCCCTCCAGATCAATACCCTTAATAGAGGCTAAACACTTTTTCCATTCCCCAGGTTTCTTAAATGCCGTATCTTCTATTAGAACATACACTAAACTTTTTCGATCAATGATCTGGACCAAATCAAGTTTACTCAGGAACTTACTAAAAATATTATATGACCCAAGGAGAAGGAAGTCATTTGGATTTAAATAGGACATTTCAACTATGCTCAGCCATCTATTATTCCTTAAAAAATCTGAAATTTTCACAAATCCAGCCTTGACCCAATTTTGTGTAATTACTGATGATTCTCTAATCCCAGATAGTAAAATAGGGCCAGATGAGGAATTAATTGCGGGGATAGAATATCGTCTATAGAAAGCCTGGCGTTTATGGAAAAACCACTGTATGCACTTATACCGTACTAAGGGGCCCATTACAATGGCGGGCGGACACCGTAATGGAATGCGGGACCGTCCGCAAGGGGTGCGGCAGTCCCGCACCTGACATTAGGATGCCACCACCACTGTGGCGGTGGGACACCCTATTCCCAGCATTGTGGCGGGCGGTGCTCACAGAACCGCCTGCCACAATGCTGTGAATGCACGTCGTGCATTTGCATTCACAACGTGACAGACACCGCGCGGTGCCTGCCACCTTGTGCATACAAATGCAGGGGGGTACCATAGGTACCCCCCATGTGCACCCCCCACCTCCCAACTTCCTGGGGGCCCGCTACGGGCCCCGACGGCAAAGACCACATGCCTTTCCATGGCGGCAACGCCGCCATGGAAAGGCTGATCACCACAGGCATTGTAATATGGATGGCGGTGTCTTGCAGACACCGCCACCATATTAACCTTGTTTTCCGCCGGTCGACGAGTCGACCGGCGGAAAAGCGGCGGACGGTCTTTCCGTCCGCCGGGGACCCCCCAGCCATCATAATATGGCGGGGGGTCTTTGCTGTGTGGATGGCGGGCGGGAGTCACTGCCGGCCCGGCGGGGGCGATCCGCCCGCCATCATAATGACCCCCTAATTTAGGAGATTTAACCATTGTTAATGGGCAGTGGATCTGATTTTCTTTACAAATTAAATTCATAAAATATTTAATAAAAAAAACCAATTGTAATTCCGGCTTAAATCTAGACATATATTGTGCAAAATATGCAAAATAGTAATCCCTCAAATTTGGGAGAGCTAATCCGCCATTTTCCAGCTCCTCATATAAAGTGCTAAGTGCAATTCGGGGGACCTTCTTTCCCCACAAAAAAGATGTAAACATAGACTCTATTTTAGTAAAAAAAAAAGAGCTCATTAAAACACAGGGAATCGCCGAGAAAAGAAAATTAAATAGCGGAAGAATAGACATTTTAATCAATGCAACCCTACCCAAGATGGTTAATGGGAGAGAATTCCATTGGAAGAATAAATCCTGGACTTTTCGTAAAAGTGGGGCGAAATTCAAATCATATAAATCAGTAGTTTGTGCCGAAAAATAAACTCCAAGATATCTTTTCGGTTTTGTATTTAAACAAGAAAGAATATCGAGATGTAAATCGATGGGTGCTCCGCCACACTGTATAATTTTTTTTTTTTTAATTTATTTTATATCCGCCGATCACCTCAAATTGCTCAAAAATCTCAAAAGTTTTTGCTTGAACCTCCTTCTCAGGCTTTATAATGAGCATGATATCATTGGCGTATAGTTTCACTTTTGACATAGTTGCTAGTGGAGGGCAGATATCCATACTATTCCTAATGGCAATCGCCAATGGCTCGATAAAAAATGCAAATAGTACCGGGGACAATGGACATCCTTGTCTAGTCCCCCGTTTAACCTTAACTTGGCCTACCCCTGTGGTGTTAATAATTATGTTGGCTTCTGCATTCAAGTATAGTTTCTGAACCAACCCCGTAATTTTGCTCAAAATATCGACTGCAAGAATATCGTGGTCAAGAATATCGAGTTTCAGGTAAGAAATTTCGTTTTCTAAAATATCGAAGTAATTAATATCGTTTGCAAAAATATAGTTGTAAAAAATATCGCTTTTTTAGTTAGTGTTATGTATTTTAGTATGTATTGGCAAGACCACTGACTCATTGTCAGTGAAATTGCTCTCCCACCCTCGCAGCTCCACCATTAAGTGAGGCCTGCCCCTGCACTCTCGAGTGTTGGTGATCGAGGCCCTCCTCCACCCGCAGGTTTCCCTGCGCCTCATCCCTGGTGGTCCAGTGGACCTCTGTCTCCTTCCTCTAACTCTGCTCTTTCACTCGTTTTTCTACCCTTTTTTATCTTTCACCTTTCTGCACTTTTCTGCATCTCTGCTCTTTTGTGCCTTATTTCTGCTCATTTTCCCTTCCTCTCGCTCTGCCCTTTCACTTGTTTTCACACGTTTTTCTACCCTCTTTTATCTTTCACCTGTCTGCACTTTTCTGCATCTCTGCTCTTTTGTGCCTTATTTCTGCTAATTTTCCCTTCCTCTCGCTCTGCCCTTTCACTAGTTTTGACTAGTTTTTCTACCCTCTTTTATCTTTCACCTTTCTGCATCTCTGCTCTTTTGTGCTTTATCTCTGCCTATTTTCCCTTTTTTCTTTATCCCTTATTTCCTCCCTTTACCTTTCCCCGCCGCTGCTGCCCCCGCGGCCCCTCCCCCCTAGCGCGACCGGCTCAATCCAGCTCCCCTCCCCGCTCCCGCCTCCCAGCTGTCCAGCCCTCCCCGACCCCTACTTAATGGCGGCCACTGCGGGGACAGGCGAGCAAGACCTCTGACTCATTGTCAGTGAAATTGCTCTCCCACCCTCGCAGCTCCACCATTAAGTTAGGCCTGCCCCTGCCCCTGCACGCTCGAGTGTTGGTGATCGAGGCCCTCCTCCACCCGCAGGTTTCCCTGCGCCTCATCCCTGGTGGTCCAGTGGACCTCTGTCTCCTTCCTCTAACTCTGCTCTTTCACTCGTTTTTCTACCCTTTTTTATCTTTCACCTTTCTGCACTTTTCTGCATCTCTGCTCTTTTGTGCCTTATTTCTGCTCATTTTCCCTTCCTCTCGCTTTCCCTTTCACTTGTTTTCACTCGTTTTTCTACCCTCTTTTATCTTTCACCTGTCTGCACTTTTCTGCATCTCTGCTCTTATGTGCCTTATTTCTGCTCATTTTCCCTTCCTCTCGCTCTGCCCTTTCACTAGTTTTCACTCGTTTTTCTACCCTCTTTTATCTTTCACCTTTCTGCATCTCTGATCTTTTGTGCCTTATCTCTGCCTATTTTCCCTTTTTTCTTTATCCCTTATTTCCTCCCTTTACCTTTCCCCGCCGCTGCTGCCCCCGCGGCCCCTCCCCCCAGCGCGACCGGCCCAATCCAGCTCCCCTCCCCGCTCCCGCCTCCCAGCTGTCCAGCCCTCCCCGTCCCCTACTTAATGGCGGCCACTGCGGGGACAGGCGAGCAAGACCACTGACTCACTGTCAGTGAAATTGCTCTCCCACCCTCGCAGCTCCACCATTAAGTGAGGCCTGCCCCTGCCCCTGCACTCTCGAGTGTTGGTGATCGAGGCCCTCCTCCATCCGCAGGTTTCCCTGCGCCTCATCCCTGGTGGTCCAGTGGACCTCTGTCTCCTTCCTCTAACTCTGCTCTTTCACTCGTTTTTCAACCCTTTTTTATCTTTCACCTTTCTGCACTTTTCTGCATCTCTGCTCTTTTGTGCCTTATTTCTGCTCATTTTCCCTTCCTCTCGCTCTGCCCTTTCACTTGTTTTCACTCGTTTTTCTACCCTCTTTTATCTTTCACCTGTCTGCACTTTTCTGCATCTCTGCTCTTTTGTGCCTTATTTCTGCTCATTTTCCCTTCCTCTCGCTCTGCCCTTTCACTAGTTTTCACTCGTTTTTCTACCCTCTTTTATCTTTCACCTTTCTGCATCTCTGCTCTTTTGTGCCTTATCTCTGCCTATTTTCCCTTTTTTCTTTATCCCTTATTTCCTCCCTTTACCTTTCCCCGCCGCTGCTGCCCCCGCGGCCCCTCCCCCAGCGCAACCGGCCCAATCCAGCTCCCCTCCCCGCTCCCGCCTCCCAGCTGTCCAGCCCTCCCCGACCCCTACTTAATGGCGGCCACTGCGGGGACAGGCGAGCAAGACCTCTGACTCATTGTCAGTGAAATTGCTCTCCCACCCTCGCAGCTCCACCATTAAGTTAGGCCTGCCCCTGCCCCTGCACGCTCGAGTGTTGGTGATCGAGGCCCTCCTCCACCCGCAGGTTTCCTGCGCCTCATCCCTGGTGGTCCAGTGGACCTCTGTCTCCTTCCTCTAACTCTGCTCTTTCACTCGTTTTTCTACCCTTTTTTATCTTTCACCTTTCTGCACTTTTCTGCATCTCTGCTCTTTTGTGCCTTATTTCTGCTCATTTTCCCTTCCTCTCGCTTTCCCTTTCACTTGTTTTCACTCGTTTTTCTACCCTCTTTTATCTTTCACCTGTCTGCACTTTTCTGCATCTCTGCTCTTATGTGCCTTATTTCTGCTCATTTTCCCTTCCTCTCGCTCTGCCCTTTCACTAGTTTTCACTCGTTTTTCTACCCTCTTTTATCTTTCACCTTTCTGCATCTCTGATCTTTTGTGCCTTATCTCTGCCTATTTTCCCTTTTTTCTTTATCCCTTATTTCCTCCCTTTACCTTTCCCCGCCGCTGCTGCCCCCGCGGCCCCTCCCCCAGCACGACCGGCCCAATCCAGCTCCCCTCCCCGCTCCCGCCTCCCAGCTGTCCAGCCCTCCCCGTCCCCTACTTAATGGCGGCCACTGCGGGGACAGGCGAGCAAGACCACTGACTCACTGTCAGTGAAATTGCTCTCCCACCCTCGCAGCTCCACCATTAAGTGAGGCCTGCCCCTGCACTCTCGAGTGTTGGTGATCGAGGCCCTCCTCCATCCGCAGGTTTCCCTGCGCCTCATCCCTGGTGGTCCAGTGGACCTCTGTCTCCTTCCTCTAACTCTGCTCTTTCACTCGTTTTTCAACCCTTTTTTATCTTTCACCTTTCTGCACTTTTCTGCATCTCTGCTCTTTTGTGCCTTATTTCTGCTCATTTTCCCTTCCTCTCGCTCTGCCCTTTCACTTGTTTTCACTCGTTTTTCTACCCTCTTTTATCTTTCACCTGTCTGCACTTTTCTGCATCTCTGCTCTTTTGTGCCTTATTTCTGCTCATTTTCCCTTCCTCTCGCTCTGCCCTTTCACTAGTTTTCACTCGTTTTTCTACCCTCTTTTATCTTTCACCTTTCTGCATCTCTGCTCTTTTGTGCCTTATCTCTGCCTATTTTCCCTTTTTTCTTTATCCCTTATTTCCTCCCTTTACCTTTCCCCGCCGCTGCTGCCCCCGCGGCCCCTCCCCCAGCGCAACCGGCCCAATCCAGCTCCCCTCCCCGCTCCCGCCTCCCAGCTGTCCAGCCCTCCCCGACCCCTACTTAATGGCGGCCACTGCGGGGACAGGCAAGCAAGACCACTGACTCATTGTCAGTGAAACTGCTCTCCCACCCTCGCAGCTCCACCATTAAGTGAGGCCTGCCCCTGCACTCTCGAGTGTTGGTGATCGAGGCCCTCCTCCACCCGCAGGTTTCCCTGCGCCTCATCCCTGGTGGTCCAGTGGACCTCTGTCTCCTTCCTCTAACTCTGCTCTTTCACTCGTTTTTCTACCCTTTTTTATCTTTCACCTTTCTGCACTTTTCTGCATCTCTGCTCTTTTGTGCCTTATTTCTGCTCATTTTCCCTTCCTCTCGCTCTGCCCTTTCACTTGTTTTCACTCGTTTTTCTACCCTCTTTTATCTTTCACCTGTCTGCACTTTTCTGCATCTCTGCTCTTTTGTGCCTTATTTCTGCTAATTTTCCCTTCCTCTCGCTCTGCCCTTTCACTAGTTTTGACTAGTTTTTCTACCCTCTTTTATCTTTCACCTTTCTGCATCTCTGCTCTTTTGTGCTTTATCTCTGCCTATTTTCCCTTTTTTCTTTATCCCTTATTTCCTCCCTTTACCTTTCCCCGCCGCTGCTGCCCCCGCGGCCCCTCCCCCTAGCGCGACCGGCTCAATCCAGCTCCCTCCCCGCTCCCGCCTCCCAGCTGTCCAGCCCTCCCCGACCCCTACTTAATGGCGGCCACTGCGGGGACAGGCGAGCAAGACCTCTGACTCATTGTCAGTGAAATTGCTCTCCCACCCTCGCAGCTCCACCATTAAGTTAGGCCTGCCCCTGCCCCTGCACGCTCGAGTGTTGGTGATCGAGGCCCTCCTCCACCCGCAGGTTTCCTGCGCCTCATCCCTGGTGGTCCAGTGGACCTCTGTCTCCTTCCTCTAACTCTGCTCTTTCACTCGTTTTTCTACCCTTTTTATCTTTCACCTTTCTGCACTTTTCTGCATCTCTGCTCTTTTGTGCCTTATTTCTGCTCATTTCCCCTTCCTCTCGCTTTCCCTTTCACTTGTTTTCACTCGTTTTTCTACCCTCTTTTATCTTTCACCTGTCTGCACTTTTCTGCATCTCTGCTCTTATGTGCCTTATTTCTGCTCATTTTCCCTTCCTCTCGCTCTGCCCTTTCACTAGTTTTCACTCGTTTTTCTACCCTCTTTTATCTTTCACCTTTCTGCATCTCTGATCTTTTGTGCCTTATCTCTGCCTATTTTCCCTTTTTTCTTTATCCCTTATTTCCTCCCTTTACCTTTCCCCGCCGCTGCTGCCCCCGCGGCCCCTCCCCCCAGCGCGACCGGCCCAATCCAGCTCCCCTCCCCGCTCCCGCCTCCCAGCTGTCCAGCCCTCCCCGTCCCCTACTTAATGGCGGCCACTGCGGGGACAGGCGAGCAAGACCACTGACTCACTGTCAGTGAAATTGCTCTCCCACCCTCGCAGCTCCACCATTAAGTGAGGCCTGCCCCTGCACTCTCGAGTGTTGGTGATCGAGGCCCTCCTCCATCCGCAGGTTTCCCTGCGCCTCATCCCTGGTGGTCCAGTGGACCTCTGTCTCCTTCCTCTAACTCTGCTCTTTCACTCGTTTTTCAACCCTTTTTTATCTTTCACCTTTCTGCACTTTTCTGCATCTCTGCTCTTTTGTGCCTTATTTCTGCTCATTTTCCCTTCCTCTCGCTCTGCCCTTTCACTTGTTTTCACTCGTTTTTCTACCCTCTTTTATCTTTCACCTGTCTGCACTTTTCTGCATCTCTGCTCTTTTGTGCCTTATTTCTGCTCATTTTCCCTTCCTCTCGCTCTGCCCTTTCACTAGTTTTCACTCGTTTTTCTACCCTCTTTTATCTTTCACCTTTCTGCATCTCTGCTCTTTTGTGCCTTATCTCTGCCTATTTTCCCTTTTTTCTTTATCCCTTATTTCCTCCCTTTACCTTTCCCCGCCGCTGCTGCCCCCGCGGCCCCTCCCCCAGCGCAACCGGCCCAATCCAGCTCCCCTCCCCGCTCCCGCCTCCCAGCTGTCCAGCCCTCCCCGACCCCTACTTAATGGCGGCCACTGCGGGGACAGGCGAGCAAGACCTCTGACTCATTGTCAGTGAAATTGCTCTCCCACCCTTGCAGCTCCACCATTAAGTTAGGCCTGCCCCTGCCCCTGCACGCTCGAGTGTTGGTGATCGAGGCCCTCCTCCACCCGCAGGTTTCCCTGCGCCTCATCCCTGGTGGTCCAGTGGACCTCTG
This sequence comes from Calotriton arnoldi, assembly GCA_963921515.1. NCBI lineage: Eukaryota > Metazoa > Chordata > Amphibia > Caudata > Salamandridae > Calotriton > Calotriton arnoldi. The sequence continues at coordinate 974,310 of CAWUFW010006556.1, forward strand.
TCTCCTTCCTCTAACTCTGCTCTTTCACTCGTTTTTCTACCCTTTTTTATCTTTCACCTTTCTGCACTTTTCTGCATCTCTGCTCTTTTGTGCCTTATTTCTGCTCATTTTCCCTTCCTCTCGCTTTCCCTTTCACTTGTTTTCACTCGTTTTTCTACCCTCTTTTATCTTTCACCTGTCTGCACTTTTCTGCATCTCTGCTCTTATGTGCCTTATTTCTGCTCATTTTCCCTTCCTCTCGCTCTGCCCTTTCACTAGTTTTCACTCGTTTTTCTACCCTCTTTTATCTTTCACCTTTCTGCATCTCTGATCTTTTGTGCCTTATCTCTGCCTATTTTCCCTTTTTTCTTTATCCCTTATTTCCTCCCTTTACCTTTCCCCGCCGCTGCTGCCCCCGCGGCCCCCCCCCCCCAGCACGACCGGCCCAATCCAGCTCCCCTCCCCGCTCCCGCCTCCCAGCTGTCCAGCCCTCCCCGTCCCCTACTTAATGGCGGCCACTGCGGGGACAGGCGAGCAAGACCACTGACTCACTGTCAGTGAAATTGCTCTCCCACCCTCGCAGCTCCACCATTAAGTGAGGCCTGCCCCTGCACTCTCGAGTGTTGGTGATCGAGGCCCTCCTCCATCCGCAGGTTTCCCTGCGCCTCATCCCTGGTGGTCCAGTGGACCTCTGTCTCCTTCCTCTAACTCTGCTCTTTCACTCGTTTTTCAACCCTTTTTTATCTTTCACCTTTCTGCACTTTTCTGCATCTCTGCTCTTTTGTGCCTTATTTCTGCTCATTTTCCCTTCCTCTCGCTCTGCCCTTTCACTTGTTTTCACTCGTTTTTCTACCCTCTTTTATCTTTCACCTGTCTGCACTTTTCTGCATCTCTGCTCTTTTGTGCCTTATTTCTGCTCATTTTCCCTTCCTCTCGCTCTGCCCTTTCACTAGTTTTCACTCGTTTTTCTACCCTCTTTTATCTTTCACCTTTCTGCATCTCTGCTCTTTTGTGCCTTATCTCTGCCTATTTTCCCTTTTTTCTTTATCCCTTATTTCCTCCCTTTACCTTTCCCCGCCGCTGCTGCCCCCGCGGCCCCTCCCCCAGCGCAACCGGCCCAATCCAGCTCCCCTCCCCGCTCCCGCCTCCCAGCTGTCCAGCCCTCCCCGACCCCTACTTAATGGCGGCCACTGCGGGGACAGGCAAGCAAGACCACTGACTCATTGTCAGTGAAACTGCTCTCCCACCCTCGCAGCTCCACCATTAAGTGAGGCCTGCCCCTGCACTCTCGAGTGTTGGTGATCGAGGCCCTCCTCCACCCGCAGGTTTCCCTGCGCCTCATCCCTGGTGGTCCAGTGGACCTCTGTCTCCTTCCTCTAACTCTGCTCTTTCACTCGTTTTTCTACCCTTTTTTATCTTTCACCTTTCTGCACTTTTCTGCATCTCTGCTCTTTTGTGCCTTATTTCTGCTCATTTTCCCTTCCTCTCGCTCTGCCCTTTCACTTGTTTTCACTCGTTTTTCTACCCTCTTTTATCTTTCACCTGTCTGCACTTTTCTGCATCTCTGCTCTTTTGTGCCTTATTTCTGCTCATTTTCCCTTCCTCTCGCTCTGCCCTTTCACTAGTTTTCACTCGTTTTTCTACCCTCTTTTATCTTTCACCTTTCTGCATCTCTGCTCTTTTGTGCCTTATCTCTGCCTATTTTCCCTTTTTTCTTTATCCCTTATTTCCTCCCTTTACCTTTCCCCGCCGCTGCTGCCCCCGCGGCCCCTCCCCCCCAGCGCGACCGGCCCAATCCAGCTCCCCTCCCCGCTCCCGCCTCCCAGCTGTCCAGCCCTCCCCGACCCCTACTTAATGGCGGCCACCGAAGGCGCGTCAAAGGCAAGCCCGTCTGCGCCCGTCCGCGACCCGACCGCGACCAGCGCCAGGAACCCTGGACCTCCGCCCCGCCAACGCTACGACCCAGCAGCACTCCACGCACTCAACCCAGGCCGCAACAACAACTGCAAGCTAGCATCACCAGCCGACTCCCACGGACCCTTCAGCTGTCACCACTGCCGGCACACCTGCAGCACCGCCAAGAACACGGATCCAGCACAACCCGCCCACAAGAACACAACCGAACCGAAGACCCTGCAATGCATCCTCCTCAACGTCCGATCCCTCCACAAACACGCCACAGAAATCTGGGACCTCCTCGACAGCACCACCCCGGACGTAGCGTTCTTCACCGAAACCTGGACCAACACCACCTCGGGACCAGATATCTCCATCGCCATCACCCAAGGATACAAGATCTCCAGGAAGGACCGCCCCACCCGCCCAGGAGGAGGAATCACCATCGTCCACAAATCCAGCCTCCGCCTGAGCACACTCCCTGACGAGCCCACAGAACTGATGGAACACCTTCACTTCAAGATACTTGCCAGCCCCACCGCCACCCTCCGAGGAACCCTCATCTACCGACCCCCTGGACCCCGCGGACCCTTCGCCAACTCCATCACGGACATTATCTCCCCACAGGCCATCGCATCCAGCAACTACACCCTGCTGGGAGACCTCAACTTCCACCTCGACAAACCAACTGGACCCCAACACCACATCCCTCCTGGACAACCTCCACAACATTGGACTGCGCCAGATCGTGACCGAGCCCACGCACTCAGCAGGACACACCCTCGACCCCCTCTTCACTACAGGAAACTCCATCACCTTCAGCCACACCACCGAACTCCCATGGACCGACCATCGTTGCGTCCACTTCACCTTCAGAACACCGACCATCCACAGACACCAGCACCTGCTTCCACGAAGAAACTGGACCAAAATCACCGACGACCAGCTCACCTCCTCACTCAACAACTCCACCCCAACCATCGCGGAAAACGACGACCCCAACACCGCAGCCCGAACCCTGCATAGATGGATCTCGGACAGCACCAACACCATAGCCCCCTCAAGAAAAACAACAATACCCGTGCCAAGAAAGCCAGATGGTTTACCACCGAACTTCGAGAGTCCAGAAGCACATGCCGCCGCCTCGAAAAGGCCTGGAGGAACACCAAATCCACAGAAGCCCACGACAACTTCAGAGCCGCCACCAACGCCCACCATCAACTCATAAGAGAAACGAAGAAAAAAGCGATTGAAGACAGAATCTCCACCCACGCGCACAACAGCAAGGAACTCTTCAGCATCATCAAGGAGTTCGCCCAACCCACTAGCGAGTCTACCGACATCCCTCCCTCACAAGACCTCTGCGAAAAACTCAGCACCTTTTTCCACCACAAAATCAAGAGCATCTACGACAACTTCGACGAAGACAACCAACACACTGAACCCTCACCAACCACCCCTGACACCCGGAAACCAGCGATTGACGACTGGACAGCCCTCACCACCGAAGACACACTGAAGACAATGAAGTCAATCCACTCAGGGGCCCCCACGGACCCCTGCCCCCACCACATCTTCAACAGAGCCACTGAAACCATCGCACCCATGCTCCGCCACACCATCAACCGCTCCCTGGCGACCGCCTCGTTCCCCGACGACTGGAAACACGCCGAGGTCAACCCCCTCCTAAAGAAACCCTCAGCGGACCCCACCGACCTCAAAAACTACAGACCCATCTCCCTGCTCCCGTTCCCAGCGAAAGTCATCAAGAAAGCCATCAACAGCCAGCTCGCCACATTCATTGAAGAACACAACATCCTCGACTCCTCCCAATCCGGCTTCAGAAAAAACCACAGTACGGAAACTGCCCTCCTCGCCGCAACAGACGACATCCGCACCCTACTGGACAAAGGAGAAACAGTAGCCCTCATCCTCCTCGACCTATCAGCGGCGTTCGACACAGTCTCCCACCGCACCCTAATACGCAGACTCTACGACGCAGGAATCCAGGACAAGGCCCTCGACTGGATCTGCTCCTTCCTCTCCGGCAGGACGCAGCGGGTCAGACTCCCCCTTTCCTCTCGGACCCCACACCTACCACCTGCGGAGTCCCCCAGGGCTCCTCCCTCAGCCCGACGCTCTTCAACGTCTACATGGCTCCACTCGCCCCCATCGTCAGAACCTACGGACTCAACATCGTGTCATACGCAGACGACACCTAGCTCATCCTCTCCCTATCCAACGAGCCCAACACCGCCAGACGCAACTTTCGAGAAGGCATGGAAGCTGTCGCCAAATGGATGAAAAACAGCTGCCTACAACTAAACACCAACAAAACAGAAGTACTCATCATGGGCCCAAACCCCGATGCCTGGAGCGACACCTGGTGGCCCCCCGCCCTCGGAAACCCGCCAACCCCCACGGACCACGCACGCAACCTGGGAATCATCCTGGACTCCGAGCTCAAAATGGACCGCCAGATCAACTCTGTCTCGTCTTCCTGCTTCCACACCCTCCGCCTCCTTCGTAAGACCTTCAAATGGATCCCCTCGAACACCGAAAGACCGTCACTCACGCCCTGGTCACCAGCAGACTCGACTACGGCAACGCACTCTACACCGGAATAAACAAAAACCTCACCCGCAAGCTACAGAACATCCAGAACGCCGCCGCAAGACTGGTCCTCAACCTGCCAAAACACTGCCACATCTCCCAGCACCTGCGCACACTCCACTGGCTCCCTGTCGAGGCAAGAATCACCTTCAAGATGCTCACCCACGCACACAAGGCCCTCCACGGCACCGGACCAGCATACCTGAACAGCCGACTCAGATTCCATGTACCCCAAAGGACCCTACGATCAGCCCAGCTCTCCTACGCCGTGGTCCCCCGCACCAGAAAGACCAGATCGGGAGGCCGCTCCTTCTCCTTCCTCGCGGCCAAAGCATGGAACGCCCTTCCGCTCCACCTCAGACAGACAACATCGCTCCCCATCTTCGCAAGAAACCTCAAAACCTGGCTCTTCGACAGACCCCCTCCTTGATGGATGGAACCTGCACCCCTCCCCCCCCATCCCTAGCGCCTTGAGACCCTTACGGGTGAGTAGTTGCGCTTTAACAAACCCCTGATTGATTGATTGATATATTTTAAATGTATGTGCTCTATTTTTTTGTCTAAGTATTGCATCTGTTTTTTAATATATGTGTTAAAGTTTTAGAAGTTATTAATTTTATTTTAATTAAACTATGCATTTTAGTTCCGTAGCAGGTTGTGGGTTTATAGGGGAATAGGGTGGGAAGTAATTTAATTATAATAAATTGAATATTAATTTTTATTTATTAGTATTTATTTATGTATGATTTTATAGTGTTAATTATGGGAATTAATTTATAATTAATTAATTAATAATTGGCTGTTAATTTTTATTGATCAATTAATTGGTAAATATGTTAATTGTGTCATTTTTTTAGGAGCGGGTTGTGGGTTTATAGGGGAATAGGGTGGGAAGTAATTTAATTATAATTAATTTATTAATATTTTTTATTAATTGATATTTAATTATTTTATATTTTATATTGTTAATTGTGGGAATTAATTTATTATTAATTATTTATTAATTGGTTGTTAATTATTATTAATTAATTGGTAATTATGTTAATTGTGTTATTTTTTCAGGAGCGGGTTGTGAGTTGATAGGGGAGTAGGCTGGGAAGTAATTTAATTTTAATACATTTATTAATATTTTTAATATAATATTTAATTAATTTTATTTTATAGTGTTAATTGTGTGAATTAATTTATTAATAATTATTTATATTTTGCTTGTTAATTGTTATTAATAAATTGCTAATTAATTATGTTAATTGTGTCATGTTTTACAAAATTGGAGGTGGTATTTATAAGGGAATATGGTGGGACGTAATTTATTTATAATTAATTAATTATTTGTTAATTAATGCTAATTAAATTTTAAATATGGCAATTGTGTAATAATTTGGAGTTGTGAGTTGTGGGGTTTACAGTGGTAAATGGTGGGAAGTAATTTAAAAAAAATAGTTAATGATTTGTTGTTAACTGATATTAATTGATTAATGTAAAATTAGTTTTGGAAATTGTGTAAATATTTTTAGGTGTGTGTTTTGGTGTTTTTTGGGGTAGAGGGTGGAAAGTAATTTAGTTTAAATTAATTAATCATTACTTGATCATTATTATTCATTTATTAATTGATAAATATTTTTGGTAATTGTTTAGTTTTTATTTTGTTTGGGGATTTAGGTTCAATAGCTGTAACGTTTGGTTTGTACATTCATTTTTACATTTTTAAATGTGTTTTATAATTATTAATATTTGTTAAATTGATAATTAATTTTATTAATTATAGAGGTACACTTTTTTGTTTAATTTAGATGTGTTTTGTAAATTTTGTGGTGTTATAGGGTAGGAAAATAAATATTACACTTATGTAATTTTTTATTTTTTGATTAAGATAAATTTCTAATACAAAATATTTATTTGTTTGTTAATTATTTGTTAAATTAAAAAATTATTATTTTTATGTCAATTTTAGATTTTTGCTACATTAAAATATTTTTATATGTTTTGTTAATTTTTATATTTTTATATATGTTTTGTTTTTGATTTTTTTATTATATTTTGTCTTGTAGTTGATATTTTGTTTGTTTTTAAATTTGAATTTTGTTCTGCGGGAATAGTAATTTTTACCCCTCCGCTATCCAACACTTTCCCTACTGTTGCATTCGCAGGAGTGGGAATAGTAATTTATACCCCTACGCTATCCAACACTTTCCCTACTGTTGCACTTGCTGGTGTGGGAATAGTAAATTTTACCCCTCCGCTATCCAACACTTTCCCTTCTGTTGCACTTGCAGGAGTGGGAATAGTATTTTTCTCCCCTCCGCTATCCAATACTTTCCCTACTGTTGCACTCATTGGAGTGGGAATAGTAAATTAATACCCTCCGCTATCCAACAGTTTCCCTACTGTTGCACTCATTGAGGTGGGCATAGTAATTTTTATCACTCCGCTATCCAACACTTTCCCTACTGTTGCACTTGCTGGAGTGGGAATAGTAAATTATTTCCCTCCGCTATCCAACACTTTCCCTACTGTTGCACTCACTGGCGTGGGAATAGTAATTTTTACCCCTATGCTATCCAACACTTTCCCTACTGTTGCACTTGCTGGAGTGGGAATAGTAATTTTATCCCTCCGCTATCCAACACTTTCCCTACTGTTGCACTTGCTGGAGTGGGAATAGTAAATTATTTCCCTCCGCTATCCAACACTTTCCCTACTGTTGCACTCACTGGAGTGGGAATAGTAATTTTTACCCCTATGCTATCCAACACTTTCCCTACTGTTGCACTTGCTGGAGTGGGAATAGTAATTTTTATCCCTCCGCTATCCAACACTTTCCCTACTGTTGCACTTGCTGGAGTGGGAATAGTACATTATTTCCCTCCGCTATCCAACACTTTCCCTACTGTTGCACTCACTGGAGTGGGAATAGTAATTTTTACCCCTATGCTATCCAACACTTTCCCTACTGTTGCACTTGCTGGAGTGGGAATAGTAATTTGTTACCCTCCGCTATCCAACACTTTCCCTACTGTTGCACTCATTAGAGTGGGAATAGTAAATTATTCCCCTTTGCTATCCAACACTTTCCCTACTGTTGCAATCTCTGGAGTGGGAATAGTACATTATTCCCCTCCGCTAGCCAACACTTTCCCTACTGTTGCACTCGCTGGAGTGGGAATAGTAAATTATTCCCCTGCGCTATCCAACACTTTCCCGACTGTTGCACTTGCTGGAGTGGGAATAGTAATTTTTTACCCTCCGCTATCCAACACTTTCCCTACTGTCGCACTCGCTGGAGTGGGAATAGTAAATTATTCCCCTGCGCTATCCAACACTTTCCCTACTGTTGCAATCGCTGGAGTGGTAATAGTAAATTATTTACCTCCGCTATCCAACACTTTCCCTACTGTTGCACTCGCTGGAGTGGGATAAGTAAGTTTTTTACCCTCCGCTATCCAACACTTTCCCTACTATTGCACTAAATGTAGTTTAAAATGTAGGTTTAAAAAATATTAAATATTTTAATATTTTAATTTATGTTATAATTTTTTCTTTTAATTTTTATGTTACAGGTGGATGTATATATATATTTATCTTTATTTTTTAATATATTTCTAATATTTTATAATTAATTAAAATTATTATTTATTAATTATTTTTAAGTAAATATATATATATTACATTTTATATATGTATGTTTAATTTTGTTTTAAATGACATTTATTACTTATAATTGTTAAAATTTACAAATAAATCAAATTTTTTTTTAAGTAAAATGTTTTATTTAATTTATTTTACATTATTTGTAATACATATAAAAAAACGATATTTTGTACATCGATATTTTTAACAACGATATTTTTTTTCCGATCTTTTTGTACTTACCATTATGAAGATAGAAGGTCGATATTTTTGACAATGATATTTCTGTCACGATATTTCTGTAGGTCGATATTAGTGTTGTCGATATTCTGTCAGTGATCCGCTGGTCATACCACACTACTGATCCTTCTGGACCTGCCGGCGGCCTTCGATACCATATCTCCTTCGAGGCTGGTGGGCAGGCTTAAAGAAATGGGGGTCATGGGCGTTGCCCTGAAGCTGCTTACCTCATTCCTTACTGATCGGTCACAAATAGTCAGGAAGGACCAATATTACTCAGCCCCCAATCATTTGTTTTGTGGAGTCTCCCAGGGCTCCTCTTTGAGCCCGACCCTTTTTAACATTTATGTTGGCCCTCTAGCCAAGGTCGTAAGATCGTTTGGGCTGGAGGTGCTGTCCTACGCTGATGACACCCAAATCATGGTGTCTATTACCAACAGCATAGAAGCATCTGCAACCAATTTTAAAAATTGCATGCAGGCAGTGGCCTTCTGGATGGTAGAGAACTATCTCAGACTTAACGGAGACAAAATGGAGGTTATGAATGTTGGAAATCAACAGGATATCTGGTCAGATGCTTGGTGGCCCGACACGCTTGGCCCATTCCCTTGCCCAGGATCAACAGCAAAAAATCTCGGTATTATAGTTGACAGCTCCCTTTCCCTTGGCCCCCAGATTGGTAGAACGGTGCCTACCTGCTTTGGAACCATCAGGATTCTTAGGAAGATTTTTCAATTTCTCTCTTTCTCCTCCCGAAAGCAGGCAGTTGTTGCCCTAGTGCTGTCCAGATTGGACTATTGTAATGCCCTTTACCTGGGTAATAACAAGGATCTTGTTCATCGGCTACAGCTGGTGCAGAACGCAGCAACTAGGCTGGTGATGGGCCTTCCCAAACACCATTCAGTCTTGTCTACTATTAGTAAGCTGCATTGGCTCCCTCTTAGCTGGAGAATCCTGTTTAAAGCCCTCTGTCTCACCCACAAGGCTTTTTACAACCTAGGTTCGGAAGGCATTAAAAGGCTCTTTCGAAGATATGTCCCTACCAAGGAGTTAAGATCCGCCAGTAAAAATTTGCTGGTAGTTCCCAGGTTTAAGAGAGTAAGATGGGGGGGTAGAGTCTTCTCCTGTGCGGCAGCCAGGCTCTGGAATTCCCTTCCTTCTTCAATCTCTGGACTGGAGTCTCACTCTTTCTTCCGTAAGGCCCTGAAGACTTGGCTATTCACCAACTTATCTTTGTGAGCCTTTTAAGTACTCTCGTCTGATGGCCCTTTCCGCAGCGCCTTGATGCCTCTGGGCAAAGTTCGTGCTTTATAAGGCTATTATTCATTCATTCATTCATTCATTCATCCACTACATATTGGGGTTAGTGTGTCCTGATAGTGAAATACAACTCCACAGTTATTTCACTTTGTAGGCATGTCTGGCCTTTCCTTAAAAGGCCTAGGTGAGATTAAAATCTTTCTTTTAAACCTTCACTTAGGAAAGGGCTATAAAAATGCTTAAAAGTTATTTCCTTCTTAGTTTTTAAAATCTGATTTAATGGTGAAGTCAGATGTTGATAACGTAAGTAGACAAGTAACTTCATAAAAATGTACTTTGGGCTGCTTGTGCCAGATCTGGCTTAACAGTAGTTCTGACTCTTATCACATCACCAGGGCTGGAATGCACATCCTTGGAAAGCAAAGTTCCTCTTAATCTGAAGGAGCCCTGAATCCTGCTGGCAGCCAGTGACTGGAACTGCTCTCCAAGGGTCAAGTGGTTGGCCTCCTTTCTACCAGTTTTTGGGACACAAAGATTAAAAGAACTCTTGAATCCAAGAGAGCCCAGCTGACTAAAAAGGACTAGACCCTGCAGGAGACCTGGCCGGAGAGAGACCTGGTGCCTAGAAGCCTGCCCGTAGGATATAGGGGCCACAAGGCAGACCAGAAGAAGCTTTCCCTACAGTTCATGACTAAGGGCTTGATTTTCAGTTTGGCAAATAGGTTAGTCCATCACAAACTTGACGGATATACTGTCTGCCTTACTACAACTGCATTATGTCTTATGGCACTTGTAATAAGGTAGCTGGGATATTCATCAAGGTTGTGAAGGAGTACACATCCACCAAACACTAAATCAGGCCGTAAGTCTGGAGATAAAACCTTTGACCGGGACAACCTTCATGATATATCTGAACTCTATTCCATTGCATTTGGCTTGAAATTGCGACTGAGTCCAGTCTACCACAAACTGTTGTTTTTTTCCCTACAACTTGACTTCTTAGTAGGTACCTATTGCCTTACAAAAATGTAACTCCATGTCTCAGGTTTGTCTAACCCTTTTCTGATGAGCTTGGTGTATTTTTGCTCATCACGTTTTTCTCTGTTTTACTGAATTGGTTAGGAAACATTATTGTGTTGTGTTCTTTACTTTTAAATTGTTGGTACTGCTTGAACATAGCACACAATTCTGTGGGGATTGCTTTCTACTTGTGCCATAGCTACCAGGGGCTAAGCAGAGATTTTCTGGGAATTGCAGTTTGACCTAACCAGACTGGGTCTATTGAGTTGGTAGGGGTGCGGGCCTCCCAAATTAGTAATCCCATTTCTGACAGTATGGTGTATACAGGGGCTGTGTGAGAAGTTAGTGGCCATCCGTGTCTGGAAGTGTGCTTGTATGTATGCTTTTTTAATTTACTAAGATTCCATGTAAAATACTTATTTATCCGGGCTTTCACCAGGCCCTTCTCATCCATTGGTCTGTTGTTGGGCGATTCACATATTCGTCCACCCACTAAGCCACACAGCATAAGAACATGGGTCAGCCCACTTCAGCCTTTGAATAACTTCAGTGTGAGTGACAACTTTCTGCCCTTTCACAAGGAGCACACCAGATACAAAGTAGTTTCCCTAAGTGGGACCAACAAAATTGATGAGGGCCTGGCCTTTCCCCAACAATGAGGTTTTCCAAACCCATGATAAAACAAAAGAAGCATTGACAACACTAATAAGGATAGAAGCTAATGCTGACCTCCTGGCTTTGCCAATGCTTGCTTTGAATTTGTGATCATGATGTGTACAAATTCGGTGCTGACAGGATAAACATTCGGCAGTGTCTGTGCATGCATTTGTATTCTTTAGTATGTTTGTGTGTTGCTTTGTGCATTTGTGTGTGTTTGTGGTGGTGTTACTATTTGTGACCTTGATATGCGAAGTTACAGTTTGTAGCAGGGCAACCTGAGGAGGCATATTCATGTGGGTAGTTTTCTTGATTATATATGTTTATTATTTGACTGTCTATCCGGGTCTATGTGTGCATGTGTGAGTGTGTATGCATGTGGAGGATCAGTGTGTGTGTGTGTGCGTGTGTGTGAATCTTGGCTTGTGTATGAATGGAATGGCATCTTCCAGAAATGTTTGTTGCCCCACCACACATACAGACACACATATACATACTGAGCCAGTGGAAGCATGACGGGAACTAGAAACTCACTTCAAGCACACAATTTGAGGGCGGCTAGAGGATTATGCTGCCCTTTCTTCACCCTTCTAAGCATTTCAAAGGGAATGGGCAACACAATGATGGAGTTATTGGCTTACCAATACCTGTTCCCACAGCCTATCTCACATGTTCAAGCATTCAGATTGATGCTCCAGATCTGTACAGGGTTGTTGAAACTCCTTGATATGGGCGCGCTTGCATTGCACTGGGTCATTTCAGTACAATTCAATTGAATACAACACTGACACCCGTTACTAGCGCCAGGATAGCCTAGTAGGTGATAGTGCACATAACACAACTTAACATAACACAACATTAATGCATGCGCTCTGTGTGACCACTGATGTCCACGACTATACACTCTTGTGTTACACTGTGATTCTTAAGCAGCACATACAATAGGACAAACTAAACACAGCTAAAGTAGAGAGATTGACTTTGCCAATGCATGTTAAGTTTGATTTAATTAAGCATGTTTCTTTCACTTCTTTGTACAAATAATAAGAGATGAGCCATATTAAAAGAAATTGATTTTTGTAGACTAATAGAAGGAATAAAATCACTACCATCCAACAATGCACTGCTGTGTTTCTTCTTGTTTGCAGCAGTAGCTTTCTACATTGTTCATAACTGTAAGAGTGCAATTAAAATGTATTTTCATAAAAGTCGTGGTAAGTTTTTTAGGGGTGAGGAATGAATGAGGCAATGTTGCATTGCTATTGATATCACCATTGGTATTGATTAGTGTTTTGCTGAACTTGTGTAGCTCTATAGTGACATATATGCAATCCAGAGCTTCCTTGACTGATTATATTTTTAGGTATAAAACAAGTTGAGGTTGCTTGCCAGGTCTTGCAAACATTCATGTATAGTTGTCCTGTCTTAACTTGGGTCTTTATGGGGTTTGTTTGAATGATTATTAAAGTGTATACTTATACTTTGGCCTATATGAAAACCTTTGGCATTAGGCAGTAGGTTCTGCAAGGTACTCCAGACATACATTAGCAGGAAAACTAAACCACAATAGATGTATGAATACAATTAATTGAGTAACAATTAAAGAAAGAAAAACACAAACATTGCCAATATGAAACATTTACTGCTTGAAAGTGGGGGCGGGGGGGAGTGGGGCTTGTATGTGCTCACACAGTGATAATTGAAAAAATTCAGTGAGTGTAAAACAATGGAGCCATGCAACCACAGAAGGTGATAGCTACCACTACTGCATATACAAAATTATAGGTCAGTGAATGAGTAAATGCAAGGAGGTTCCTTTTGCTGTATGCATCAGTGGTGCTTCAACCCTGGTTGATTAATGGGTCATCAGGAGTGTAGAAATTTGGGAGAACCAAACTGTCAAGTTTTCTTCAAACCCCTTCCCACAAGTCACAAGCACACATGGTTCGCTGCTTACAGCAGTTGACTTCAACAATGAACAGACATTTGTTGTCAGGGGTCACCCAGCACCCTACATTTTTTGCCACTTGCCCCGCGGCTCCTTACTGAACCACGCCCTTCCCACAGTACTCCCTGGGCCTTACACTGCCTGAACCTCAGAAGTGGTGCATGGTGGGGGATACTGGTTCCCGCTTCCTGGGCGCATGTATGCCCTTGTAATTATGTGCTATGTGTGCCGTTCTAACTTTTGTGAGCTTTGCTTATGGTATTGGTACCTTTATTGTGTGCAGGCATTAGCGCTCTGTTAGCAAAGGTCTCGCTTCCTGAAAATGCAGTCTCAAATATCTGCGAGCCCCCACGCTGTTTTAGCAAGGGCTCACACACTCATGTCGAGTCGCGCGACCCAGCAGCCATATTGGGTTGTGGCGGGTATAAAAACCATGCCCCAGCCACCACTTGGCTTTGCTTTTCCTGATCAGACCGGTCCTGCGCATGCTATAGCTTACCTGAATTCCCATCTCCTGGACCTTTGACCGCATCCCTGTCTTCCTGCTTGACTCTGCGGCTCCTCACCTCGACGTCTGGTCAGACTCTGGACCTCCCTGCAAGAAAACACAAAAAACACATTAAACCACAGACAAGTCGTATGTACTTTGGTATTCTACTGCGCAGCTGCCACATCACACAAATGGACAAGGCAAGTTCATTTAGTTAAGGCAAGTTCATTTAGTTAATTATTAGTGATAGCTCAGACCTGCAGCATTTTATTTCTTATGCTGCTACTTCCATCATCAATTGGAGAGACTATAATAAGTATAACAAAAATCAGAGACTTGGTATTTTCCACTGAGAACTGTGAAAGGAACAGATCCTAGTACATGAGCAACTGGGACAAGTGGTTTGTCGCTAAGCCTTAGAAGGTTGTGACTAGAACAACTACTTGTCTCATTTAAAAGGTGATTCTATGTAAAGTCAGTTGGAAAGAACACCCATGTATGCACCTGTTGTTGTTGATCAAAGGTGTTGTTTAAGTTGCTAATTAATTATCTCTTCTTCTATATGGTTACCCAGTTCTACGAGTCCAGTCCTTGATGTACTGCATCAGCAGAAGGGGCACTCCACCACCAGAGGGTCCCTCACATATCACCAGCAGAACCAGAAGACTGCAGTTTTCTTTATCCCTCTTTCCATATCCCCCTTCCTTCTTGGGACACCTGCCAGGACTGCCTGACCTAGTGGTGGGAGGCTGACAGGTGTTTTAAGAAGTCACAGGATCTGGCATTGCCCTTGCAGAAAACCTGCCATTTAGGTGAGTGGTTGCCACAAAAAGCCAAGCCACAAAAACTACATTCTGGTTGGGAGATGGATCCCAGACTCTCACAGGGACTTGCCAAACCCTCAATAATGAGGAAGCCCCATCCTTGATAGAATTAACCAGGGCCCTATTGAGTATTCAACCTGAGGTTCAGATGCTAACGCAGGAAAATCATGTGCTGCAGAACAAGTTACAGAGATATAGGCCACGTACCAACCCCTAGGACAGTAGCCAAACAGAAAAGGTAAAAGTTAAGACCCCGGTCTTACAACAGCTTCTCTTTGGGCTTCCTCCAGAGAAAGGGGCTTCAGCTCCCTCAACCAAAACGCCACCCTCGGTTCACCAGCCCATCAATCTCATGGTGACCATTCCTACTCCTGTGCCCCTGGCTCCCCCTAAAAGTTTTTTGGTGATAGCGCTAAGTATAACATCTGGATGAATCAGACCCAATTACAGTTTCTTTGTCACCCCATGGCCTTCCCAAATTATGCCGCTAATGTAGCTTTCTTTATTTCATATTTGGGAGGCCACGTGGCCACTTGGTCTATACCCTTTGTCAAAAGAAATGGCCAGATACTGTACGATTTGCTTTAAGTAAATAATTTGAAAACTGTTTGCTAAGCATCTGTTCATTCAATCTAGCGATAACAAGTGGCTAAACTTACATCACAGTATAAAAGACCTGTTAACCTATATCACAACCTTTAATCAGTTGGCCACTGATGCCAATTGGCTGGAATACAAACATATATCCCTCGTCTATCGTGGTTTGAGAGAAAATCTCAAGGACATTTTGGCCCAGATTGTGGACCCACCTGACGACTGCTCAGAATTCATTGGTAGTAAAATTGAATAATTGATTAGTGGAACGAAAAGGAGAACATTCTAAGGGAGACACCAGGTCATCCTCGTAAAGGCAGAAAGGAAAGAACTGCTAACTAGCACTCAAGAGAAATTTGAACGTATGCAAATCGGGAGACTTTGGGGTCCCCTGTCCAAAGACAAAAAGGACAGACAGAGGAAGTTGAATATCTGTCTTTATTGTGGTAAGTCAGGGCATTTTGCCCATGATGCTAATGTGCCGGAAAATGTTGAAGTTTGTTAAGCACGGACACTAACTTAACGAGCGAAGAAAAACATGCGGTCTCAAAATAACTAGCAAACACTACAACTAACACACCTAGACACCTCACCATCATTGTGAGTTTGATATTTTCCAACTGAGCACGTAAGGTAATCCCTATCCTTTTAGACTCTGGTGCAACAGGCAATTTTTTAGACCTTGGCCTGGCAACAGTGTTAGGAATACCCAAAGACAAAAAAGGGATGAGCCCAAGTCAGTTCAGGCCATAGATGGCTTAGAGCTCCCTTCTGGGCTCATTGTTTACCAGACGGCACCCCTCACTATGATATGTGCAAATGGACATACACAGCAGATAGGTTATGATTTAGTTGACACCCTCATCTTTGGTACCATTTTGGTGGTCCCCTGGTTGCAAAGACAAAACCCCAAAATAGATTGGGTTTTGGAAAAAGTCACTGTGGACGCTAACTTTTGTTGGTGTTCTTGCTACGAAGAAGCACCAAATCTGGTCACTCCCTTGAGTTGTGCTTCCGCTCACCTTGGTGAAAACCCTACCATACCTGAACTTTACAGAGATTTCTGGGATATCTTCTGCAAACAGAAAGCCAGTTGTTGCCCCATAGGTCTTATGATTGTCAGCTAGACCTAATCCCAGGGGCACCCTTACCCTGTAGCAGAGTGCACAATCTCTCCGAACAAGAGAATTGCTATCTGCTAGAATATCTTGAAGACCTTTTGGTGAAAGGACTTATCCGTCATGGCACATCTCCTGTGTCGTCTCTGTTATTTTTTGTACCTTGAAAAAATGGGGGACTAGGTGCCTGAATTGATTATCGAACAGTCAACAAGACACCCATCAAGAACCGTTACCCCCTACCATTGATCCCCATTTTGTTGGACCAAGTTCATCAGTCTACAACTTACACCAAATTAGACCTATGGGGAGCTATCATTTGATCAGGGTCATGGACAGTGATTAGTGGAAAACAGCCTTCCAAACCAAGTTCGGCCTCTTTGAGTGCACAATAATGCCATTTGGGCTTTACCCCCTTTGGGTTGTGCAACGCCCCTGCTGCCTTCCAATTTTATTTATAAATGAGGTGCTGCAGGAGTTACTGGACGCCTGTATTGTCATCTATATTGACAACATTCTGAGCCATTCATCTAGTGAAGAGTAGGATGTCAAACATATGTGGATGGCTCTTTAACGGCTCAATGAACATCAGTTGTTTGCTAAATTAGAGTAATGCATCTTCCACGCCAAAGCAATAGAATTTCTATGGTATGCTATCTCTCCCAAAGGCATTGGCATGGATCAATTCAAGGTGAAAGCCATTCTGAATGGGAGGCCCCTAAACACAGTCAAGGAAGTCCAAAGTTTTTTGGGCTGCACCAATTTTTGCCACCGATTCATCCCCATTTTTTGAATACTCTAGCTCCTATTACACAACTGCTAAAGAAAGGGGCTACTTTGTCTTGGAACAACAAAGCAGACACTGTATTCCAACATTTAAAAAAGAACTTCATGGGAGTCCCCATATTATGTTATGTTAATAAGGCTTGTAAAGCGCACTGCTACCCTAAGGTGTCCTGGCGCTAGGAGTTGCCAACTTGGTTGCTGGATGAGGGATGGATTCAAGGGAAAAGCCAGGTTTTCAGCCCCCTTCTAAAGGAAAGGAGCTCGGTATCACTTCTGAGGTGGAGGGGAAGGCTGTTCCATGCTTTTGCAGCACAGCTGAAAAAACTCCTACCCCCCCAGCTGGCTGTTTTTGCCCGTGGAATTTTTATATGTTTTGCCTCGGCAGAGCGCAATGCTCTGCCGGGTACGTACCATTGAAGGTGTTGTCTCATATAGGCCGGGCCAGAACCTGTAAGGGCTTTAAAGACCGTGCAGAGGGCCTTAAAATCCACCTGTTGTTTCACCGGGAGCCAGTGAAGCTCCCCAGTCCCTTCTTGACCGAGACAAACCTTGGAATGCCCAAGAGAAGCCTGGCTGCTGCATTCTGCACGACCTGTAATCGGCTAAGATGTCTTTTTTGGATGTTAAGATAAAGGCCGTTGCAATAATCCAGGCGAGACAAAATGAGAGCAGTGATTACTGTCCTGAGGCTGTCTTTGGGCAATAGGAATTTGATTTTCCTCAGTATCCTCAGAAGATGGAAGCAGGAGGAAACAACTCGGCTGATCTGATCCCCGAAAGATAGTTTGGCGTCAATGATCACCCCCAGGTTCTTCACCTTGACGGTGGGGACTGGTTGCGGGCCCAGGATTGCAGGCCACCAATCGGGTGACCAAAGGTTCAAGGAATTACCAAAGATGATCACCTCAGTTGATCCATGCAGATCTGTCTCAACCCTTCTTTGTCAAGCCAGATGCCTCTCAAGTGGCAGTAGGCGGTGTGCTATCACAAAGAGACTCAGACTCTGGCCATTTATACCCTGTGGCCTATTTCTCCAGGAAACTTTTGCCCGCTGAGCAAAATAACACCATGGCCGAGAGGGGGATCTTGGCCATTAAGTTAACTTTTCAAGAATGGAGACATCATTTATTAGGGGCCAGGCACAGCATCACCATCTATACTGACCACGTAAACATACGGTTCTTTCAGGCAACTAACATCCTAAACCCTAGGCGACTGTTAGATTTGGGGGTCTCTAGTTGGCAGAGGTAGGTACCTTTGTCCAAATAGGGACCCTTGAGTCTAGTCAGGGAAAGTAGGTACACTCCAGAAATAACCCCTGCTCACCCTCTTGGTAGCTTGGCACGAGCAGACAGGCTTAGTTCAGAGGCAGTGTGTAAAGCATTTGTGAACACATACAGTAATCAAGTGACAACACTACAAATGGACACCACACAGGTTATATATTTATAAAAATAGGTATACTTTATATAGATTTATCACAAGACCATAAACAACAAAAATAATCCACAATACTGTCAAGAGTGCTTAGTTCTGATCAAAAAGACTTAATTCAAGGTTCTGTGCGAGTCGGTAGCCTCCTCCGGCTACGGCGATGTCGAGAACAAACAGAGTCTAACAAATCCAGCTGACCGCGTCGAGACGGGCCAACACAGCGTAGACAGACTCGGTCACAGTACCTTTTACTTGAAGCAGCAGGCACGGGCGTGCGAGCCGGGTGGCTGTTCGTCGCGGTCGCGATGCAGAAATGGAAGCGTTGCAGGACGCGTTGTCCCTCGATGCGGTGCAGGCAGCGGCTCGTTGACGTCGTCGAGACGGAGTTGGTGAGACCAGGGCCGTGCGTTGCAGGGCGAGACGGTGCTTCGATGCGGTGCTGGCAGGTTGCGGTGCGGCGACGGAGCCGGATTCAGGAGCTGGCGTTGATCAGTCCGGACAGCGGTGCGAGTCGGGCGGTGCGTCGCAAAGCGTGCGAGCGGTGCCCAACTCCGGTGTGGTCACAGGACTCGAACTCAGCAGCAGTGACCGTGTCGGTCGGACCAGTTCGATTCGGCGTAGCGAAGCGTTGCAGGACGCGTTGTCCCTCGATGCGGTGCAGGCAGCGGCTCGTTGACGGAGTCGGTGAGACCAGGGCCGTGCGTTGCAGGGCGAGACGGTGCTTCGATGCGGTGCTTACAGGACACCGAGTCGGTCGTGAGAGTCGGTCACAGCTCCCTACCTCTGCAGCCACTGAAACAGAGTTTCCAGCAGCAATTCACAAAGGGGGTGAAGTCCAATGGTCCTGGGACTTCGGTCAGGGGGCAAGCTCTCTTCCAAGCCCTTGGAGATCCTTCACAAGTTGATGAAAGTCACAGCAAAGCAAAAGTTCCTTTCTCCTTTCTTTGGCAGTCAGGCAAACCACTGCAGGCCAATCCCCCAAGCAGCACTTCAGCTTAGGGATAGTCTCTCCTCAGTTTCTTCTTGGTTCCGCTCCTCAGCAAAGGTTTCTTCTTGTTCCCAAAAGTGATCTAATTTTCCTGGGGTCTGGGTGCCCCTCTTATACCCTGATTCTCTTTGTTCTCTGGAGGCAGAGAGGCCTCTGCCTAGTCCAAAACCAGTTCTGGTCAGTTCTGGAGCACTTTGTTTTTCTGACTCCTTCTTTCCTTTCAGAATGTGGGGCAGAGTGCTCTGCCGCCCGGCAGGAGGTGGAGCCAGCATTGTGGAAGGCAGGCACAGCCCTATTCAGACCCAGGTGCAACTCCTCCCTCCACTCTGGATGCAGATCTTTCTATTCAGCCCTGCGCTGACTCACCCTGTCTCCGGTAGCCACCCCCAGCCCCTGTCACTCAATCTCCAGACAAGGAATACACAACCTAGCAGAGGCAGGCTTGGATAGTTAGGCAAGAAAATACCCACTTTCTAAAAGTGGTATTTTCAAACACAGAATGTTAAAACCAACTTCACTAAAAGATGTATTTTATCATCCTGAGTTCAGGCATACTAAATTCGTTTTTCTACCATGTTCCCGGGGTCAGTTCTGACTATAAGGTGTAATAGTCAGTCTGCCCATTCTGGCCTATGGGGAGCAGGTAGCCTTGCAATAGTGAAAAACGAAAATGGCTGTAATTCACTATTAGGACATGCCACACACACCAGGGCATGTCCTACCTTATACTTACAATGCACCCTGCCCTAGGGCCTACTTTAGGGGTGACCAACATGCAGTAAAGGGAAGGTTTAGGGACTGGTAAGTGGGTGTACTCACCAAGTCGACATGGCAGCCCTAGGCTGCACACAGGCTCTGCGATGGCAGGCCTGAGACACATTTTACAAGCCGCTTCTGTGGGTGGCACAACCAGTGCTGCAAGCCCACCAGCAGCATTGGATTTACAAGCCCTGGGCACACTCAGTGCACGGTACTAGGGACTGACAAGTAAACCAATCATCCAATCATGGAGTCACTAATACATACATCAATTTACGATAGGGAGCACTTGCACTTTGGCACTGATTAGCAGCGGCAAAGTGCCCATGAGCATCTAGTCCAGCAAAAACATATCGGCAACAGTGGAGGCATTACGAAAAAATGGAAGGGAGACCCACGCCAAGGATGCCAGGTCTAACACGTGTCCCCTCCAGCTGAAATGTGGGGAGAACTATCCTACCCCTAGGGAGTTCTCATCGCTAAGGCGGAAAAATCTGGACAGACCATCAGCATTGGCGTGTTCTGTACCAGGGCGGTGTTCCACCGTAAAGTCCATCCCCTGTAGGGAAATGGACCACCTCAACAGCTTTGGATTCCCACCCCTCATCTGCATCAACCATCTGAGGGGCCTGTGGTCTGTCTGAACCCGGAAGTGAGTCCCAAACAGGTATGGTCTCAGCTTCTTCAGTGCCCAGACCACAGCAAATGCCTCACGCTCGATAGCACTCCATCTCTGTTCCCGGGGAAGTAACCTCCTACTGATGAAGGCTACAGGTTGGTCTAGGCCCTCCTCATTGATCTGTGATAGAACAGCCCCTACACCATGCTCTGAAGCGTCCGTCTGAACGATGAACTCATTGGAGAAGTTGGGTGCCTGGAGCACAGGCGCCGTGCACATGGCAGTCTTCAAGGTGTCAAAAGCTTTTTGACAGGCGTCAGTCCAAATCACTTTCCTGGGCTGCTTCTTGGAAGTCAGCTCTGTCAAGGGGGCAACAATGCTGCCATACCCCTTGACGAACCTCCGGTAATACCCGGTGAGTCCTAGGAAGGCTCTCACCTCTGTCTGGGTCTTGGGGGGCTCCCAAGCCAGAATGGTATCAATTTTCGGTTGGAGGGGCGCCACCTGGCCGCTCCCAACCTGGTGTCCCAAGTACACCACAGAACCCTGCCCAATCTGGCACTTACTCGCCTTGATTGTGAGGCCTGCTCTCCGCAGCGCCATCAACACTTCCCAGAGGTGGCGCAGATGTTCTTCCCAACTGGCACTGAACACTGCGATGTCATTGAGGTAGGCGGCACTGAAATCCTCCAGTCCAACCAACACCTGGTTGACCAACCTCTGAAAGGTGGCAGGGGCATTCTTCATCCCAAAGGGCATCACCCGGAACTGGTAGTGCCCATCTGGTGTGGAGAATGCTGACCTCTCTTTGCCCCATCAGTCAAGGCGATCTGCCAGTACCCAGACGTTAAGTCAAACGTGCTGAGGTACCGCGCAGCCCCTAACCGATCGATGAGCTCATCAGCTCTGGGGATGGGGTGGGCATCAGTCCTCATGACGGAATTGAGTCCCCTGTAGTCCACACAGAACCGGAGTTCTGGTGTGGCACCAGGCGCGGCAGCCTTTGGAACCAAGACCACTGGGCTGGCCCAAGGGCTGTTAGAGGACTCAATCACCCCTAGCGCAAACATCTTGGAGACCTCCTCCTTGATGCAGGCTCTGACCCTGTCAGTCACCCTGTAAGCCTTGTGCTTCACAGGAAGACTGTCCCCAGTGTCCACATCATGGACGCACCAATGAGTGACACTGGGAACCAGGGAGAACAGGTCAGGGAACTGTCCCAACAGTTGGCGACAGTCACCCTGCTGCTCAGGTGTCAGGGAGGTAGAGAGGTTTACTCCCTCCACTGATCCATCTTGCTCTCGGGTGGTCAGGAAGAGGCTCGGTCTCCTCCTCCATTCCATCATCTGTAGCTAAGAGCATGCCCACTTGGGACCTCTCCAAGTGGGGCTTCAGGCGGTTCACATGCAGGACCCGCAAGGGGTTCCTGGGAGACTGCAAGTCCACCAAATAGGTAACTGGACTCTTGCGCACCACCACCGTAAAAGGGCCGGTCCACCTGTCCTGGAGCGCACAAGGCTCCACAGGGGCCATGACCCACACTTTCTGACCAGGCTGAAGCTCTACCAGAGTGGCATTCTGGTCGTACCACCGCTTCATCTCCTCCTGGCTGGCTTCCAGATTTGCCTCAGCAAGTTCTCTGAAACGCCTAGTCTGGTTCCTGAAGGCCAGCATGTAACTGTATACATCCTGGGGAGGTTTCCTGGGAGATTGCTTCCAGCCTTCCTTGACCAAACTCAGAGGTCCTCGCACCGGGTGTCCATAGAGGAGCTCAAAGGGACTGAACCCTAGAGACTTCTGTGGCACCTCCCGGTATGCAAACAACAGGCATGGTAAGAGGACGTCCCATTTACGCCTCATGGGTTCTTCCAGACCCATAATCATGCCCTTGAGGGTCCGGTTGAATCTCTCAACCAGCCCATTTCCTTGAGGGTGGTAAGGAGTGGTGAACTTGTAAGTTACACCGCACTCCTGCCACAGGGACTTCATGTACTTGGACACGAAGTTGGTACCTCTGTCAGACACCACCTCTTGAGGGAATCCCACACGTGAGAAAATTCCCATCAGTGCCCGTCCCACCACGGGGGCCGTCACTGTCCTCAGAGGGATGGCTTCAGGGTACCGGGTGGCATGGTCCACCAAGACCAGGATAAACCTGTTGCCCATGGCTGTCTTGGGGTCCAGTGGCCCCACAATGTCAATACCCACCCGTTCAAAGGGGGTGCTGACCACAGGGAATGGCTGGAGAGGAGCCTTGTGCTTCCTCCCACTCTTTCCACTTGCCTGGCAAGTCTGGCATGTCCTGCAGTGAGTGGCGGCACTCCTGCGCATCTGGGGCCAATAGAAATGGGTAACAAGCCTGTCAAAGGTCTTGTCCTGCCCCAGATGTCCTGCTAACGGTACATCATGAGCCAACCCCAGTAGGAAGGCTCTGAAGCGCTGGGGTACCACCAGCACACGGGCTGACCCAGGCTCAGCAACCTTAGGCTCTGAATACAGGAGACCATTCTCCCAGTAAACCCAATGTGATCCAGACTGATCACCTGCTGCCTGGTCTGTGGCCTGTTGCCTCAGACCCACGAGAGAAGGGCATGTGTTCTGCTCCTCGCAGAACTCTTCCCTGGAGGGTCCTCCTTCTTGCTGCCAATGGGTCAGCTCAGGTAGGTCCCCCAGTTCAGCTACCTGTTCCCCTGTAGGCTCCAGGGCATCCCCCTCAGGGTCTGCCTCCTCCTGGACCGTGGGAACTTCGGGGGCCGGTTTCCCGCGCCCCCTGCCTCCTCTCTCTCCGGCAGGCACCTGGGCCTCCCTCTCAGGCTCCAGGTCCTCTTGAACACCTTTAGCTGCCATTGACCGGGTGGTCACACATGCCCAATCAGGCAAGCCCAACATTTCTAAATGCGCACTCCGCTCCACCTTAGCCCAAGGTGAGCTCTCCAAATCGTTCCCTAACAAACAGTCAACAGGCATGGCTGGCCTCACAGCTACTTGAAGAGTACCCGAGACCCCCCACTCAAAGGGAACCTGAGCCACCTTGCAGTGACTCTCTGTGTTGTCAGCGGCAACAACCGGATAGAATGCATCAGGGATAACCTGCTCTTTAGACACCAGGTGACACTTGACAGCTGTCACACTGGCTCCTGTGTCTCTCAGAGCCTCCACCCTATGGCCATTGATGGTCACCCACTGCCTGTATTTCTTAGTGTTCTCAGGCAGCGGTGTCCTAGGGACCATCTCAGAGTCTCCTACTGAGACAAGGGAAAACACTGTGGGATCCCCCCCACCTTGGGCACCCAATTCCTCCCCCAGGGCTACACTAGCCAACTGCCGGGGGACTGCACTGGTGGGTGCTGGTTTTCCATACAAAGGGCAACGAGGATCGTTTGCCTTGTGGCCAGGGGCGCCACACTTGTAACATACCAGTGGTCCCTGGTGAACAGGGGGGCCTGTCAGGGCCACTGGCTTCTTCTCAGGGGGAGGCTGGGAACCTTTCCCTTGGTTCCCTTGGGGTTTACTTTGGGGCCCTTTATGGAACTCCTTCTGTTTACCCTTGTCCCCCCCACTCTTCTGCTGGGGACCCTGCCCACCCTTGGCGGAGTCTCCCACGTGACCCTTGTGGACCCGGGTACTCACCCAGCGGTCCGCCTCCTCAGCAAGCTGCCTAGGGTTAGTCAGCTTACTATCAATCAGGTGCTGGCGTAGCTCAGGAAAACAATTACCGGACAAGTGCTCCCAGGCAATCAAATCAAAGAGCGCCTGAAAATCAGTCGCTTTGCTACCCTTTACCCAACCATCCAAGGCTCTGCAAAAGAAGGTCACATATTCAACCCAGGTACTGCTTTCAATCTTACTACAGTTCCTGAACCTTTGCCTATAAAGCTCACGGGTCAAACCATACCTAGTCATTAAGGCATCCTTCATGTGGCTGTACGAATTATAGACTTCAGAGGGCAAATCCAACAAGGTATCCCGCCCTTCACTGAGGAACCGTCCTCACAACCCCGCTCCCCAATCCTTCTCAGGGACCCGGTGGGAAGACATGGCTACCTCATAGGCTTTGAACCACTGCCCAATGTCATCATTTAAAAAAATTCCTTAACCACATCTTTTGGAATATACACCCTAGCTTCAACAGGCACAGGCGGTACACTGCCACCAGAGGGAGTAATCTCTAAGCTCTTGGCCTTCAATTCCAACTCCCTCAAAACTTTCTCATGTTCAAACTGCATTTTCTTTTCCTCTAGGGCCAATTTCCTAGTTTGCATTTGGAATTCTAACTGCCCATTCAGCTTGAGCTTGGTCAGCTCCATTTCGTGCATCCTACTCTCTTTCCTGTCCTCCAACTCCTCTGGAGACAGTCCTCTGGCAGAAACACTGCTACCTACGGGGGAAGGTGGTCTTTCAGCCCCTAGACCCAATAGCCCCTCCAGCTGCCCTTCTGCATTCTCAGCCCCCTCCACAGGGGCACTCCTTGATTCGACCCAGGCCCTCAGCGCCTTTTGAAGGTCCTCCTTCCTGGAGAGTCCGGTCATGGACACTTTAAACTTTTTGCAGAATTGCCTGAGCTGTTTGAGGGTGTAGCATTCTAGCCTCTCTTCTTCCCAATCACACTCAACAGAGGCTACTGATGCTGGTTTCTCCATAGTGACTGAACTTGGCATTTGCAAAAATAGGAAATCCCAGAAAAAATGCTATAAAAGTATGTGGTTGCGTTTTGGTCTGCACTCACTAAGTAGTGTTCACCAATCACTGTACATGAGTCACAAATGCAAGTCCAGAATCCTCACTGCTGACCACCAATGTTAGATTTGGGGGTCTCTAGTTGGCAGAGGTAGGTACCTTTGTCCAAATAGGGACCCTTGAGTCTAGTCAGGGAAAGTAGGTACACTCCAGAAATAACCCCTGCTCACCCTCTTGGTAGCTTGGCACGAGCAGACAGGCTTAGTTCAGAGGCAGTGTGTAAAGCATTTGTGAACACATACAGTAATCAAGTGACAACACTACAAATGGACACCACACAGGTTATATATTTATAAAAATAGGTATACTTTATATAGATTTATCACAAGACCATAAACGACAAAAATAATCCACAATACTGTCAAGAGTGCTTAGTTCTGATCAAAAAGACTTAATTCAAGGTTCTGTGCGAGTCGGTAGCCTCCTCCGGCTACGGCGATGTCGAGAACAAACAGAGTCTAACAAATCCAGCTGACCGCGTCGAGACGGGCCAACACAGCGTAGACAGACTCGGTCACAGTACCTTTTACTTGAAGCGGCAGGGACGGGCGTGCGAGCCGGGTGGCTGTTCGTCGCGGTCGCGATGCAGAAATGGAAGCGTTGCAGGACGCGTTGTCCCTCGATGCGGTGCAGGCAGCGGCTCGTTGACGTCGTCGAGACAGAGTCGGTGAGACCAGGGCCGTGCGTTGCAGGGCGAGACGGTGCTTCGATGCGGTGCTGGCAGGTTGCAGTGCGGCGACGGAGCCGGATTCAGGAGCTGGCGTTGATCAGTCCGGACAGCGGTGCGAGTCGGGCGGTGCGTCGCAAAGCGTGCGAGCGGTGCCCAACTCCGGTGCGGTCACAGGACTCGAACTCAGCAGCAGTGACCGTGTCGGTCGGACCAGTTCGATTCGGCGTAGCGAAGCGTTGCAGGACGCGTTGTCCCTCGATGCGGTGCAGGCAGCGGCTCGTTGACGGAGTCGGTGAGACCAGGGCCGTGCGTTGCAGGGCGAGACGGTGCTTCGATGCAGTGCTTACAGGACACCGAGTCGGTCGTGAGAGTCGGTCACAGCTCCCTACCTCTGCAGCCACTGAAACAGAGTTTCCAGCAGCAATTCACAAAGGGGGTGAAGTCCAATGGTCCTGGGACTTCGGTCAGGGGGCAAGCTCTCTTCCAAGCCCTTGGAGATCCTTCACAAGTTGATGAAAGTCACAGCAAAGCAAAAGTTCCTTTCTCCTTTCTTTGGCAGTCAGGCAAACCACTGCAGGCCAATCCCCCAAGCAGCACTTCAGCTTAGGGATAGTCTCTCCTCAGTTTCTTCTTGGTTCCGCTCCTCAGCAAAGGTTTCTTCTTGTTCCCAAAAGTGATCTAATTTTCCTGGGGTCTGGGTGCCCCTCTTATACCCTGATTCTCTTTGTTCTCTGGAGGCAGAGAGGCCTCAGCCTAGTCCAAAACCAGTTCTGGTCAGTTCTGGAGCACTTTGTTTTTCTGACTCCTTATTTCCTTTCAGAATGTGGGGCAGAGTGCTCAGCTGCACGGCAGGAGGTGGAGCCAGCATTGTGGAAGGCAGGCACAGCCCTATTCAGACCCAGGTGCAACTCCTCCCTCCACTCTGGATGCAGATCTTTCTATTCAGCCCTGCGCTGACTCACCCTGTCTCCGGTAGCCACCCCCAGCCCCTGTCACTCAATCTCCAGACAAGGAATACACAACCTAGCAGAGGCAGGCTTGGATAGTTAGGCAAGAAAATACCCACTTTCTAAAAGTGGTATTTTCAAACACAGAATGTTAAAACCAACTTCACTAAAAGATGTATTTTATCATCCTGAGTTCAGGCATACTAAATTCGTTTTTCTACCATGTTCCCGGGGTCAGTTCTGACTATAAGGTGTAATAGTCAGTCTGCCCATTCTGGCCTATGGGGAGCAGGTAGCCTTGCAATAGTGAAAAACGAAAATGGCTGTAATTCACTATTAGGACATGCCACACACACCAGGGCATGTCCTACCTTATACTTACAATGCACCCTGCCCTAGGGCCTACTTTAGGGGTGACCAACATGCAGTAAAGGGAAGGTTTAGGGACTGGTAAGTGGGTGTACTCACCAAGTCGACATGGCAGCCCTAGGCTGCACACAGGCTCTGCGATGGCATTTTACAAGCCGCTTCTGTGGGTGGCACAACCAGTGCTGCAAGCCCACCAGCAGCATTGGATTTACAAGCCCTGGGCACACTCAGTGCACGGTACTAGGGACTGACAAGTAAACCAATCATCCAATCATGGAGTCACTAATACATACATCAATTTACGATAGGGAGCACTTGCACTTTGGCACTGATTAGCAGCGGCAAAGTGCCCATGAGCATCTAGTCCAGCAAAAACATATCGGCAACAGTGGAGGCATTACGAAAAAATGGAAGGGAGACACACGCCAAGGATGCCAGGTCTAACAGCGACTGTGTTGGCTCCTGTTCTTTAATGTATTTGCCTTTGTGATTACTTTCCATCCAGGGGCCTCTCAGCTTAAGATAGACACTCTTTCCTGCCTAGGATTTGTACCCATGGAGAGGGTGATTAAGTCCCCTCAGATTATCATTCCCCACGACAAAATTATTGCCATCCGAAGAGTTCTTAGAAATGCTCAGGATGGCAAACCTTGACATAAAACCACTTGAAGGGGTAAGCAGAAAAAATGGGTTACTCTATCATGACAACAAAGTATTTATTCGCACCCAGGAGCTACGAGATACCATTCTGCATTGGGGCCATGACACAACTCTAGCAGGACATCCGGGAGAAAAGAAAAGTGTTGGCATGTGTAAGAGGTGGTTCTGGTGGCCACCCTTAACAGGGGATGTCATAAACTATGTCCAAACTTGACCCACTTGTATTAATTTCAAGTCTCAACACAGCCCACCATCAGGTATCATTACCCTGGCATACCCTTAATATGGATTTTTTCTTGGACTTACCTGTTTCCAATGGTTATTCCATTGTGTGGGTGATTGTCGATTATCTTACAAAAATGGCATATTTTGCACCACTTAAAAAGATGCCAACAGCTAAGAATTTGGTGGACCTCTTTATCCAACATATTTTATGCCTTCATGGTTTGCCCACTATCTTGATTTTTGATCGGGGTGCTCTATCTGTCTTGAGGTTCTGGTGCAGATTCGGCTCATCCCTTGCAATCAATGTCCGCTTCTCATCCACCTATCTCCCACAGACGGATGGGCAAATGGAACAGGTAAAACAGTTCATGGAGCAGATCTTACCGTGTTTACTTTCTACTTGGTCTACTGAATGGGATAAAGCACTCCTACTTGGTGAATTTGTTTATAACAATAGTGTACACATGACTACTGAGGTTCCCCCTTTTTTTGTCTTACCATTACCATCCCGAAATGCTTCTTGTGGAACAAACAAACAGAACATCTAATGTTCCATCAGTAAGTTAGCACCACCTAAGGCTAAACATCATTCAGCAACAAGCACATCACCACATTGAGGTTTACCAAGGGCCCATGAAAACACAAGCAGACAAGCATAGATATCTCCCACCACAGTATCATATACTGGAACTAGGGTGGTTGCCTTCTAAGAACTTACAATTGGATGAGTCAAGGAAGTTATGTCCTAGATATGTGGGACCATTCGCTCTTGCAGAAGTCCTCAGTCCTATCAAACTCAAGCTTACCCTACCAGAAGATTACAGAATACACCTGGTCTTCCATGTTTCTTTGTTAAGCCCTTGTTCCAAGAACACTGGTACATCTCCACCTACTCCACCAGTCAAACTTAATGGGCACTGGGAATTTGAGGTTGCCAGGGTGTTTTTATTCCAAAATAATTATGGGGGTGCTACAGTACATAATTGCATGGAAAGGTTAAGGCCCTGAAGACCACTCCTAGGAACCAGCCTCCTCTGTCCATGGCCCTCGCCTTGTACAGCTTTTTCACCTCCACTGCCCTTCAAAGCCAAGCCTCGTAATGAGGCATTTGGGGGGGAGGAAGGTGAGGGTTCACACTGCGCCTTGTATTCTTTGCGGCTTCCCTGCGACTCCATCCTGAACCACACCCTTCCCACAGTGCTCCTTGGACCTTACACTGACTGAACCTCAGCATTGGTGTATGGTGGCGGAAAATGGTTCCCCCTTCCTGGATGCATTATATGTCCTTGCAATTATGCGCATTGTGTGCCCTTGTAATTGTGTGCCTTTATTGTGTGGGAGCCCTCGTGATATTTTAATAAGGGCCGTGTTCCCAGAATATGGTTCATGAACAGATGTGAGCCCTGCTCATGATGTTGGTACCTTTATTGTGTGCAAGCCTTTGTGCTGTGTTATCAAAGCTCTCACTTCCAGAAAATGCAGTCTGGAACATCTGCGAGCCCCCGCACTGTTTTAGCGAGGGCTCGCATGCTCATGCCGAGTCACATGACCCGGCGGCCGTATTGGGTGGTGGGGGGTATAAAAAGCACGCCCCAGCCACCGACCATCGCTTGGCTTTGCTGTTCCTGATCAGAGCGGTACTCTGCATGATGTCGCTTACCTGAATTCCCTTCTTCTTGACCTTTGCCCGCATCTTCACATTCCTGCGGCACTCAGCAGTTCCTAATCTTGACATCTGGTCAGACTCCGGACCTCCCTGCAAGAAAACACAAGAAATGTAAATAATAAGGACCCCCTGCAGGCACTTCCAAATCCTGGGGCAGGGCAACAATACTTTTGAGGTTAAATCCCCAGGCAATCGAAAAGGTCAAACAGCACAACCTACGGCGATCGGATAAAAGCGCTGAGGACGAATTGTGGATTATCAGAAAAAGAAGATGATTGTAGATAAGGAACCAAGTAAGCATCACCCATTATATCGGCTGTTAGGACGCATTTGCTTGCCTTTCATCACGGGTGTACTATTTAATCTTGATAAGCTATGGTTGATTCATTATCTGATACCCATAGCTTATGTATTTTCTATTTCACTCTTTTTTATATCTCTTTTTCTTTTTCTTTATTACGGGGGCACAAATTATTTCTCAAGTTGCTTTGACTTGCTAACTGCTATCAATGCTAATTTCCATTCTTCATGCATTAACGTCATTGTATATAATGGTTTATGATATATACAAGTTTAATTTTAAATTTATAATTATGGTGAAGGTATGTAATTGATTGAATTGATCGAATTTATTGAATTTTTTGTATTGTTTAACTCAGTGTTCTAGTTTTTAATTTAAAACATTTATTGATATAGTTTTAATTTTATTTGTAGGAATTTGTTTGTGGCTTTCCTGATGAAGGCGCAGATTGCGCCGAAACGCGCGTAGAAGATCCATCGCATAGCCACTGTTTTTGTCTTTTCATTGTTTCTGGTCTTCTGTCATAATCAACAATTCATTTATTGTGGTGTTTTGTGTAAATTGTTCATTTGTAATTTATAGGTTGTTTATTTTTGATAATTTGTTTATATGTCTTACATGTATTCATCATATGCACTCCCAAAAATGTTTTTTTAAAAGATAATAATAAAAAGATGAGATTTTAATATATTTATTAATAACACTGAGTTTATTATATCATGTTTGGTTTTGTATTGAGTTGGTGATTATTGTTTGACCTTTTCGATTGCCTGGGGATTTAACCTCAAAAGAAAACACAAGAAACACAGAGAACCACAGATATCTTGTATGTACTTTAGACTTCTACCGCGCGGCTGTGCCATCACATTAAACGGACAAGGCAAATTCATTTGTTTTATTATTAGTGATCACTCAGGCTTGAAGCATTATCTTTCTTATACTGCTACCACCATCATCTTTTGGAAAGACTATAATAAGTATAACTATAATCAGCGACTTGAGATTATCTGATTAGAGCTGTGAAAGGAACAGATCCTAGCATATGGGCAATTGGTTTGGCACTAAGCCTTAGAAGGTTGCGACTAGAACAACTACTTGTTACATTTTAAAGGTGAATCTATGTAAAGTCAATTGGAAAGAGCCTATTTATGCAGCTGTTATTGTTGATCAAAGTAGTTGTTGAAGTTGCTAATCTGTTATCTCTTCTCCTAGATGGTTACTCAGTTATAAGAGTTCAGTCCTTGACTAACTGTCACCAGAAGGGGCACTACATCATCAGAGGTTCCCTCACGTATACCCAGCAGAACCAGAAGACTCGGAGGTTCAGGTTTTTTTTTATCTTTCTTTCCGTAACCCCCTTTTAGGAGGTCAGGGGATCTTGCATCACCCCTGCAGAATACCTACTGTTCAGGTGAGTGGCTGCAACATTTGTGGACTGTGTACTCACAGATATTTTGAAATGAGATAACCTGTACGTAGAACACAACATGGTTAAGTTACTTTTTGGCATGCCTACCACATCACTGCATGATCTGGCATTTCATGGAGAGTTCACTGTCCAGGATGATGCTGAGGGTGTGGTCTTTTGGCGTGGGGGTTGGTCCGAGCTCTGTCAGCGACCAGGAGTCATTCCAGAGGGCGGTGTATCTGCCAAAGACTAGAACTTCCATTTTTTTCTGTGTTGAGCTTCAAGCTGTTGTCTTTCATCCATGCCAAGACGTTCTTCATACAGTGGTGGAAGTTGGTCTTCACCGAGGTGAAGTCTGGAGAGCAAGAGGGTAAGCTGTGCATCATCCACATAGGAGAGGATGTTGATGTTGTGTGATCTGACGATGTCTGTGAATGGTGTCATGTAGATGTTGAAGAGGGCTGGACTGAGGAATTAGCCTTGGGGTACGCCGCAGTTGGTGTGCTTGGGTTGCAAGGTGTAGGGGTGAGGCAGCCTCTCTGGTTGTGTCCCATGAGAAAGGATGCCATCCATCTGAGTGCATTGTCTCTAAACTTTTCTGAACAATAAGCTCCAATTTCTTTGACATGTTTGTAAGTTGTTTCACATTTTATTGATTCAAAAGATAACGGATATCCCAGCCACCGTACAAAAAACAACATTGTACATCATGAAGTTAAAAAAAGATGGATATTATTTCTGTCACTGAAGTGACAGTCCAACAGGTCAAATCAATTGTTATTCAACAACAATGTATGTTCACGTAGTTAAACAAATGTAGTCCAAAGTAAATTTGTTAACTAGTGTGGTTTAAGTAAACCTGATATTGAATGTCTGTTTTGTTTTTCTTCTCTTTCTCTCTGTAGATCAACCATCACTTTGAGACGATCTGGCAGCCCATTGTCAGGCATGTTCAGCAGCAGGGAATCTACAATGTGGTAATAGCTACTACAGGAAAGGGTGGGAGGCCTAAAACGTTGGACGCGACTCATCGCCGTTTCAAAACTGGGAAGGTCCTCACCCAAAAGTGGATGCAGCTGCCACTGACCCTTCGGGTGAATTTTAAGACTGAACTTCCTTGGCACATATTCACAACCATCACTAGATTGGTTTCAATAGGAACCAAATCAGATTTATTTACTTCAGGTATCACAATATGGTGCTCCAAAAAAGGATGGTGCTGTGAAAGTGAATAGGTGAACTAAAGTGTGCAAGTGCTGTATACAAAATATATCTACAACACCCGCGGCAGATCTGAATGTAACCTTCCTTGACACCACGCTGAATCAGAGTATCATTTTCCACATTATGATTAAAAACAGTTCGCTAGTATCTTTGTCAACGATTCAACCCTATTAAATTATTTACATTGGGGTCAACATCAGGACTAGAAATGTAGGTAGCACCTAGAAGAAGAAGCACTCATACTTAGATAAACAAAACCTTCAGGTGAGAGGCCGCCACTCGGTCACAGCGCGTTCCTAATCTGTGTTCTAACTGTGTGTTGGCAACTTTTTAACTTTGTTCTTAAATATGATTTTTAAAACAAAACAGTGATTTTACTCACCATTTGTTGTTTGTGAATGTGGAATTGAATCTGATTACCTTGTAATTTTCGGTACTGGAAAGATCACTTCCTGTAGAGCGCTCTGACTACTAGAGCGCTCCAGCAACTTCCTGCCTCACTCCTGGGTCTCGATCACGTGACTTCCAGGAGGGGCTTAGCCAAACTACCGGCATTAAAAGCCGGTTGAAGCGCGGGAGCGGGCACTCTAGGTGAGAGGCCGCCACTCGGTCACAGCGCGTTCCTAATCTGTGTTCTAACTGTGTTTTGGCAACTTTTTAACTTTGTTCTTAAATATGATTTTTAAAACAAAACAGTAATTTTACTCACCATGTGTTGTTTGTGAATTTGGAATTGAATCTGATTACCTTGTAATTTTCGGTACTGGAAAGATTACTTCCTGTAGAGCGCTCTGACTACTAGAGCGCTCCAGCAACTTCCTGCCTCACTCCTGGGTCTCGATCACGTGACTTCCAGGAGGGGCTTAGCCAAACTACCGGCATTAAATGCCGGTTGAAGCGCGGGAGCGCCGGCGGCGCGCCAAAGGCAAGCCTGTCTGCACCCGTCCGCGCCCGACCGGGCCTAGGGCCCAGTTACTATGTCCAAATACTTAAATATTCCTCCTCGGAGCTCAGAATGCTTCACGATGCGTCACATAAGCCCGGAGACTCAACTCTGGCACGTCTATGTCACCTCAACATCGGTCTGACACGAGACTTGTTTCCGGAGGTCAGGTCGCCCCTCACCCACTCCCCCCAGCAACGTACCCAGGTTAACATGGGGCAAAAAGACATCTCAATTTTATATCTCAATACTCGTTCACTAGTCAAACACCAGCTGGAAATTTTCAGCCTCCTTGACTTTGAACAACCTGACATTCTGTTAGTCACAGAAACTTGGCTCACCCCCGAATCCTCACCCGATATCTTAGCTGCCCTACCCTGCGAATACTATATCCTACAAACTAACCGTCCACCTGGCAAGACAGGTGGTGGAGTAGCAGCCATCATCCACAAAAACCTGAGTTTTACCGCCCTTACCCCACTTAATCTTTCCGTCACTGACAATGCAGTGATAAAATTTGAATCTAATTCGGCCCCGTTCATATGCATACTACTTTACAGGCCACCTCAGTACATGCCCCAGTTCCCACACCTGTTAGCCGAACAAATCGCACATCTAGTCACTAACCATACTAGAATCCTCCTAATTGGGGATTTCAACTATTGGGCCAATGACCCTCAAGGAGGACCACAATCCACCGAGTTGACAGAACTATTAAAAAACATGAACCTTATTCAACAAATCTCTTCAGCTACCCACTCAAATGGCCACATTCTAGATCAACTCTGGATTACCAACTTAGTGATATCAGCTCCATCTATCATGCCTTGTGTATGGTCTGATCATCACTTGGTAAAATTCTCCTTAAAACACACGCTCACAGGGAAAGTGCCCACCTTAGGAGGAAGGATGGTGAGAAAATGGCTCTCCATCAACAACAACGACTTCACCGACACTTTAATTAACACAGCCCCCTGTCCCACACCTGATGTCAACCTACACGAAAAATCCTTCTCGTCTTGGTTACTAGTGGCCAGTAACACACACGCCCCACTTAAACGAATCAGCCTCACCCGCCGGCATGAGGCTCAGAGATGGTTCTCCCCTGATTTAAACTCCCAAAAACGCTCCCTCCATCAATTGGAAAGAAAGTGGAGGCAGGACTACTCTCAAATAGGAAAAACTACTTATGTCCGGGCCTTGAATGATTACAAGAAGGCCATCTCCGCAGCCAAGGCAGCCTATTTCTCAACACAAATTCTCAACTCTAATAACCAAGCCAAGGAATTATTCACAATAGTTGATGAATTGTCAAACCCTGAGAGAGTCCTAAGTAAACCCAAGCCGTCACAGGCCCTGTGTGACTCCTTGAATAATTTTTTTATCAATAAGATTACCGACATCAAAGCCAGCATTCCACACAGGCCCTCACAAGATATTACCCCGTCCACACCCAGGAACCCCCACTCTCTGGACTCTTTTTTACCCATCGACACAGAGACCTTGAATAACCTACTTGCTAAAGTCAAATCGGGCTCTCCCTTGGATCACTGCCCCCCTCACGTCTTGAAAGCAGCCTTTATGGCCTTCCCAGACCCAGCCCTTGCCCTCTTAAATCACTCCCTGTCCCAGGGCTGCGTCCCCAAGGCTTTCAAGGAGGCTATAGTAGTCCTCATTCTAAAGAAACCAAGCGCTGACCCCCAGACACTAGCAAATTACCGTACCATCTCCTTGCTCCCCTACATGGCTAAGCTACTAGTAGCCCATGTGGCAAAATGCCTATCCAACTTTCTGGAACAGACGGGATTCTTTGACCCAAGCCAGGCCGGTTTTCGGCCTGCTCACTCCACTGAAACAGTGACTTTGGCAATATTGGACTCCCTACGTGAAAACGCAGACAGAGGCAATCATCAGGCCCTGATACTGCTTGACCTCTCGGCTGCATTTGACACGGTCGACCATAACATACTAGTGGACCGTGTCAGAGAGGCAGGTTTTCAGGGTCCAGCCCTTAGCTGGATTAACTCCTTCTTAGTAAACGGCACCCAGGCAGTCCGCATCGGCCAATTCACTGCCCCTAAATTAAAAACAACTTGCGGGGTCCCACAGGGCTCTTCGCTCTCACCACATCTCTTCAACCTCTACCTACGCCCACTGATAAGATCTTTGAAAGACAGGAAGGTGACCACCTTCAACTATGCAGATGACCTCCAACTCATGTTCTCAATCGACAACTCCCCCGAATCTATAACTAACTTTCAATCTACTATGATTTTCATCCAGCAATGGATGAACCTCAACCATTTAAAACTCAACCCCAGTAAAACAGAACTAATTCTGGCAGGGGGAGGTCGCAATCCATGGGGACCACAATACTGGCCCAGTAACTTGGGACCCCCCCACCCCCTCCACTTCAGTAAAAAGTCTAGGGGTTACTATAGGCAACGACCTGTCTTTAAAAGCGCATGTAGGCACAGTGGTCTCCGCCTGCTTTCTACAGTTACGAAAAATCAGAAAAATAAGCAGGCTTCTGTCCCACGCTGCACTGGTCCAGGTGGTAATAGCTCTAGTTCTGTCTCGTCTGGACTACGCAAATGCCACCTACCTGGGACTTCCACTTGGCCTTACCAAGTGACTTCAGCTGGTACAGAACCAAGCATCCCGACTAATACACAAACAGCCCAGGTGGCAACATGCCTCCCCCCTCCTCAGGAAGCTGCATTGGCTCCCTATCCTGCAGCGATGCGCCTTCAAAGTCGGATGCTTGGTGTTCAAATCCCTATACGGTCGCAGCCCCAAATTAATTGACAATCTTATTTCTAGCTATACCCCCACTCGGAATCTCCGTTCAGCCCAACTCCAACTTCTGACAATACCCACCTTCAAACTGAAACGCCAAGGGGGCTGCAGGTTTGCGACTTTAGCCCCACGCCTGTGGAACTCCATCCCCCTGGAAATCAGACTCAGCACTAATCTGCTCATATTCAGAAAATCTCTCAAAACCTGGTTATTCACACAGGCTTATGAATAACCTGTTCCGGATTGGTAACCCCCCTAGTTCTCAGCGCCATGAAACCAACCGGTGAACGAGCGCTCTATAAGTCACCATTAAGATAAGATTAAGATAAGAATACAATGCGTTCAATTACCCAAACATTGACAAATTTATAACATAAAAGTGTGTCGAGGTAAATATTGCAGCGTAATTTATTCACCATTTTAATGCCTGTAATGCTCTTAATGCTTTGAGATGAGTTCTTCTATTTTCCATCTTAAAGTCGAAACTATTGTTTAATTCTAAAAAGGGGATATAAACAAAATGACCCAGATTATCTAGCGGTAAATGAAAAAATGGAAGAAAAGGATTCTTTGAACCAAACTTCCACCTTGAAGTAAAGCAAAATTGTTCACCAAAATCATCAAATAATCTGCAAGTTGATACTCTCAAGAATCTGTGAATTTGAAATAGTGTGTTACTGCTCAAAAATATATGAGGGAAAATGACACAATTTCACAAAAAGGGAGAACTTCACCAAAAGAGTGCAGGTCGAATCGCTGCAGCCGGCACCAGAAGATCGGTTTTAGAAAAGTATTTGTAATTATAAAAACCCCTGTTTGTAATCAACATATTGCTGACTTGAGTATCAACAAACTGGGAAAAGTGACGGCATTCCGTCATCAAGTGGATGCCAAAGGGTGTATTTACAAAGCTGCAGCTGAGACGCCATTTGTTTTCCAGGCAGAAAAAAATGGCATCTTAGATGCAGCATCGCGTAAGTATCCTTTTGTAGTGTCCTGCTGAACACGTTCTAGTGTTCCACCCTGTACTACACCCACACTAACACCCACCCATCACAGGCGTCACCGGTCAGGTGACCCTGCTAATAAAAGGGGCCGGGCGCACGTGCCCTGGGCCAGTTACAGTACCCTACTACGGTCTCAGTGTGGTCATTCTGTCCAGCATGTGGGCCTAGCGCCCAGGACACCACACCTTTGACATCTACTTGATGGCGGAATGCCATCACTTTTCTAACACCAATCTCTTGACGGTGTCAGATGCAGTGATTCGACCTGCATAAACTGCATTTTGTAATACATTTTGTAGTATTACAAGACATACTACAAAATGGTATTCACAAACCTATGTGCATTCAAGCTACAAATCCTTTGTAATCACATTTAAAACAACACATCCAAATCTGCCCATAAAACTTTGACATACTCACAATCAACTTCTGAATACCATTTATTTGGTTCTCTAAATGTTTTTAAATCTTTCGGAAAAGCCTTTAAATCATGTCTGCTCTATGACACATGAATGTATGTTAGACCACATGATCCTGGTACTTCTGTCATTGAGAATTCCCCTTCATAAATACAGCATAAAACATTATTTACACCACTACTACCTTCACATACTAAAGGTTTTGAAACCAATTCACTTTTATGTCTTTCAACATCTTCCCAAACTGTAATGTTCTCCAGAAGTTTCAATACAATGCTGCTGCATGATTGTTTCCTTTCGCAATTCAGTTTCTGAAATGTAATTGCATAACATTTACAAATTCTTCTTTTATATAAATTTACATTCATTTGTTAGCTAGTTTCTTCAATTGCTCAAATTCCTGACATTCATTTTCCTGTTTCTAACATCAGAAACCCCAACTCATCAGATGTTAATTTTGGAAGTATATTACTTAAATTGCATGGATCGCAAAATATTCCTAATTCACCTTGCATGCTGAACATCTACTTTAATTAGATCTCTCTATGGGCTTCAACGACTCCACAACCACCAAAAAAGCTGAATTTTTTTTGTGCTTTCTGAGCTCTGTCCTCATTATAGTATGGAAGACTTACACCCAGCAACTCATCTACCACTCCATCGCTTCATCCAAATTGTTTTGCTTTGCATCTTCAGACTTCTCTTTTTGTCATTTAAATGGTCAGTGGCTACCAAAGCAATCACAGAAAGAAAAACTCCCCCAGTGTCCTCTAAAACTTCTCTATCTCACATCTGTTTTCACTGCTGCAATCTACAATGCATCCAATCCTGTTTGCTAACCTGTGCCTTCATACATCTCTGATTTGCTTTTTCATTTGCTTGTGTGTCCCACTTGTTTAACACTACAAACTGCGCAGGCCTTGGCTGAGGTACCAAACAATGTCTCAGAAAAGCATTTTTTCCAAATCAGATGCACTTTTCTTAGACAACTGTAACTTTTCCTCACTTTCTGTGACCTTGTTTCATTGTTTCTACCACAAACAAGTATTCAATCCAACTTTAATAAGCATTTCATGAGTTGTGCTTCCCAGCCGCAGTTGTGGTTATACCTCATCGCCAACTTCTCAGACTTAGCAGATTTCGCTCCCATTGTTAATCACAAATTCAAACAATTGTAAAATAAATACAAATGTATGTGAATGAATACAAAACAATACATCACAAATAAAATATACACTAAAGAACATTAACAACTGTGTCTGTGACAACAGGGAAATGGGAAGAAAATCCAAACCCACCACAAGTACACTAAGTTTAGAAGTGCTACACAATCACACCAAAAGCTAGGCCTAGACCAGCGACAACCTGCTCTGTTCCCAAAATAGTTTAACCATTTTGCAAATAAACTACTACCACTATTCCGTCCAAATGAGTACACACTCATACCTTGACCATTGTAAGGAATTTGATTACTGGTTTAGGGGATGAAACCCTTCTCAAGCACAAGCAAAACCCCAAATTAACCTGTGCTCAAAATACTGGTAGCTTGGCACAGAGTAGTCAGGCTTAACTTAGAGGCAATGTGTAAGGTATTTATGCAGCATTTTAAACAGGTATAAACTGAAAACACAACATAAGAAGAATTTAGAACAATTTAGTACATTTTAATAAATAAAACAAGACCTAAATGACAAAAATCCAATCAATAGAACCAGAGATATGCAAGTTTATTTATTTCAGTGAAAATAGCACCAAAAATCACAAAGCACCAACTGTGAATATCTGATCGTGCTGGACCGGGAAGTCACAAGTTTAGGCTGACTAGTGGAGCACAGGCTGGCTACAGGGACCCAGCTAGGCCTGCTGAACAACAGTACCATAAATTCTGGTTTGCGCAGCATTGAAGGCACCTCACTGAGGATGCGTCATGCAGCTGAGGCGATGCAGTTCTGAGGAGTGGTGAAGCTGCAATGCGAGGTCATGCATTTTCGTTGAGCATCTGGTCAATGAGGACTTGCAATGTGAAGTCTGGCATCCAGGATGCATTGCACAGTCGAGGCGATGCGTTGGTTCCGAAAAGCTGTGGGACTGCGATGCCGGGACCTGTGCCATTATCAATGCTGCCATTGACAGGGGACGTGCAATGCAAAGGCCTACGTCGGGAAAGCTTTGCACAGGTGGGTTCAATGTGGAGTCCTTGCATCTGGACAATCCTTGCAGCAGAGAAAATGTATCAGTTCTTCTCAGTATTGTGCCTTTCAGCAGAGTAGATGCATCAGTTTTGCTGGATCCACAGGCGGGCTGGCAAAGCACCTTCAGGCCCACTTCCAAGGGTCTAGGACGGGCAGTATAGGACTCACAGATGGTGGAGTCCAGGTGCTGGGTTCAAGGTTGTTGGAGCCTTTTATCACTGGGGCTCTGGTCAGGAGACCAGCCAACTAGCCCTTGGAGTCTCATTGGGGTCCTGAGTTCCTACAGATGCAGGTCCAGTCCTTCTCACCCAGGCAAGAGGGCAGCAGGCAGGTGTCAGCACAGCAGGGCAACAGTTCCTTTAGAGCAGCAGTTCAGCAGAGACAGTCCTTTCAGCATCACAGCAGTCCGTCTTCCTGCCAGACTATTCACAGGTCCAGAAGTGTACTGAAGAGTTCGTGTCTGGGGTCAAATATTTATACATGGGCCGTCCTTTGAAATGGGAGAAGCTTCTAGAGGTTTCCCTTTGAAATCCCTAGGTATTCTTTGTCCTGACTCCAGACTAACTACAGGGGGTATGCAGCCCTTTGGGTGGAGGCAGGACACAGCCTATTGAGGTGTAAGTAGGTAGGGCTGTGCCCAGCTCTGCCCTCCCCTCCTGCCAGTGGTGGCCCATCCAGGCACACCTAAGCTCTCTATTATGTGTGGCTGTCTAGGAGGAATACACAAAGCCTAATTGTCAGCTACAACCAGTCATGTGACCCAGAGACAGGCTGCAGGCACTAAATGGGTAAAGGGGGAAAATTCGAAAAGTGTAATTTTCAAAATTGTAATTTACAATTCGACTTCATAATGAGAGAGGAGTTTTCTTTACAATTGCAAAGACACCTAATATGATCTGGTCACCAGCTCCCATTTGGAAACGATCACTTATTAGATGTAATAAGGTAACTCCAATCTTAGCTTATGGGAGAAGAAGGTCTCCCAGTAGTGAAAAATGAATTTAAGGGATTTCTTTACCAAGACATGAAAAACTAAAATGTACATGTCCTACGTTTTGAATACATTGCACCCTGCTGTCTGGGCTGTCCAGGGCCTACCCTAGGGGTGACTTACATGTATAAAAAAGGAAGGTTTAGGCCTGGAAAAGGTTTATTTTGCCAGGTCAAAATAGCAGTTTAAAACTGAACACACAGGCTACAATGGCAGACCTGATGCAAGTTAAGAGGGCTACTTAATTGGGTGGCACAATCAGTGCTGCAAACCCACTAGTAGCATTTGATTTACAGGCCCTAGGCACAGGTAGTGCCACTTTACTAGGGATTTGCAAGTAGATTAAATATGCCAATCTGGTATGAGTCAATTATACCATCCTTTAAGGAGAGAGCACGAGCACTTTAGCACTGGTTAGTGGTGGTAAAGTCTGCAGAGTCCTAAAGCCAGCAAAAACCAAAATCAGAAAAACAGGAGGGTTGAAGGTAAAAAGTTAGGGGTAAAACCACACCAAGGATGCTAGGTCTGACAACCATTAGGATATCATAAAAAATAAAATCCCGGAATCCTGTCACGCCACATCTTAATCTTTCACAGACACTTTTCCTGACTCTCGAGTCTCCCAATACAATAATATTAACACATAAA
Source organism: Calotriton arnoldi (assembly GCA_963921515.1). Lineage (NCBI taxonomy): Eukaryota > Metazoa > Chordata > Amphibia > Caudata > Salamandridae > Calotriton > Calotriton arnoldi. The sequence continues at coordinate 1,016,371 of CAWUFW010006556.1, forward strand.
ATGCAACACATAATTAATAAGAGTGACATTAATGCAACACCATCAACAAAAATAACACAACATCATCTCCAGGCTAGACATACACTTCTACCTCTACATCAAAAGGACCTCAAACTCGCCAGTCCAAAGCTGTAACCTCTCTATGGGACAGTCCACCTGACCATGGAATTCTCAAATTTGATGGGCAAATTATTTTAGTGCCTACCACAATTCTCCACAAAATACTGTTGGTGATTTGCAGGATCAGTGGGAGGCATATGGATTCAGAAACCCCAGAATTTGACCAAAGATCACTAGGAGGCATACGGATTCAGAAACCCCAGAATTTGACAGAGGCACTCACTCTGTTTTTTCAAAGTAGTAGATTTATTCAGTAAATATAACTAACATTAAGTTAGTAATGTTACTAGCAAAATAGTATAAAAAATCAATTAAATAGTATGCTCCCAACACATAAATTGCCTAAATAAACAACATGCAAGCCAAATCAATAGAGCTTAATCAAATAACCAAGTCATTAGATTGAGCAATAGTGTGCTCTGCACGACAAGAACAAAACGTGATCATTGCCTGTAAAATATGCTTCCATCAAAAACTATGCCCATAAAGTAAGTGCTCTGAAATGAGCTGAAATGCTCTCTGCAAAAGAATGTAAATATGATTCTAAGAAATGAGCTATCTAAAAATTAGCTGAGAGAGAGTGAGCTTGCGCTCTAAAATGTGCTATGTCAAGTGTGCCTGTACAAATTTGCTACTTGCCCAAAATATGAATCCTTATAGTGTGTTGAACAATACAAAAAATTAATGTGTGCAGAACTAATTGTGACATATTTAATACATAACATTCTAACAACAACAGGAATGGGAACTGAGATTTAGATGAAGATAAAAAAAAGTTCTACTGCTTTCCGTCTGGATGTGCATTTTTAAAATAAAAATAAACTATATGATATCATACTTTTCTAATTTTGTCAATTAGATTTCTCAATACCGATTTGACCTCAATGCTAAACTAGGGAAATTTACAGCTTGGATGATACGGTGATAAGATAACACAACATTGAGGAACTTATACTATAAGCACTGCATAAAACCATTTATGCAAGTTTGCTAGGAAATCCGATTGCCAGAAATTGGGTCATCCCAATACTTTCTGGCACGACACTGGGGGGTATATTTGCAAGAATTGCCACGAAGCAGTTTTGACGTTGCTTAGCGGCAATTTTTTTACCGCTGTGTATCGCCGAAATCCATCGCCATGTTTGTGGCGTATTTACAATACGTCATCACATGGCATTAGGATCAGCTAGCAGCAGTGTAAATTGCCACTAACTCTAGCGTCATGGCGATAAAAAGCTTGACGCTAGCGTGAAAAATGTGACAGCTGGCCAATTAGTGGCAAAAAAATTCATGTTAGTCGGCCTCTAGAGGCAAAAAGAGCTTACACATACACCTCTAAGGGAAAAAAACAGAATGGAGCAGCCAAGACCAAGTTCAGCACAGGTCATCAACCCCCCAGGCCCCACAACAACCAGGATGACCAGCCAGAGTCACAGGGGAAGAGGAAATGCAGAATCAGGGCCTCATTTATGAAAAGTGGAGCATCGCCTGGGAAAAACAGTGATGCAGCACTTTTCATTGCACCATCCTTGCGACACTATGGTGGCTGATGCCTGGAAATGCGGACAGCCCCCGGGTCCTGGAGGCCTCGCTGGGCCTGTGTCTGAGACCCGGAGTTGGAGGTGCTGGTGCTGTGGAGTTACTGTGGCCTGATGATGGAGGCGGGCCGCGTCAGGCCAGGGCCTATGGCAGCAGGGGTATACATTGAGGTGTCGGCGATCGCCCTTACCTGGTGGCGAAGTCTGGCAGGTCGATGGAGATACATTGCTGACCAGTGGGAGAAGACCGCCTGGTGCCCCTTGGGGCTGTGATTGGTAGAGGTGCTCCTGCACACCAACGTGGGGAGGTCTGCATTGCATAACATGGACCATCACTACACCGGGATGCACGGAGGAGATTGCCAATGGTGGGCCGTGCCTCTCTGCATCACAGGCCGGAGGAGGTGGCACTGCCAAGATGCTGTGTAGTGTGAGACTCATGAGCTGCGCCAAACTTGTGTGGTGGGAGCGCCGCGCCTTTGAGCCTCAGAGGACCCTGTTGCATCACCTTCATCGGGAGGTGGCCCAGCGGACTTGGTGGCGACTGCTGCACCCAGGCTTGTGAAATCTGGCCTGGCTGAGGCTCCTTCTGGCTGAGTCATAGATTAGGAGGAAGTGCGGCAGATTGAGCCCCAGTGTCGATGTCCAGGTGAGGAGAAGATGGGATGGGGAGCTGAGGAGGCCTGGGGGTCGGTTCGGGCCCAGGCCCTTGGGCACACAGCTTGAGCTGCTGTTACTCGCTGGGGCACTGGGGAACACAGAATCTGGTCACCACAGTTAGACCGGAGGAGGCAACCGGGTGGGGCTGCCTTTCCTCACCCCCTGTTAGTGCACTTTTGGGTGTATGGTGGATTTCCCTCTGTGCAACCTGAGCAAAGATTCCTGGCTAGCATACACCTGACTGCAGGAGAGGGGCCGGCTGGCCACACTGCACTACACCGCATATCATACATAGTGCCTGGCATCTGGCGCAATGATGGGCCACACGCACACAGGGGCAGCGTTGATACCTGGCCGCTCCTCCGTGTCGGTGGACCGAGCGGCTGGGGGTCACTGGCCACCGGGTCAGGTGACAGCGGACACACTGGACTCCAAACTAGACACTGTACTCGCACCTGTGGAGAAAATAAGTACCTCCCTCAAACAAACGTGCACTTCCCTTAAGGGCCACATCGACAAAATCATAACCGACTTCACCCTAGAGCGCGCAGATCATCGCAAGCTGACTGACAAGGTGCACAACATTGAGCAAGAACTGCCTGAAGTCCACCCTATTACCCAGAATGCAGCTATGGAGGTACAGCAGCTAATGGCATGTGTGAAGTCAATAGAAAGAAGAACGGGGGATGCGGAGGGCCGCTCCCGGAAGAACAACGTGCGGGTGGTGGGTCTGCCCGAGGGAGCAGAAGGAGCTGATGCAGTGGCATATACTGAGACATGGTTCCATGACCTATTGCCAGCAGGTGCACTCTCCCCATTCTTTGTTGTGGAGCGGGCCCATCGAGTGCTGGCGAGCTGTCCGCCGCCAGGGACTGGTCCTAGACCCTTTCTCTTCCACCTCCTACAGGGATCGTGATGCTGTCCTGAGGGAGGTGCGCTAGCTGAGGGAGGTGAAAGTGGATAACGCCACAGAACTTTTCTTCCCTGACTACGCCAAGGGCTGCAGAGGCAGAGGGGGTCGTTTCCAGTGGTTAAGCGATGCCTCTGAGAGTTGGGCATCAAATACTCCCTGCTTTTCACTGCAAGGATGCGAGTGGTCTCGGATGGTAACACGGATTCTTTGAGGCCACTGAACAGATCTGGAGCTGGCTGGAATCTACTGGTCACCAGGTGTTGTGGACAGGAAGTGAAGGGTCTCTGCAACAAGCTGTCATTCGCTGCGCTAGTCATAGTGGGATGCATAGGAGGAGCAGGCGTACCCTGCCACAACTACAAGCCACCCCCAATCTGGAGCAGGTTATACAAGAGAGGCAGAAGGCACTGCATGCGGTGGCGACGATGCACGATTGCACTCAGAGACAGGATCCCTACACTTCCCCTGAACACTCCCCCAGCGACTATGGCTTCACTGCGACATGGCCATCTGGTGCGGAGTCCGGGCGGCCCCCGGATGTAACTCCTCAGATGGCAGATGACCTCATTTAAGGTTGACTGGTTGTGCTTCTCTCCTTCTTCCACAGTTCCAGACAACTCCGGAGGGTCTCTGGCTTTCTGCGGTTCCCGGTCTCCAGCTTCTTGTTGCTGACATTCTGGTCTACTGAGGTCAGTACTTTGAGGGGATCAGGTCCGGTCGTCACCCAAAGGGAACTGAGCAGTTGCTCAGGTGAGTGACGCATGACAATGATGGTGGTGATGGTCTCCTTGGTGCATCTAGCTGCCCTTGCAGGAGGTCCATGGCGTCATTGGCTTGCCAAGGATGAATTGTGGAATTTCTTCTATTATCCAAGGGCATCATTTATAAGGCCCCTGCAACACTTTGGCACCGTTGGAATGTCACTTTTTTGACGTTCCGATGGCACAATGTGCCACAGCATATTTACAAGGCCACATAAAGCCACTTTACTTAGCTTTTCATGGCCTTGTAAATATGAGCCCCTTTCATGCATAAAACTGCATGAAAGGGGCATTCCATGGGTGTTGCTGTGGGCGTTACCACCCGAAACCCATGTAATCTGAAGCATTCCCAAATTTACGATAAACCAAAAAGCTGGTAATGCGTTAGAATCAACACCGCAGGTGTGGCATTTTGGAGGCACAACGAGGATAAATGTTTTCATTTCTCTTCTTTTTTTCCTTTTTCTATGTGTGCAGCTTTCTGCAGCACACATAGAAAGAGGAAATTACCTGGATTGATTGATTTTGTGCAGGAAGGTGTTCCTTCCTGCACAACATCAATCATCTCCACAATGCATGGCACCCTTGCACCATGGCGCAAGGGTGCCTGCGTTGGTGCATGGCAGGTATTGTGCGCTAACGTAGGGGAAAAGACAGGAATGCGTCCTATCTTATTGATAGGGCGCATTCCTATCCTTTTGTTTTGTCACAGGGCAGCGCAGCAAGATTCCTTGCAGCACTGTCCTGCACCAAAACCTCTTAAATGGGGCCCCAAGTCTGTTTGCACCATTTTTAAGACCAGCTAATTTCTGATGTTAAAAAAATGCCTCTAATTGGACAAAGCAGCAGTTTTTCTTTTTTAGCGACGTACAAAGAAATCCTCATCATTATTGCGCTGTGCGTTTTGCTGAAGTTTTTACGCAGGAACGCCTACCTTGCATCTCATTTTCGGTAAGTCATGCTAACAGAAGTGCTGCTATGAAAAAATCACGTTAATGCTGAAACAATGCTGCTAACTGAACTTTGCAGCAACTTGTAAATATAGTGATAAAAAAAAGCTGCTGTAACGTTAAAAAATTGACGCTACAGCAGCGTTAAATCTTTGTAAATATGCCTCTGGGTTTCTTATCCATTAGTTAAAAGAGGGAGGGGGAACTAACTTAGGGCTCCATTACGATGGCGGGCGGACTTTGTCCGCCCGCCACCGTACCGGAATGCGGGACCGTCCGCAAGGGGTGCGGCGGTCCCGCACCTGAAATTAGGATGCCACCGCCACCGTGGCGGTGGCAACCCCTATTCCCAGCATTGTGGCGGGCGGTGCCCACTTTGTCCTTGCCAATGCAGGGGGGTACCATAGGTACCCCCCATGTGCACCCCTACCCCCCAACTTTCTGGGGGCCTGCTACGGGCCCCCAAAGGCAAAGACCACATGCCTTTCCATGGCGGCAACGCCAGTCGACCGGCGGAAAAGCGGCGGACGGTCTTTCCATCCGCCACGGACCCCCCCAGCCATAATAATATGGCGGGGGTCTTTGAAGTGTGGATGGCGGGCCGGCCCGGCGGGGCGATCTGCCCGCCATCCTAATGGGCCCCTAAATTCCATTTGAAAAACTGATCCAGACTCAGAAATCCAGATCTCGCAGGTCTTCAAGATTGCTGGTGCAAAGCTCCATTATCAGCTCAAGTGGCAGAATGAACTGGGTGTACAACTGCACGAGGAATAAAAGGCTGATATACTACATTGACAAAGTAACTTTGCCAAAACATTACAGGGTGTAGAGTCTCTGAACAATGTCTTATGCAGATGGCACTACATAAGAGTGTGTCTCCACATCTTTGATCAAGCCTATACGGATACATGCAGGAGAGGTTTCAGGGACAGGGCAAAAATAACATATTATCTCTAGACCTTTCCAGAAATAGTCACATTCTGGACTTATGGTATAAGATAGCAAATAGTTTTCCATGGACCTGAAATAAACCAGTGCCATGAGTTGTTACTGTTAATGTGTCCATAAGAAACTTGCCACCTGCTTGCTTCAACAAAAAAGAACAAAATAGCCTACTTTCTCTTGGTGTCAAATCATACAATCTTTGTTGCATGGGGAACAGCCCCTATTCCTAATATAGGCTTGCAATTACAGAAGGTTTGATTATTCCAAATGATGGTGGACCAGAGGTATCCTTTTTAGCACAGGATTGCAGTAATATGACTTACACAAAAAGACCCTCAATACATTTTAATAGGATATATTCGCTGAAAAAACAAAAGTTAAACTAGCATTTAAAAACAAAAAAACAAACCACTGAAATTGACCAGTTATGACTAATTGACCCAAGTATAGCTTACACCGGCATAGATTTCAGATGTTATCAGTAATGTAAAATGTGAGGTAATAAGCAGTGCATAATAGTGGTTACGTATAACTGGTGATTTACAGTAATTTCAGTGTGTTTTTTAGTTTTTAAACATTCGTTTTTTATTACTAGAAGACGTTTTACTCCTCTTTACTCTTTGTTTTCTTTTAGTGAATTTTTTAATTTTTTCTAACATAAGTTAAAATCTTACTACCATATTTACATATAATTCCAATTTAACTGCTGTTTTTTTTTAGTTAATTTCTAATTTTATTTTAGTTGTAAACTAAGATGGTATAGCCATGTCTGCGGGCAACCCCCCATTGCGCATGTCCTTTGGTCATGCACAGCTTGGAGCTGCCCCACACCCCATGAGCGGCCAACTGGCCACTGACCCCCACACCACATATTCTTTTAAAAAAGATTTAGGTCCTGCAGGAGCACAGGGATCTGCATTGGCACAGTTGGGGCCTCACTGGGTCCTGTGGGAGTCCTACAGAAGCTGACAAAAGCTCCCACGAGAATGCTGCGATGACTGGAGCACATATTTTTTTAACCATTTTGAGCCAAGGGGGAAGGGCGCAAAAGCCAGGAGGTTACAGTCATGGTACCATTACCCTGCCCATTTATACTGTTATTAATTTTAATTTTCAGTACCCCAGGACCGAGTCGTCATGTCCTATAAAGGTGACTGCAACATTTTTCTTCATGTTCATGTTGCGGCCAGCCGATCAGATTCCTTAGGTGCCCAAGATAAAAGAAGCAATATGTGAAGCAGTGTGCGTCAATGTCAGACTAGCCTACAGGGCAATCTGGCAGTGGTCTGACAGTTCAGTTTTTGGGCCTCTTCTTTACCAGATTGTGATCCTGTTTAAGGCCAAATCGGTAGGTTTTTACTGTGTATCTCCCATAAATTGCAAAGTAATTATACAGCATCTCTTTACAAGCTCAAAGCTGAACTGATTTGCAAATGTTTCTAGCGATCTGGTTTGCTAATGGGGTCCACTTTTATTTTGGTAATCCGGTCTATTTTTTGTCCTAGTCTGATGCTGGTATGCGTATCTGCAATTCAAGTTCTGAAAATTATTTTTTTCCATCCACTGCTTTCAAGATTTCCCCATGGTTCTACTTTTTTACTGATTTCTTTTCTGCCAAATTGTTTTCAAAGTTTTGTTTTTGTTTTTTTAAGTGTGACGATCAGAAATCAGAGTCAGTCTTGAGGAGATAGTGCTTTTCCAGAGATCTTTATGGTAGTGATGTCAGAAAATCTGCCAAGAACTTAAGGAGCCCCAGTGTTGCACTGAAAGTAAACTTTGAATGGTAAATATAGATGGAATGGTGAAATGATGGAATGATGAATGGATGGATGGGCGGACAGATGGATGGGCAGACGGATAGACAGCCGGCCTGATGAAAACATGTAATAGCTCGTTCATTGGGGTTTAACTCATATTTGCACTAGTGTATTGTTGCAACACAGAACTGGTGATTACTAGAGTGGATTTTGCACTTCACCAGCACTGTGCAACTTGCAATGTGTGCTACTTAAAGTGCCTGGAGAGAGATCAACAGGGATAAAAGACCCATTTATCATATCCCATGACATCTACAAATACAGAGCAGGCGTACTTTACCACACTTAGAAGACTTTAAGACTCCTGATCCCAGGTTATTGTGAACTTAAACAAAGGGCCTGATTATGAGTTTGGCAGTCCGAAGACCACCATACCCGTGGTGGCAGTCTGAACACCGCAACCTCGGCAGTACAACCGCCGTATTTCAAGACTGCAATTACTTGGATGAAGGACCGCTGCGGTCCTGCTGCCAGCACCAGAAGGATCCAACCGCGGCATCTGCGTAATAGGCCAAGGAGTCTGTCAGAGGCTAGTACTGCCAGCGAAACCACTGGCCCAATTTCGAGTTGCCTTACAGTTCAACCACCACATCTGAGCAGGCAGAAAGGGTGGTATATAAGGGCGAAACTCACCTCTACTCACCTCTACACATCCTGTGCCATCATGGAGTTGATTGTACATGTCCTGATGCTGCTGTACCTGCTTGATCATGTCTAAAACCCACACCATTGCAGACACAACCGACAGTAAGTCATACTATTATCTGTTTCCATACACTCCTCAGCAAAACAATGTTCTGCCATGGGCCAGGTAAGGGAGTTGTGGTGGGCTGGTCAAACATATTTACTGGGGCCCTGTGTGAGATTATTTTAAATGTATAACCTGAATACGTCTGTATGATACCCCTGTCCCCACATCACTGTTACTGCACTTGCACATTGTACACAAATGGACATGTGTTTACAACTCATAATCAATGATAGTGATGTGTACATAAATTTGTGTCACACAACAGCACCTTCTCATCAATATAACTCCTATTAATCTCTATGACACACTCACATTGCACACATCCCAGGTTCTGGTTTGATGTCAAAGATACATCTGTATGGATGTGTCATTAAAGTGAAACACACCTTCTCTGCTGCAACTCTGTATTGGCCTCTCACACATCACCCACATTAAAAGGCAATGTCAGTAAACGGGATTTCAAAGAATCAGTGTGAGAAGCATTATAAGGGCACAATTGAAACACTCTCTGCAGAATCGGTGTATCTTTTTTCATGGGGAACCCTGAAAGTCTGGGGCTCTGGGGCACATTACATTTGGCACATGGCTGAAAAGCTCAATGTGCACAGGACCTGCGACCTGCGAAATGAGATATATCGGGGACAACCAATACCATTACCAAGTGCCATGCATGTGTAGGTAATGTGTAAGTGCAAGTCAGGAAAGCAAACACAGCACTAACAGCATTTCTCACACATCTAGATAAAGTAGGTGTAAGGTACACACTGGAAAATGGACATAGTTCCATACAAAATTCCACAAAAGTGTGACAATTTAACTCACTTCATGCTTGGATAAACAAATATCTAACTTCAACACTACAAACGCATATCCAACCTACATCATAGGGAGAAGTGCAACCTAAATGATGTTGACTGTGGCCAGGCCAAGCTAAAATACTTACCATATAACCAGTGCTTAATTTGAGCTGGTGGTTTCTGGTGTTCAGCACCGGCACTTCATTGTTTTCCAGTACTCGGCACGGCCACTTAATTGTCAACACCGCAATTAGGGCAGTCTCCCACATGGTGGTGCTACTCATCTAATTTAGAGATGAGTAGAACAACTGTTGGTTATTATTACAATAGACACAAAAATTGCTACTATCTGCCTCCTGAGCCATTCCTTTAGCTTTGGGGACCTGGAATAATCTGAACTGTCGCACTTGCAGGTGAGAGAGATGGTTAGTAGCTGTTTTGGCAGCAATGACAGGGCCCTAGCACTTAGCATTTTGCAAATTAAACATTGCATATAACATGTCACCCAATGCAATGTCTGCCCCATTTGGTATTTATAGACATCCATACAACATTTCCCCTTGTCCTTTGTACCTCTAGCGCTGGGTCCAAGGTCACATCATACTAATCACTTCAACTGGACCAGCAATCAGGGATGAAACAAACACAACTGTAGTCACACATCACTAACTATACAATAACATCATATAGTTAGAAAAATAATGGCAAGACCAATGTCTGCAAAACTAGGGTAAGGTTTGATGAATGTAATTTTGTGAACCATAATGTCCAACAAAGGCCAATGGCCAGTCCATGTACAATTCATGTGCCAAAGCACAATGCTGTGCCAACAAACTTGCCCTTCCTGACACTGCCAGGGAACCTCCTCACAAAGTGGCACCTCGAAGATCGTACTTGGGAGGGAGGGCTGCTGTTTAAGGAGGGGTGAGTTTACTTTTGGATCTTTTGGGTTTTGGGCTGGGTTCTGTGGGGTGGGGATCTGGTTTCTCTGGAATGGAGTGGGATGTGGAAGGAATGGCTTGGCCTCTGGGAGGTTTTTATTTTTAGCTTTTGGGCTGGGTGCAGTGGGGTGGGGTTCCGGTTTCTCTGGGGAGGTGAGGGATGTGTAAGGGATGGGTTGGGATTTGGGAGTTTTTTTTGTCTTTTTTGCTTTTGGGGTGGGTTCAGTGAGGTGGGGGATCCTGCTTCTCTGGGGTGGAATGGGATGTGGAAAGGATGGGTTTGGCTTTGGGAGGGGTCTTTGAGACTTTGGTAGAGGTAGGCTCGGGTGTCACAGGTATAAGGGTAAGGGCAAACAACACATCTTCATAGGAAAAACAGGTAGGATGTTTGGGAAGGATTTTGGTTTGGGAGGAAGGGGGAGTGAAAGTGTAAGCTGTGTCTGCTGTCTGAACTGTGTATTTCGTGGGTGTCTGTTGTATGGGTGACTGTGAGTGTTTGCATTTTTTGCCTGTGTGTGCTGTGGACATGCTGTGTGTTGTGGAGGGGTCTGTGTCTGTGGTGCCTAGGGGTATGGTGTAGGGGGGTTGTGTCTGTTGCTGTGGTGCCTGTGGGCATGGTTGTGGGTAGGGAGAGGTCTGTGTCTGAAGCTGTAGTACCTGGGGGTATGGTTGTGGGGGTGGAGTGGTCTATGTCTGTTGCTGTGATGCCTGGGGGTGTGGTTGTGGGTGTGGGTAGGTCAATATCTATTGCTGTGGTTTCTGAGGGTATGGTTGTGGGGGTGGAGGGGTCTGTTTCTGTTGCTGTGGTGCCTGGGGGCATGGTTGTGGGGGTAGAGGGGTCTGTGTCTGTTGCTGTGGTGCCTGGGGGTATGCTGGGAGGGGTCAGGTGGTCAGGGGGGTGAGTGTCTGCTGGGTATTTGCATATTTCTGTTTTTTGTATGTTTTGTGTTTGTGTGCAGCGTTTGTGTCTGTAGAAGTGTATACATGCTTAGGTATGCATGTGCTTGGGACAGGAATGGGAATAGGGAAATTGGATGGGCAAGGGGCAGGAGGTGGGGTGGAAGGTTAGGATGTGTGGGAAGATGGCATGAGGGAGGAGACCAAAGCCTGAAAAGATCTCTGTAGGCCAGACATTGCAGTGTGAATACCTTCCAGGTAGGCAACCATCAGTGTTAGCTGGTTGCTTTACCCCTGGATGGCATTCAGGACTGCATTCAGACCAGAGAGATGGTCCTCAGGAGGGCAACAGCCTTCTCACTCAGGGCAGTGGGGGTAACAGGGGCAGGGGCTGAGGTGCCTGGAGTCAAGGAGACTGCTCCCCTCTTAGGGGAGTGGGGCTGGCCAACTTGTTGGGGGACAACAGAGAGGGTGACGATGGAGCTGGGGGTGCTGGACAAGGATGAAGGTGGTACTGATCCTGTGGAGTCTGCCACCAGAATGGAGTGTCCACCGGAGGATGACTCCGATGATGATGAGCTTGAGCTTCTGTCTTCCGTGGCACTCCTCACACCCTCTTGGTCACTGGGTCTCTCCGTGTCTGAGGTCTCACATTCAGAACCACTGTGACCAGCTGTGTCCCCACTAACATTGGCCCCTTCTCCTCCGCTTGCCTTGAATGTATCTGAAATTACATGTAACATGGGCTTATTGCAAATGCGTTGCCACATCTGACCATCACAAATCAACAGAAAACATTGATGAAGTGCACATTTTACACCAGCTGCATGGTTCACTCTGTAGGTTTCACATTTAGCCCAAGCACATGCATGCATGCTACATAACCTGCAAACAGTTGGGTCCACCCATGCCAAAACCCCAGACAGGCCCAAATGCATTGATGTAATTGGCTACACTCCATCTTTATGTCCATGCTAGGATAGTTGACCACCTTGCATAGGTTGGCACTTGTATCAAACCATTGTAAAACAGATGTAACCAAATAGGATGGATACTATTTGAGATATACACAATGCTCACACAAGACCCAGAGTCCAACAGATCCACCTATCCCTTATTACACATCATGATGTCATGAGGGTCAAGTACAACACCAATTTACCATCAATTAGTGTTGTGGCAGACATCATGTAACATGCAAATGTGCACTGCACATTGATGAGACTTTGGACTCCAAATTACATCATATGTCCACTTCCTGAAAAGTCCAATGAAAGCTGTCCAGAAGTAGTTTTGCCATGTATCACAGGTAGCATATAGAGGTGCCTGAAAACATTGAGGTCCAAACATTTGGGAGATAGTTAGTCTGATTTCACACAGCACAAGTCTTCATATAGGCATATGAACAACTCCAATCCTGCTTGGTACAGGTGGTAACACCATTCATAGACTGTACATCTACAAGCTTACACACCTTTGAAGGTGAAGGGTGTCCCTGAATGTCTATGATATGAATATGTGGGAATACTAGGGTGCCGATGGGCTGGCATTTCACAGCACTCTTTGGTATTGCACACTCAGATTGCTTTGTAAGGATCAATGTAGACACTCACATATTGTCTTTACATTTCTACATCTCGCTCTCTTATGCATGCCACCAGTCAGTGAATGAGTATTGTGAAACACTATTGCAGATGAACCATAAACTTGCAAATGCCCAGTGGTCAACATGTAGGCACTGATGTAGATGGCACCAATGATGTTTGCACACTCATTTCACTGTATTACCAGTACTTACCAATGGGAACTGTTGTACAGTCACTGCATGTACTGTGCACTCCATGTCATGTCACATGTAATAGGGCCACCATCACATAAGAGACAGTAGTTAGGGAACATCACTCCTCACACAAGGAAGACAAGTTTCTTGTGTGGTATAATTGTCACCCAGAACAACTGACAACATGAGATGATCACTCACTTCACTCAGCCTGGTGTCTGCTCCAAAAATACAAATTGGATGTGGACAGGTCTCTGCTGTGTTCCTGGTCAGAAAGACAATAGGCACTTGTTAGACCCGGGATCCCTGGTTGGCTGAGGTAGGTACCTTAGGCCAAATAGGGACCCGCGGTTTCAAGTCAGGGAAAGGAAGGTCACCTTCTGAGATAGCCCCCGCTCACCCCCTCGGTAGCTTGGCACGAGTAGCCAGGCTTATCTTCAAGGCAAATGTGTAAAGTATTTGCAACCACGCTCACAGCAAACCAATGATGACACCACAAATAGACTCCACATGAGTTTTATAAAAACGAGTATACATTTTATATAAAAAGATATACGATAAGACCACACGATATAAATCCAACATATGCGTATTTGTAATATTCTTCCTGGCCGGTTGTTAGGCCAGCCAGCTCTTGTAAGTTCTAACGATATTAATGAGCACTTCTAAACATTTCACTGTAATCCTAATACCATGTTATGCAGTTCGTAATGCTAGAATCAGGCACTTGTGCAATGTAGAAATAATGCAATGCGTAACGCGACAATCAAGCACTTTGCAATGTAAGAATAATGCAATGCGTAACGCAACAATCAGGTACTTTGCAATGTAAAAATAATGCAATGCGTAATACAACCACCAGGTACGTCGTTATGCAGAAATAAGGCAATGCGTAATACACTAATCAGGTAGTTCGTTATGCAGGAATAATGCAATGTGTAATACGCTAATCAGGTAGTTTGTTATGCAGAAACAATGCAATGCGTCATACGACAATCAGGTAGTTCGTTATTCAGAAATGATGCAATGTGTAATACTGACAATCAGGTAGTTCGTTATTCAGAAATCAGCTAATGCGTAATACACTCCGGCACCGATCACGGTGCCTTAGGCGGTCTCTCCGCCACTCCGTCTGACTCGCAGTCAGCCTCTGTCAACAGTTGCCCCCAACATGGGTAGGGTGTAACAAAAAGTGCAGCTCCGCACTCCGGCCCCGGTACTGCCACTCCTTTGGCAACACGGGCCACGATACGAGCCAAAGCAGAGGCACGCGCTGCTGAAATGAGAGAGAGGCCGAGAGAGTCTCCCTCCGAGCCCGCCCCCCGCCCCAGGAGTCGACACACGTTACCTGGGGGGCGCGAACCCACTCTCCTCTCCTTTTCCAACGACTTGGGCCTCAGATGCAATCTTTGTGAATGGGCAACGGCGGGCTAGGGCCGGCGGCTCAGCTCCTCCCAGGCTGCCGGTCCGGGCCGCTACTGCTAAGAAGATCTCAGGCTGCCACAGGGCACACACACACAGCATCGCTGAGACTCCCTTGAGCTTCGGGTGCACGATCACCGGGCACTCCACACTACGATCTCAGGCTGCACGAAGAACACACGCACAGCGTCGCCTAGATTCACTTTAACTCCGGGTGCACGTTAACAAGGCAATCCTCACGAAGGTCTCACGCTGCACAAAGCACACGCACACAGCGTCGATGAGACTCACTTGGACTCCGGGTGCACGATAACAAGGCAATCCTCACGAAGGTCTCACGCTGAAAAAAGCACACGCACACAGCGTCGATGAGACTCACTTGGATTCCGGGTGTGCACGATAACAAGGCAACCCTCACGAAGGTCTCACGCTGCACAAAGCACACGCACACAGCGTCGATGAGACTCACTTGGACTCCGGGTGCACGATAACAAGGCAATCCTCACGAAGGTCTCACGCTGAAAAAAGCACACGCACACAGCGTCGATGAGACTCACTTGGATTCCGGTGCACACGATAACTGGACAATCCTCACAAAAGCTTCAGGCTGCACAAAGCACACGCACACAGCATCGCTGATCCTCGCTTGGACTCCAGGTGCCCACGATCACAGGGCACTTCTTACGAGGGTCTCAGGCTGCAACAAGCACATGCACACAGGATCGCTGAGACTCTCCTGGAAACTTTGGTGTTCCTGAGTTTCTGCAACAGGGAGCCAGCTCACCTCGGGCCCTTGGGGATAAGTTACTTCAGGACACAGCACACAGCAAAGTCCTTTCAAGCAGGGGGACACAGCACACAGCAAAGTCCCTTTAGCCTTTCCTTGGTAAAAACAGCAAACTGCAGGCCAGCCCCAGAACACACAGCAAGGGTCAGTCCTATCCTTCAGTCTCTTCAGTTGTTTCTTCCTTGGCAAAGGTTCCTCTTGACCACGAAGTAGCCACCAGTCTTGTTCAATCTTGATCAAGCCATTCTCCAAAGTTCAGGGGCTTCAGCTCTCATAGTTATACCCCTCAATGGCTTTGAAGTCTTTGTGTTCGGGGCACTGACCCCTGTTCAAACCAGTTCTGGGTGCCTCCCTGCCAGTGACACCTCTATTCCTTTGATAGTGGGGGTCTGGATCCTCAATCACTCAGCAGGGGCTGGAGCCATTGGTTTATGGCTGCAGCCCAGGCCTCTTCACCTCTGGGGGCTACTCCTCCCCCTACACTCCAGATGCAGGTCAGCCTGTTGCTGTCTCACCTCCTCCCCTGGGTCAAGACATTCCCCAGATCCTATCACTTTGAAATCCAGACAGTCAATCCACAACCAGGCAGAGACACACAGAAATGTTAGAGCACAAAAACTCAGCCACTTCTAAAAGAGTGGCTTTTAAACACACAATGCAAAAACCACCTTCATAAAAAGATGTGTTATTACATTGTGAGTTCAGGCATACTAAACTTCACCTCTCCATCTTAAGCCTTTGGGAAGATAGGCTGGAAAACATATTACACAGCCTCCCCCTTCTGTCCTATGGGCAAGATGGCCTTTCAACAGTGAAAAACGAAATGGAGATTATTTCACTGTCAGGACATGGTACACACCTTAGTACATGTCCTACCTTTCACATGCACTGCACCCTGCCCAGGGGGTACCTTGGGCCTACCTTAGGGGTGTCTGATGTGCATAGAAAGGGAAGGGTTAGGTCTGGCAAGTGGGTGCACTTGCCAGAACAACAACATGGCAGTTAGCAAACTGCGCGCAGGCACTGCAGTGACAGGCCTGAGTTCCCTTTTCCAAGCTACTTGTGTGGGTGGCACAAATAGTGCTGCAGGCCCACTAGTAGCATGTGAATTACCAGCCCTGGCTCACATAGTGCACTTTACTAGGGACTTTACTAGTAAGGCAAACATACCAATCATGGGCAACCAATTACCATTACACTTTATACAGGGAACACTTGCACTTTGACACTGTTTAGCAGTGGCAAAGTGTCCAAAGCATCTAAGTTGGCAAAACAGTGTCAGAAAAAAGGTCTAGGGGAAAAGCAAAAAGTTAAGGGAACTTTAGCCAAAAGGGCCAAGACCCACACAACCCCCTCCCAGCCAAAAGCCAGGGTAGACCAATCAACTACCGTGATGGACTTCCCTGCTTAGGGCGATAGAACACGGACGCAGGCCCACTACCACAGGGACACCCTCCGGTTCTATGCCTTCCTGACCCCAGGGGATTCTCTTGGTCACTACTCCCTGGGCCAACTATGCCGCTCCATGGGTACTTCCAGACAGCTGGGGCCTCTCTAGGGGTGCTGGCTCCTTGCCAACCCCCACCTAGAGTGGTATCCCTGGAAGACCCATCAGTCAGGACACTGTTCCCAGTTATCCTGTCCTCCAGGTTAGAAGTGGGTGTACCCTGGTCACTCCTAGGGGACCCAGCTCTACTAGCTGGACACGGTCCCACAGGTTTTCCCACGGGGGGACACCTTCCTCCCTTAACCTTCCATTTAGATTTCTGTGCCTGCCATTTAGGAATGGCACCCACAAACTTCAGGACCACGGGAGCTCTGGGGACAGACTCCCCACGCCCTCCTGACGCTAGGTGTTCTTTCTCGCACAGCTGGCAAGTAGGCACTAGGCCTCCCACCTGTTGCTCCTGTAAGGAACCCTCCAGTCTCTGGGGTGGGGTGGTGAACCCCTGGGGATGCTGCTCACACTCCCTCCCTCTCCTTTGAGACAGGGCGCTAGCCCGCATGCCCCCCTACTACTCTGGGACCTAACGGTTCTACTTCGCCTCTCTTCCCTCTCTAGGGCCTTTTCAGACCCTTGGACCCATGACCAGGGGTCCGGCTCTTGTGCCAGCTCCCGGGAATCAAAGAGCTCGCACCCTAACACGGGTTGGCGCAATCCTGGAAAACAATTACTGAGCCTAGGCTCCCTAGGGGCAGAGTTGAGCAACCCCTTCAAATCATTTGCCATGCTCACTAACACCCAGTCATCCAGTGCACGCTTGTACTCATCCACACTTGGCACTGGCTGTACGCTGCCACCATTTGAACTGGACTCTGCCTGTTTAACCTTAATGTCCAGTTCCCTCATGCTTAACTCATGAGCTAAGAGAATCTTTTTCTCTTCCAAGGCGAGAGCGCTCCTGCTCTCCTCTGCTCGCTTTTCACTTTCAATGAGCAGCTTCTTCTCCTCTGCTTGAGCTTTAAGTTTCAAAACCTCCAACTCATGCTCTCTGATCCTTTGGTTTTCCTCCAGCTCCTCTGGTGAAAAACTCCTCCCTGAATGGCTACTACCAGCCCCTAAGACTGGTCCCTCCACTGGCAAATCCTGTGGACTAAATCCATTCCCTGGGTCATCCTCATCCACCTCAACATCACCCGTCTCCTGAGCCCCTTTGGCTTCCCACCAGGCCCTCAAGGCCATTTGCAGCTCCTCCTTCTTGGCGCTACTTTTCATGGGACATCCCAAAGCTCTGCAGCATTGCCTCAATTGATCAACTTTGTAGGTAAGCAATGCCTCAATGTCGAACTCTAATTCTGCAGCCTCACTGGCTACTTGACTCCTCTGAGACATGATGTGTGGCTTAAAGGTTGCTCAAAAATAAAACCAACTAGAACCAACAAATCAAGAACACAATATGTGGTTGTGTCGTGGTCTGCGCTAAACTTGTGATGTACACCAATTACTGTGAATGAATTTGCAAATACACGTTTCAATCCCACACCGCTGACCACCAAATGTTAGACCCGGGATCCCTGGTTGGCTGAGGTAGGTACCTTAGGCCAAATAGGGACCCGCGGTTCCACGTCAGGGAAAGGAAGGTCACCTTCTGAGATAGCCCCCGCTCACCCCCTCGGTAGCTTGGCACGAGCAGCCAGGCTTATCTTCAAGGCAAATGTGTAAAGTATTTGCAACCACGCTCACAGCAACCCAATGATGACACCACAAATAGACTCCACACGAGTTTTATAAAAACGAGTATAAATTTTATATAAAAAGATATACGATAAGACCACACGATATAAATCCAACATATGCGTATTTGTAATATTCTTCCTGGCCGGTTGTTAGGCCAGCCAGCCCTTGTAAGTTCTAACGATATTAATGAGCACTTCTAAACATTTCACTGTAATCCTAATACCATGTTATGCAGTTCATAATGCTAGAATCAGGCACTTGTGCAATGTAGAAATAATGCAATGCGTAACGCGACAATCAAGCACTTTGCAATGTAAGAATAATGCAATGCGTAACGCAACAATCAGGTACTTTGCAATGTAAAAATAATGCAATGCGTAATACAACCACCAGGTACGTCGTTATGCAGAAATAAGGCAATGCGTAATACACTAATCAGGTAGTTCGTTATGCAGGAATAATGCAATGCGTAATACGCTAATCAGGTAGTTAGTTATGCAGAAACAATTCAATGCGTCATACGACAATCAGGTAGTTCGTTATTCAGAAACGATGCAATGTGTAATACGACAATCAGGTAGTTCGTTATTCAGAAATCAGCTACTGCGTAATACACTCCGGCACCGATCACTGTGCCTTAGGCGGTCTCTCCGCCACTCCGTCTGACTCGTAGTCAGCCTCTGTCAACAGTTGCCCCTAACACGGGTAGGGTGTAACAAAAAGTGCAGCTCCGCACTCCGGCCCCGGTACTGCCACTCCTTTGGCAACACGGGCCGCGATTCGAGCCGAAGCAGAGGCACGCGCTGCTGAAATGAGAGAGAGGCCGAGAGCGTCTCCCTCCAAGCCCACACCCCGCCCCAGGAGTCGACACACGTTACCTGGGGGGTGTGAACCCACTCTCCTCTCCTCTTCCAACGACTTGGGCCTCAGATGCAATCTTTGTGAATGGGCAAGGGCGGGCTCGGGCCGGCGGCTCAGCTCCTCCGAGGCTGCCGGTCCGGGCCGCTACTGCTACGAAGATCTCATGCTTCCACAGGGCACACGCACACAGCGTCGATGAGACTCACTTGGATTCCGGGTATGCACGATAACAAAGCAATCCTCACGAAGGTCTCACGCTGCACAAAGCACACGCACACAGCGTCAATGAGACTCACTTGGATTCCGGTGCACACGATAACTGGACAATCCTCACAAAAGGTTCAGGCTGCACAAAGCACACGCACACAGAGTCGCTGACCCTCGCTTGGACTCCAGGTGCCCACGATCACAGGGCACTTCTTACAAGGGTCTCAGGCTGCAACAAGCATACGCACACAGCCTCGCTGAGACTCTCATGGAAACTTTGGTGTTCCTGAGTTTCCGCAACAGGGAGCCAGCTCACCTCGGGCCCTTGGGGATAAGTTACTTTAGGACACAGCACACAGCAAAGTCCTTTCAAGCAGGGGGACACAGCACACAGCAAAGTCCCTTAAGCCTTTCCTTGGTAAAAACAGCAAACTGCAGGCCAGCCCCAGAACACACAGCAAGGGTCAGTCCTATCCTTCAGTCTCTTCAGTTGTTTCTTCCTTGGCAAAGGTTCCTCTTGACCACGAAGTAGCCACCAGTCTTGTTCAATCTTGATCAAGCCATTCTCCAAAGTTCAGGGGCTTCAGCTCTCATAGTTATACCCCTCAATGGCTTTGAAGTCTTTGTGTTCGGGGGGCACTGACCCCTGTTCAAACCAGTTCTGGGTGGCTCCCTGCCAGTGACACCTCTATTCCTTTGATAGTGGGGGTCTGGATCCTCAATCACTCAGCAGGGGCTGGAGTCATTGGTTTACGGCTGCAGCCCAGGCCTCTTCACCTCTGGGGGCTACTCCTCCCCCTACACTCCAGATGCAGGTCAGCCTGTTGCTGTCTCACCTCCTCCCCTGGGTCAAGACATTCCCCAGATCCTATCACTTTGAAATCCAGACAGTCAATCCACAACCAGGCAGAGACACACAGAAATGTTAGAGCACAAAAACTCAGACATTTCTAAAAGAGTGGCTTCTAAACACACAATGCAAAAACCACCATCATAAAAAGATGTGTTATTACATTGTGAGTTCAGGCATACTAAACTTCACCTCTCCATCTTAAGTCTTTGGGAAGATAGGCTGGAAAACATATTACACAGCCTCCCCCTTCTGTCCTATGGGCAAGATGGCCTTTCAACAGTGAAAAACGAAATGGAGATTATTTCACTGTCAGGATATGGTACACACCTTAGTACATGTCCTACCTTTCACATGCACTGCACCCTGCCCAGGGGTTACCTTGGGCCTACCATAGGGGTGTCTGATGTGCATAGAAAGGGAAGGGTAAGGTCTGGCAAGTGGGTGCACTTGCCAGAACAACAACATGGCAGTTAGCAAACTGCACGCAGACACTGCAGTGACAGGCTTGGGTTCCCTTTTCCAAGCTACTTGTGTGGGTGGCACAAATAGTGCTGCAGGCCCACTAGTAGCATTTGCATTACCAGCCCTTGCACACATAGTGCACTTTACTAGGGACTTTACTAGTAAGGCAAACATACCAATAATGGACAACCAATTACCATTACACTTTATACAGGGAACACTTGCACTTTGACACTGTTTAGCAGTGGCAAAGTGTCCAAAGCATCTAAGTTGGCAAAACAGTGTCAGAAAAAGGCATAGGGGAAAAGCAAAAATTTTAGGGAACTTTAGCCAAAAGGGCCAAGTCCCACAGCACTGCACAGCAGCAGGCACCTACTACCAGACCTACACAAACAATGATTCATCTTGTGTATGGCACATGGGCCACCACCATTCTTGGTTTGGAAATGCCTGCCTGTAACACACAGAGTTGGCAAAGTACCATGTATGACTCTGGCCAGGACTCACCCCAATGTAGCTGCTGTTGGACCCTCAAATGCCCATCAAGCTTTGGGTTTTCCACTACCAGTATGAGGGCCATTAGAGGGGTCAGGGTATGGCACATGCCCAGTTCACATTGGGAGGACTTCCCCAGCTGGACCTCTACGATTTTATGGGTCCAGCACCTCCCACCATTTCCTGCAGTGGACACTATGCTGGTTGAAGATCCCCAGGGTCCACATCTTCTGAGGATGGCTCTCTAAATGGCTTTCTTCTGATGGGCGTTGACCTGCCCACTGCGTGGTCGATTTCCCACCGGTCATCCCAAATGTCCTATATGCAAGGTCAGGCATCTGCCATTTTATGGTATGAAAGAAAGTAAGTGTAACTGTTAAGTGCATCCCCACCACTACAAATGAGGGCTAACATGTTTACATTTGAAAAACTCCCTTCACACATCATGTCCAGAACAAAGCATCATCAGTGTAGTGCATTACGGTGCATATGGCAAAATGTGCAAGTTGCACGGCACATCGCGATTGGCGGTATTTCACATAAAATGTCATGAAAACCTTGAAGGTGTGCAAAATCAACTTTTCTGAATTGATGATGTGCACAGTTATGTCACAGACATTAGAAGGCCACATTGGGGATTATTAATTTTTTTTTTAATTCTCTTTTTATTAAAGAGTTGTGATGTTATAGAGGTGGGTCACAAAGCCATATAGCAATAACATACAATGATAAAGACTCATAAGCATGTTCACATAAAGATCTTTTCTCAGGACAAAATTAGACAGTAAGAAGATCGATGCCCAAATCATTTTTCCGCAATTAAACTGAAGGAGATATACATATTTCACCATGCAATGTATCCCATTTTGCCCATTTATGATCCCATTTCGTGGGGCAACCTCTATGCTTAAATACATCCTTCTCTGCGATCATAGCATTATCCATGTCGTTAGCCCATGTTGAGAACTTAGGTAAATCTCCGGTCCCCCACCCCGAGCTATATTCCTCTTAGCAAGGACAAATCCCAGGGACGCCTATGTGCGCTCTGTTTGAGTCAAGTCCGTGGCTTCTCACACATTCAGTAGACACAGTCGCGGGGAGTGGACGATGGCCTTCCCTCCTACCCTCGCTAGTGTAGAGATCATTTTCCCCCAGTAGGGCTGGAGCTTTGGACACTCCCAGATCGTGTGGAAGAAGGCACCCTCAGCTGGGCACCCTCTAAGGCACCCAGGATCCGGCCGACGACCCATCTTGACCAGTACGCGTGCTGATAAATATGATCTGTGCAGGATTTTAAGTTGAATGAGTCGTAGACGCATTGGGATGGCAACTTCCCTGGGGGAGGAGATGGTTTCCTGCCAGTCGTCGTCCTCTACATATCCCAGGTCTGTTTCCCACTGCTGTCGGAAACGTATCAATGGATCAGGTTTGTTGTTTATTAATTTACGATAGGTGAGCGAAATCACTTTGCGTGTTAGGGGGTCTGTCAGGAGCCGATCTTCCAATGGGGGGGCCTCGGGTAAAGCCCCATCGCTGGTGACGACAGTGGTGAGTGCATGTCGGATTTGGAGGTAACGGAATGCCTCAGACTCTGCCAACTGGAATTCTTTTCGGAGTTCTGCGAATGAGACCATAGCATTTCGTTTCGAAAGGTCCCCCACTGAGGAAATACCAATTAAGTCCCACTTGTCAAAGCCTGGGCATCTACTCAATATACCGAGTTGCTCAGATTCCCACAGGGGAGTGAGCAATGTTAATTTCTTGTGCCACCCCAGTTTTTTTGTCACACTGTGCCAAAGTGCCACTGTGTGGGCAGTTGGGCCAGTGAGGTGTTGTCGTTTGGGACTGGAATAGAGTGCTCGTTGGTACCCTCACTTAGCCATTACCCATCTGTCTGTGCGGTACGCCGGCTCTAACGGTGGGGCGAAGACCCACTGGTTAACCACCGCAAGCTGGGAGGCCCAGTAGTATTGTTTCAAATCAGGTAGCGCGATTCCTCCGTCATACCACCCTCTGGTCAGTTTATGTGTTGTGATGCGTGGGCTTTTCCCATCCCATAGGAAAGTTCTAACCTCGCTCTCCACACTGATAAAATAAGCGTCCGGGACCCTATAGGGGGTGTTCTGCAATACATATAGGAATCGAGGAAGAGCCAGCATTTTAAACAATGCCACTCTTCCGAGCAAAGTGAGGGGCAGCGTCCGCCAGTGAAGTATGTTCTTTCGGAGCCTGGTCAATGGGGCTTTAAGATTAGCGTCATAAAAACGGGCCGGGTGTGGAGTGATGTAGATGCCAAGATAGCGGAAGCCCTCAATAGCAACTGTAATGTTGGTTTCTTTGGGCATCCGCGGCTCAGGGCCCCGCAGCATAAACAAAACAGACTTTGTCCAATTAATGGTATAGCCCGAATGGGCGCTAGAAATTGCAAAAATGTGCAGAGTCCTGTGGATCGAGGCCGAAGGAGCTGCCACGTAAAACAGGACATCGTCGGCATAGAGGGAGATTCTATCTTCATGTTGGTCAGTCCACTTCAGTCCCCTGATCATGGGGTCACCCCTAATCCAGGTCACCAGTGGCTCCAGCAGTAGAGCAAATATTAGGGGTGACAGGGGGCAGCCCTGTCTAGTCCCCCTCTCAAGGCGGAAGCATCGGGAAGTATGTTGGTTGACTACCACCTGGGCTGTGGGACCCGTGTACAGTAGTTTAACCCACTGTATAAAGTGAGGGCCGAACCCCAGGCGTTCGAGGAGGGCAAATAGATAGGGCCAATCAATGGTGTCGAACGCCATTTTTGCGTCCAGAGACAGTAATGCAGCATCCTCTAGGATGGTGTGGGTTCTCCCCATCACCCCGTGGAGTCTTTAGAGATTAAGGGCCGTGTTGCGGCCGGGCATTAAGCCCGACTGGTCAGGGTGTACAAGCTTACATATAACTGGGATTAAACGATTGGCCAATACCTTGGCCAGAATTTTAACTTCGGCGGTCAGCAGGGAGATGGGGCAATAGAACTCACAACTTGTCACTGGTTTACCCGGTTTGTGTATGACGGCAATGGAGGCCAGCATCAAGTCTTGGGGCAGAGACCCTGTCTGGTAACTCTCTAAGTACAGATCACGAAGAGCAGGCGTGATCTTGGAGGACACCAGCTTAAACAGTTCTATTGGGAGCCCATTGGGGCCCATGGCTTTGCCCGACTTAATACCGCTGATGGCGGTCACAAGTTCCTCCTCAGTAAGGTCACCTTCCAAGGAGTCACTGCCATCCGGGGTAAGTACAACCACCGGGATAGTGGCCAGAAGGTCTTTTGAGTCTTGTAGGGTGGTATAAGTGGTGGAGGAGTATATGGAGGCAAAGTGAGAGGTGAAGGCCTCAGCAATGTGTTGTGGATCTGTTACCAGGTCGCCCGCGTCCTTCTCAATAAGGGGCACCCATCTCTGAGCGGTCTCTCGCCTCTCTAACCATGCAAGCATTTTACCGGTGGCGTCACTCAACTCGTATATTCTATGGAGAGTTGCTTTGTGTTTCGTCTTGGCAGATTCCGTTGCTAATTGACGATAATCTAGGCGTTTAACACTCAAAGTGTGGGTGAGCTGCTCATCATCGCTAGTTGCCACCTCATCCTCTAACTCCCAAATCTCCTGCTCTAAGGTTTCTAATCTAGCCGTCCGTTCCTTCTTAAGTCCCGCCATCAATGAAAGTACCTGACCCTTGATTACCGCCCCAAAGGCCCCCCATAGCATGCAGTGGGATTGAACTGAATGTGTGTTCTCAGCAAAGTAATGATCTACTCCTTTGAGCAGAGCACTTCTGACCTGTGGGATCTTCAGACTCCATGGGTTTATGGATAGGGTGAGGTGGCGATGGTCCTGGGGCAGAGTCAACTGAGTCAGAACAGGGGAGTGATCTGAGATACCACGTGCCAGGGACCTAGCGTCAGTAAAGTAGGAGAGATCATCGGTATGTGTGAGCAGATGGTCGATTCTGGACGACTACCATGGGCACCGGAATGAAAGATAAAGTTCTGCACCAGGGGGTTAAAGTGGCGCCAGAGGTCTACTAGGCCAAAAGCCAGGAGAAAGTCCATTAGCGGGGAGGTGTCATGTGGGTCTTGTCGAGGGGGACGCCGGTCAACCCGGCCATCTATCGCAAGGTTAAAGTCACCTCCCAACACCAGGATACCGTCCGGGAGATCTAGTAGGAGTTTACCCAGGTCGGACAACGTGGTTGTCTTCAACGCTGAAGGGATTTAGATTGAGAGTACGTTAAGGGGTTTCCCCTCCCATGTCCCCGCTATTGCAGTGTATCTGCCCTGGCCGTCAGTCCAAGTATTATTTATTATAAATGGACATTGTTTACGGATAAGAATGCCAGTCCCTCTTTAGCTAGACGTGAAACCTGCGTGTGCCAACAACCTATAGCCCCAACGGTCTAGTGCTTTGCAAGTATTACCAATGAGGTGTGTCTCTTGTAGTAGGGTGATGTCCGGGGCCTGTCTCTTAAGGTATTGGAGCACAACCCCTCTATTCAGTTTATCGCCCAGTCTGTTAACATTCCATGTAAGAATACGGAGTGATCTCTTCACGTTACGATCTGACATGGTGCGTATAGGTGGGTTGGGGCGCTATCCGCCCATATCCCGAGTATGTGTAATAAATTCTGGTACACCGAATCTGCAGGCCCTGAGTATGTCTGAATGAGTGATATATCTTGCATCACCTCCATCACAATAAAACAACAACAAAAACGAATTAAACAAGTCCCCCCACCCCAAAACACCCCTCTACCTCCCCCACCCTGCCTCCCTGCACGACGGGTACTGAACCTCCCGCCTCCCCAAACTTGCAGAGTGCCTATCGCCCACCCTTAAAATAGTAAGGAACGTGATCCAACCCCACTCCCTGGGGCGTCAATTCATTTGAGTGCATATTACCCCTAACACTAGGCTCATGAACTTTGGATTTAAGGCATAACAGACTGCAAATATTAGGAGAACACCAATACCCCTCAGCCGGAAACAAGTAAGGCCTTAGAGCTGCAAGCAGCAATGCCAAGATACACAAAAAGTCCTGATACAAGACAGTTCTACAGCGAAGCAGCTTGTGCCTGGAGGGACTTAGTAGCGTAGGCCATATTGACTGGAAACCTTCAATCCGTCAGTCTCTAGCCCGCTGAGCCCTTCGTCGTGGATTCGCCACTCGGCGGGGGACCCAGGCTGGTGGCTCGACCTGTCCCTGTTATCAGTGTCACCGTTTGATTTGCGGTTCCGCTTGCTGGCCGTGCGCCAGCCGTCGAGCCAGTCCCATGCATCTTCGGGCCTAGTAAAAAACCACACTTTCCCTTCGGATTCCACACGCAGTTTTGCCGGGAACAGCATGGCATACTTGATTTCTTGATCGCGCAGTGCGCGTTTCACTTCCAGGAAGCTACGACGTTGTTTCTGCACTCGTAGCGTAAAATCTGGAAAGAAGGTGATTTTGCTGTTGTCTATGGCAATCGGTGGGGCAGCTCTCGCTGTTTGGAGTATGGCGTCCCTGTCTCGGAAATGAAACACCCTTGCCAAGATAGGCCTAGGCGGCGCGCCAGGTTTGGACCTTCCGCCTGGCACCCGGTGAGCCCTTTCGATGGAAAAGTACTTGGACAGCCCCGTTGGCTGGAGATGTTGTAGTATTAGATTTTCGACAAATAGGTCCGCCACCTGCCCCTCGGCACGTTCTGGCACTCCCAGTATGCGAACGTTATTGCGGCGCATACGACCTTCGTAGTCGTCGAGTTGTCGTGCGAGCACATCTTGATTGGTTTGGAGTTCAGCTACTTGGCGTTTGAGAAGGTCAGTATCAGTCGTTAGGCCCTTGGTCGTGATTTCCACCTCTTTGATGCGCTCAGCCATGTTTCGCATGTCCGCTATGATCAGGGAGACCTCAGAGGCTACGGTGTCAATGCGGCCTTCCAGAGAGGTACGTACCGTCGTTATGGCTGTTAAAATGTCTTGCAGCATGGGGTCCGGTTGATCCCCACCAGGTTTGGGGTTAGTTTGTGTCTCATCCTGTCCCTTCTGCCACGCATACTTGTCCAACATTGCTTGGAGCATGCCCCGGCCGCTGCAGCCACTCGCCATGTTGGAGCCGGTGCACAGGGTGTGCTGGATGAGGGACTGGGCCGTTCTGGCTACTCACCGACGCCTACGCAAGGGACAAAGCCCTCTCCGGCCTGTTGGGTTTCGCCAGTTGGGTCTAGACCAATGAATGACACACTCCAGCAGGATGCACACACCGAGGGGGGAGGAAGCGCTGATGTGGTGCAGGTAACTTCGCTGGCCACTCAAGGTATCGCACATCGACGAGCCCTAGCTGTGTAGGGGATTACGGCCTAGTTCAACTTGGAGGAAAGAATTCAGCTCCCCCCTCTTGCATCTAGTCCTTGTGACTGCCACATACGCAGACGCTTCACCGGAGACCGGCCAAGTCCTAGCGCATCTCGCGCCCCCACCGCGGGAAAGACAAGGTGGACGGTGCCTACCCGGCTTCCCCCCTCCCACGAAGGCAGTCAATGAAAGCAGGCTCCGAACCTGTGCCACAGCGTTGCGTCGCACTTTACCAGGCGTACAGTCTCTGCCAGTGATGGCGAGGAGGCCCTCTCACCAGCCCCGTGCCACGCAGTGGCTCGAGAGCACTCCCCTGGTGCGCAATCAATTTCCCTCCGCCACGGTATATGCAACATTTTCAGGGCCGGAAGTCTGCCGGACGCATAATGCGGATGGCGGAGAGCCCAGGCAGGCAGGTGAAGTCAATGTGGCAGTACGGGGCCTTCCCAGCCGGCCCCTGTAGGCCCGAGCCCCCAGCCGCCGTGGTGGTTGCTCGCGCGGGCTGCCGCAGGTCCTCAGGACGTGTTCAAAGTCCAGCCCATATATCGTGGGGGCGGCGGGGGGAGAGAACTCACCGGAGCAATTGCGACCTGCAGTCAGGCTCAGCTTGGCCCCCTCGACAAGGAGGCGGGCCCAGGATGCACACCGCAGCCGCGGTGTCGATTGTCTGTGTGCGGCCGGAGTCCTACGCAGCACGCCTCGTGTCCTCCGTCGCAGCAGTTCAGGTCCGGCCGGCGATCTCCGCCGGAGCGCAGCAAATCGGAGCAGCAGAACACGCTGCGGAGGTCAGGTGAGCACCGTTTCAGCCGTTTTGACTCGGGGCAAATCTATTTATTCAGGATGTTTAGGGAGTGGTGCAATGGAGCAAAGCTACCGTGTGGCCATTTCCCTCAGCAGTTGGCCACGCCCCCCCACATTGGGAATTATTGGTGGATGTTTAACAGTAGGCAATGTTGATGTGAAATATATGTACTGTTTCATGAAGCTGTTATGTTTTGTCATATGCCTTTAGCCTCACTCTTCATATATGTTACTCTGGACACTGTGACCAATGTCCAAATTTATTTTTACTCCTCACATAGGTACACTGAGAGAGGGAGGAGATGACAGCCTCCACCATACTGCCCATTTCCAGACCTTCAAACCATGCAAGAAAAACATGTCATCCAGAAATCTCATTCAGTCAAACAATACTGGATTTATGTAATCAGTTAGAGCCAGACCTCCTACCTCACATCAATTATCCTACATCTCTCACACCAATTGTGAAACTCATGTCGGTATTGCATTTTCTGGCCACAGGTTCTTTTCAATTCACTGTTGCTATTTCTGGTCGTATGTCACAACCAATGTTCAGTGGTGTACTCCAAGAGGTGCTTACAACAAGGTTGAGACATGTGGACAGCTACAACCAGTTCTCCAGATGTGAGGATTTAGCAACTGTGAAGGCTGATTTCTATGCTTTGGGTGGCATCCCACATGTGATTGGATCCATTGAAGGCACACATATTGCCTTAGTACCACTGCATACCAGGGAACAACTGTACCGCTACACGGCAGATGAAGGCGAGCAGCTTCAGAGGAGCACCACCCTTGGAGTAAGTGTGACTAGAGGGGGTCTCTCCTTGCCCGCCGCCAGTTCTAACTTGAAATAGGGGTAGACTCGTAATCCTACTACTTACTAGAGGAAATACCTCTACACGGATGATCTGGCTTTTATGATACTCTCGTATCTCAACAGGAGGTGTGAGTATCGATACACTGGGACAAGTAGAGTCCTGAGGAAGGCCGGCATGACCCTACACGTGGGGCACACACACACGGCCGAAACATGTTGACCACCTGGCAGTAAAGGAGGGGTGTTAGGAACACATAGCATCTCCCACGCACCACCATCCTTCACGTTTTTAACTCTGGCCGGAGGGTCCAGGAATAAAAGTCTTAGTCACGGCGACACTTCCGAGCTAGTTTTAACTCACTTATCACTGCACTTTCACTACCGTCGTTCCCAGCTACTGTGACATAAATTGTCTCTCTTTTTGTGTTGTATTGTCTTCCCAAACCCTATTGCTCCATCCCGTGCGTGGCTACACCGGGGTGTATTGTAAGCAGCCCTATGATGAAGCATGTCACACATCTGTGTGAGTGAGGTCAGTATTAGCATACACAGCAGGTGCCATCACAGATAATCATTGTTTTACTCCCTACTCTTTTTGGTGGATTAACAACTGTACCGCAACAGGAAGCACTATCATTCTATTAATGTACAAGTTGTCTGCTAACCAGATTTGTATATCTCAAATGTCTGTGCCGGGTTCCCAGGATCTGCACATGATTCTTCATACTGCGGAATAGCATCATACCCCAGCTGATGTCACAACTACTGCCGGAGAGGGACTGGCTTGTAGGTAAGTGTGATCTGTTCTAACTTTGTTGGGTAATGTCAGGTAGTATAATCTAAACATGTGTAACTCATTATTGCACTTCAGTCTGTCTTCCATCTTGAAGACTTAACGTATCACAGCCGGCCATGGTTGTTGGCACTGCTGAGGAATCCTACTATGCCAGGGGAAGTCCGCTTCAACAAGGCCCATGGAAGAACGCGGCGGCCAGTGGAGTGGGCTTTTGGGCTCCTGAAAGCCAGATTCAGATGTTTGAAAAAGACTGGGGGAGCCCTCCTCTACTAACCCGGGAAGGTGTGTAAGATCACCGTGGTGTGCTGCATGCTCCACAACATTGTCCTGGGACAGAACATCCCTTACATCACAAAGGATATAGGCCATGAAGAGCCACCGGGTGAGGAGCCCTGAAATGCCAGATGATGATGATGATAGTGGTGAAGAGGAAGAAGTGGACTTGCGTTAAGATGTCATCAGAAACTTCTCCTGAGTGTAAGTATGTTGTGAGATGTGATGACTTTTACTATTATTGCAACTCTTGTTGTGATGTTAGGAGGATGTTAATGATACATACTAGGAATATATGGCTCTGGCAATATCTGGGAAAAGGTGTTTGTTTTGTAAGTGCCGCTTTGTTTAGCTGTATATTTTGTCTTGGACTGTGTTCTCTATGTTGACTATGCGATTTAAGCTATATGTATAGTTTCCTAACTAATCCCTCTCTTTGTTGGACTGTTGTAGATTCCTTCATCATGGCATCTTCAGTTGGACATTAAAGAGTTGTGACATTAGCAGGTATATGATGCTGTTCAGACGTACAAAGTACACATGGATTGGTCCTGGGAATATCTGTCACAGAGTTTGGGTGTACAAAGCCGGTACCAAGACAGCTTAAATAGCGATAGGATGGAAGTTGCTTGGCTTCTGTTGGACTTATTCCTTATGGTGTGTTGGTCCTAATGTAATATGTGTGCCATCATGTGATCAAACACAATGTTGTGTTGGGCACAAATCATGCTAATGTGTCTTTACATTGGCTAAATCCTCATTGTGTCACTGACATTTGTTTGTGACATTTCATCAAATGCAAGCAACACTGGATTGGAATGACCTTGTGGTCAGAAACTGTTGTATTGACATGTGTCTGTTTATTTGATGTGGGATTCCTTTTGTGGGGTAGGCAATATGGCTCCAGCTAATGAAGTAGACCTAATTTAATGTTGCCTATTGTAGAGGATAATGTTAGATGTATCCCTCCTTCCATGTTTCAAATGTCTGCAACTGATTATGTGATCACTGACACAGAAACATTGAGTCTTGTCTTATTTGCTATGTTTCTGACATCATGTCAGCCTATGATTTGAAAAATGGAATAAAAATGTTATCAGACCAGACACTTGTATGTATGTGTTGTTGTGACATTCTAGTGTTCCAGAGTTGAACATTGTTTACATATTACATACCCATGCTTCCAGAAGTACCTAGTTTTGGCTTTGCAAAGTTCACATGGTAGTACATTTATATTTGTATATGTGAGAACTACAACAGGAGACAATGATTTGGTGATTTGTGTATTTAAAGAAGTGAACAAGGATAAGATCAAAAAGTGAAATAGTCATGGTGGATTTAACAATCGTTGTAGAATCCAAATTGTCTGGAGTCCAAAGTCCAAATATACTACCCCCAACAGATATTGAAAAGTAAGCAGGAATAGTCTACAAAATAAATGTGCTGAACATACAGGAGGAAATTAGGGTCGAGATCTCTTGATGGCAGTGGTGGGTGTCTTGCCATCCCCACCTCTTGGGTTTTTGTGTGGACGTCCCCTCTTTTTGCTGCAGGGGGGATCCGCAGCTGCTGAGGCAGGGGTGCATGCAGACATGTCCTCATCTGACAGGGCCTCCCTTCCTGTGACTGCGGCAGATGTTGATGGCCTAGATGGACTTTGACCACAGGAAGGGGTAGGTGCAGGTTGAAAAGCCCTGCAGAGGGTAGTATTGATGTCCCGCAGCACCCCAACCAGGGAGGCCATGTTGGTGGTGATGCCTCGGTGTGGATGCCGGCAATCTCCTGCTATGTGTTCCCCTGCATCTGCTTAATTTCTCACATTTCTGTAAGTATCTTGCCCGTCACACCTTGGGAGTCCTGGTAGACTCACAGGACTTGAGTAATGGTAGCCTGGGTGTCAGTGGCCTCAATGGGTTCACTCTGCAGGTCCACAGGCACCCTCCCATGACCCCAGGGGTCTATGCCCTTTGGCACAGGCTGCACCCTCCCACTGGGTCCTGGTTCCTCAGTGACTGGGATGGTGAGAGCCACCTCATAATCCAGGACTGGGGGCCACAGGATGGTACTGACTGGGCTAGGTACACAGTTGGGGGTGCAGGGGTTGGCTATGTTGTTGCAGCTGGGGTGGGAGTTATTGTTGTGGGCTCAGTGAGCCCCACTCTTGCCATCTGCCCAGGCTGTCCAGATGCGCCAGGACCGTCATCAATGTCCACATCTCCAGGAGTGTTGTCATCACTGAGGGCTTCATCCTGGGGTTGAGCAGAAGTCTGTTCGGTGTCCAACCGCTGGGCAGGTGCTGTGGCCAATTGACCAGTTGAGAAATATAGAACATTGTTGTTGGTGGAAGTAAGGCATCTGCATCCACATTGTTTGTGTCAAAGTACATAGAGACTTAGGATGAAACAAAATATGTAGAGAATAATATTGTCATCTATTTGCTACAAGTTGGTTACTAGACATTTGCAGACATTCAATTCATGTAGTAGATTTTATCAGCTCATTAGATTGGCTGAGATGTGGCATTTTGGCTTTAGGGATAGACATGACAACTTCAAAACAGTACAAACAACACAGTGTTGTCATAACGTGTATTTGACCATTCCAAGGCCTAATTGTGTAAAATGCAGGGAAACACACACCTTGATTGTATATTTAGCATTGTTCATCATATGAGGAGTGCAGAGTCAACAACTCCCCTGCCATTGCCAATCAGCTGAGTTTCCTTCATGGCTTACAAATATTAGGGGTACACAGTTGGTATGGTGTCGCTCATGCCAACAATAGTTTCAGTTGATGAGACCAGGACACTATCAAGCAAAGTGTTCAGACATGTGTCTGAGTGGAGCATTGTATGTACAATGCACAGTCCATGATTACTGAACATCAGTTGTAACATGGCAGACAAGTGAGAAGGGTCAAAAGGAGTATATCATCTTGGTTAGAATTCCAGTCACAGGGCCTCATCGTAGTAGTGGTAGCTTTTCTATCTCAACTTATCAACACTTGACAAATGGTGACTTGCATGATCAGTGACCATCAGCTGTAACATGGCAGACAAGTAAGAAGGGGCAAAAGGAGTATAGCATATTGGTTAGATCTCCAGTCACAGGGCCTCATGGTAGTTGTAGTGCAATCTGTGTCAACTTACCAACACTTGACAAATGGTGACCTGCATGATCAGTGAACATCAGTTGTAGCATAGTAGATAAGTGAGAAGGAGTAAAAGGAGTATAGCATCTTGGTTAGAGTTCCATTCACAGGGCCTCATGGTAGTTGTAGCGCAATCTATGTCA
The DNA here is from genome assembly GCA_963921515.1 of Calotriton arnoldi. Classification (NCBI taxonomy): domain Eukaryota; kingdom Metazoa; phylum Chordata; class Amphibia; order Caudata; family Salamandridae; genus Calotriton; species Calotriton arnoldi. The sequence goes on from CAWUFW010006556.1 coordinate 1,049,847, forward strand.
CCTTACCAACACTTGACAAATGTTGGCCTTCATGATCAGTGAGCATCGTTTGTAACATTGGAGGCAAGTGACTAGGGACAAAAGGAGTATAGCATATTGATTAGAGTTCCATTCACAGGGCCTCATGGTAGTTTTAGCGCAATCTATGTCACCTTACCAACACTTGACAAATGTTGGCCTTCATGATCAGTGAGCATCGTTTGTAACATTGGAGGCAAGTGACTAGGGACAAAAGGAGTATAGCATATTGATTAGAGTTCCAGTCACAGGGCCTCATGGTAGTTGTAGTCACTTCAATCTCACATTACCAACACTTAAAAAACAGCTAGTGTTACATACTTGTTGGCAACATGCATTTGGGATGGACCATACATTTACATATTAACACATATCAGGGGTCCTGGGATGATATATGTATGGTAATCCACTTCCAGACCCCATTCCAACATGTGGCATGTCATGGAGATTGATACATGTGCTTTTATATGCAACAATACACAGTAACACAGACAAACCAACATCTCTGATACTTTGAGTATTGCATGTTAGGAAAGTAGATAGACAACACAATAGCAAAAGCAGAGTTGAGAGCAAACAGGACATTACGGTATTGTTACACTTAGTGAAGTGCAACTTACAAGACTCCACTCCCCCAGGTATTCGTGTCAAGCCCTCAGAATGCAGGATGGCCAAGACCTTCTCCTCCCAGGGAAAGAATTGTAATGGGGCACTGGGAGGGTCATTGCCAGTCCTCTGGGCCTCCAAGTGGTGGTTGTTGAACCGGGTACGCGCATTCAGCCTGAGGTCATTCCACCTCCTCCTAATTTCCAGCTGTGTGTGCAGGGTGGTACCAACAACATTCACTCTGTTGACTATCCTGTCCCACAATTCCTTTTTCTTACTGAGAGGAGTATGCTGGACTTGGGAACCAACAATTTGGGGTTCTACTCTAATGATATCATCCACCATGACTGTCAACTCAGCCTAAGTGAACTGTGGGTTTTTGGGGCCAGGCATGACAAAGAAAAACATCTAAGTGACTACATGAAAGGCAATACAAACAAGTGATATTGGTTGAAACCTACAAACATAAAATTAGAGGTGGTGGAGAGTGCTAAATGGTGAGATGAAATAAATGAGGTTACCTTAGGTCACAACGGGGTTTCCTATCTTCTGTGCTCTAGATGAGAAGCAAGGGATCCTGGTCAGGGGTGGTGTGTGTTTTAAAGTGTGATTTGCCAGCGTGTCCACTTGGCAAAAGCACATTCGCTGTATAGTTTTTTTATCCATCCAATGGTCGCTTTTGTGGTGATTTATTGCGAGCATAATGCGGCGGTCTACTGCCATTGGGTATCTGCCCCTGGGAGACCACCAGTATGACTGTGTAGTCGTAATAGGCTCTGTGGGTACACTGCATCCCTGACAGCATTGGAGTATGCATCACCAGCTTTGCAGACCACCGCGGCCCTGGCGGGAATAGCGCTGTAGTCGGTTTCGGCATTTCAGACAGCACAACTCGGAATATGGCGTCCGGAAGACCGCCATCGCTGCGGTGTCCTAGAGGCCGCAGAGGTCTGGCGGGCGGACAGCCAAACTCGTAATCGGCCCCAAAGTGCATTGTGGGTGCTTTAGTCCCTGATGTACTGTGAACTTTATATGGCTTTTTCCGTCCACAAAAGCTGTTTTGGGTTTGATTGGATGCACTCTCAGGCCCCATAACTTCCTGAAGCACTCCTAAACTTAGATTACATCATCTCTGTGCTCTTTCTTAGTTTAATATTCAATGTGGTTCTAACTGTATAAACACAGATCACTTCATAGATATCAGGTATCCTCTTGTGAGGCTGCATCAAGACAGCCACATGCTTTTTTATGGACATGTTCAGTAGTTTCAGCCTAATCCACACACGTAAACACTTCAAATATAGGACAGACTGCACTCACCTCTGTCCATCAGTTAGAATTGAATGATTAAGCAGCCTCTCACTCATTTATTTTCTATTCAATTTCATGCAGAGGCATAACAACAAAATGTATTAAGAGCACAACTCTAGTCCTCATGATCAAACAACTCTCCATATAGGCTCCACGACAAACACTCTCTGATCCATCTATGGCACTGCAAGGAGCAGTGTGAGACCACCCCACAGATGTGCTTTTATGCCTTGTTAGGAGTATGAAGCTTACACCTCGTTAGGAGTATGAAGCAATGTATAAATACATCTACAATATGGTAGAACATTCTCTAAACCTATAGCATTGTGAGGGTGTAATAGTGGCAAAAGAGAGCTAGGAAAATCTCTATTGACATAACCTATCCGTGAGTTGTCTTAGACCATTATTCAAAGCTGTGTTTGAAAATCGGATCGATGGGCAAATGGATATTTTTACACAGATTAGAATTCTGAACTGTGCATTGATGGCCATATTCTGCAATGCTCTCCTGGCACGTTTCAACAGAAAAATGAGAAAGATGAAATCATTAAGGATGAAATGCCAAGGCATAAATGCAAAACATATGATAATCTGTGTGATAAGCATATATTTCACATGTTAATCTTCATTCTGAGGTGGGGAACTCAGGAGAAATTGTTACCCAATCATTACCCCACACCACAGAAGCTTTAATTACCATGTGCACCAATAGTCACCCAAATTCTACATAACTTGAAACCAAACCCTTAGTCTCAAAATCTGTGTTTGTGCTTCCATCATAATGATAGGCACACAGGTACATAGCTTACAGTATATCAGTCTCAGTTTGATGTCATCAAGCCCACCTAGTTTCCCCATTTTTAGGTTAAGCCTAGGCAGCTCGCTTGCGCTGTCTGCAAGACCTTTTGTATTCAACAAAACAACTTTATTCCCGCATGCTATTTACCATTCAGTCACTCAGTAGCGGACGGTGGTGGGAGTGCCGCCGGGCGCTGAAGTGGGGCGGGGGGTAGTAAACTACGGATTATGGCCGATTACAGGTAAGTACACATATAAATAAATAAAACTAATTTCGTTTCTCGCGCTGCATCGCCAAATGAAATGCAGCGTGAGAAACGAAATTCGTTTTATTTATTTATATGTGTACTTACCTGTAATCAGCCGTAATCCGTAGTTTACTACCCCCCACCCTGCCCCTCCCCCGCCCCACGTCAGCGCCCTGCGGCACTCCCACCACCATCCGCTACTGCAGTCACTCCTACATCGCTGTTCTTTGCTGACTCCTATGTCGTTCACGCAGCCGATACCTCACTTCTGGTCAAGGCAAAAGAGCACCGGCCGAGCACAGTCCCCTTACACTTACTTTATTTATCTCTTGTTTTAGAGAACTGTTTTTTAAAAAGGTTGCTTTATGCCGGTCGCTGCTTCTGCCCTCCCACCACCATCTGACACAAACGCAACGTTTCCCTTAATCAGACTGCACACCTGTCGCAGCTTCCACCCACCCTCTGACACAAATGCTGCGTTTCCCTTAAACAGCGAATGAGCACGTCGACTACATATATATAAATTTAGGGGCATATTATCTAAAAAGTGCGCTAAACATCGCAAAGCGTGTTTAGCGAGCACTTTTTTATCGCCGGCTATCGTCGGAATAATTTGCCATGCTAACGCTGTATTAGCGACATTTAGCGCTATGGCGATAATTATTCCAGCCATAGCGGTGTTTTCCATGAAACATCGCTGGTTTTCCAGCGATGTTTCATGGAAAGCGGCGATAACCTTGCTGATACGACCCTGTGGTCGTATCAGCATAATCCACCCCCATGTTAGATATGGCTAACACCTGCTAATTGCAGGTGTTAAATAAATGGCGATGACCCCGGTTAGCGCGACTTTTCACGTCGCTAACTGGGGCCATGGCCACCTTGCTAATAGGCGATAGGCCTGTTAGCGGGTGTTTCCCAGGTTTGTTCGTCGGGAACGCCCACTTTGCATGTCATTAGCGATAAATATCGCTGACATGCAAAGCGGTAAAAACACGGGCGCTAATGCCCGAAAACTGTCTCTAACTGCTGTTAGAGACAGTTTGCTGATAGAGGCGATAAGAATATCGCCGCTTTAGCGGCAAAAGTGCCGCTAAAGCGGCGATAGTGCCCTTGCTAATATGCCCCTTAATCCTTTATATTTATTTAGCTCAATACTTTAATCGAAAGTGGGGCATTAATCACAAAACCGTTTTTCGAATGTATGGGCTCCGTCATTTCACTGATAACATGCACGTTTGCACCCAACATCATTGGTTTGTGGGCTGAACTTGTTTTGAAATTCTTTTCATTTTTATTCGTGCTTTTTTTGTTTTCTTGCCCGTGAAGTCGATGGGGCTTGCTGGGGAGACAGCACATGCAAGTTTTTGGTGTTTAGGTACTGTCGTTTTGCCAGTCTTTAAGCAAATATGGCACCCGTAACAGAGCTGAAGCTGCTCTGTGTCACTGATACAGAGTCTAAAAACAACTACAACACTCCAGCCCCACAGTCTTTTCCAGGGGCATTCAGAAATACACAAACGTGATGGATGGCAAACTTGACTTAATAACAGCCACTGGCAAGTAGTTTGGGCCCAAAAAGCATTGGGAGGTACGGGGCTCTGGCATACTAGGGAATACAGCTTGGTGCCACTGTACAGATCTAATATTAATCGACTAATTTAAGGATCCAATATCAATTAGGTGGCTATATAGGTTGATGTGTTTGGTGGATACTTTTTTTTACAGGGAGAATATATGGTTTGTTATTAGACAGGTAAAAAAATTCAATACATAATATTGTAACTTCCAAGTATAAGCAGCAAGGAAATCCCGAGAAGTGGTGTCACTCACGGTAATTGAAAGCTGCGCTGCTTCCCAGATAGTCTTCTTGGTTTGCAGAAGCAGGGTCGTGCGCCTAATGGCCCAGGAGCTTATATGACTTACTTAGGGGAGTTGTTCCCGCTAAGGCAGCTAGTGTGTACAGACTCGCCCTTTTGGGAGAAGTATGCGGCTTTTTTTAGGGCTGGAGTCCCGCACATGTTGCTCGGCTCTCACATCTAAGTTAAGTGTAATGCATTTGAAAATTGGTACATATGACACCACCAGTTCTGTCACTGTTCATGCCTCCTAACTCTGAGTTGGATGTCGCTTAGGCGTTAAGGACCTTGTTTAAATTTTACTTTCGGTTCAGAGTGCTTTGTTTCTTTGCTTCATTAAACCAATTCTTTAAGCTAAGTCATTACTTCAGTGTTACCAACCCTGCTTTGATGCGAAAGCAACCCCACCGAAAGACTGCGAACTACTGTGTTAGAAGGTTTTGTCATTTTGACGACTGCTTCTGAGGTCAGTGGCCTTGCTTATTTGATACTTGAACATGATTCTTGAGTCCAAAGACTTGCATGAGGCTTCATAATTGTGAAACGGCGTCACATAGTAGCCTGATGTTAGTTGTTAGACTGTTTGCATATCTCCTCTGCTGGCCTCTGCTGCTCCCCACCGTCATGTGATGATTGACAGCAGGGACCCTTACACCCATGTGGCATCAGCCCACTGCAGCTTGCTGTTCATGCTGCTGCTCGCAGTGATGTTTTCACGCATATTTGTTTGTGTTCAGGTCCATTCGTCGCAACCTGCTTTAGGATGTTGTGAGTACTCCAGCACTAAATGGGCCTACTTAGGCAAAGTGTCAAAACCTTTGCCACTGAGTTCATTTAAAAAAAAAAATTCATCTCGTTTAAGGCTTCTCTGATGCTTTGGAATACATCAGTCCTTCGTGCAACTGGCATCGGGTTACTGCTTTTGTAACAGAACCTTTTGTTATTTGCAGTTAATAAATCACAATTTTTCTAGTATAGCGCATCTCTTACACATAGGGATTAAATACATGAAGGATTATTTTACATCTAAAATTGTATTTGCGATCATCACATATTCAATTCAATCTCATACATATGTTGTACACAGAAAGCAATGCTTTTTTCATTGCAGCGTCCTGTTTTAATATTTTAGTGTGTAATGTTTTAGTCTGCCCATTTCATTGTCTCACACATAACTGTACAGAAACTGCAACACACATCCCCTCCATACCACACGTTTCCATGCCACACAATCCCACAACTAACAATTCCAATCCAAACCACATAATTCCACACCACTCCATAACACAAGGGTAAAAGACATTTTCATTTACAATACCAATAGCTCTAACTCTAGCAAATGCGAGACCAATTGTATTGCAAACTCTTGTTCTATCTGCTGTAACCTCATATGCTGAGAAACATAGCTAAATCCACTAAAACATGTTTGTTGTAATCCTATCAGGTTTGACAAAAAAGGTTTAAAATGCACAATTAATCACTCTATTTTCTTGTATATCTTCTGAATAGACCCGCCCCATTGATAGATGTCTTATCCTCGCTTCCGTTGGTTGACATGTTAATCCCGTCTGCACCGGCCAATGTTCTGTCAAATTGACTCCTGCACAGGGACATGTGCAGTTGTATGTACTCTCTATTATAATCTACTCAGGAAAATCGAGAGTAAATAACCTACATTCCAAACGATGTGTTTCACAGCATACATACCTATAAGTGTGCCAATTAATCAGGGAATTGTAAGCGCGCTACTCACCCGTGAGGGTTTCAAGGCGCTGAGGGGGGGGGGTCCGCAGATCTGTTTAGCCGAAGAGCCAGGTCTTGAGGGTCTTCCTGAAGGTGTTCAGGGAGGGCGCGTCTGATGTCTGCCGGTAGCTCGTTCCAGGTCTTGGCTGCAATGTGAGAGAAGGATCTTCCGCCTGCTCTGGCTTTGTGGATGCGCGGGGTTTCGGCCAGTGCGAGGTTGGAAGATCGGAGGTTTCTTTTGGGTACGTGGAAGTTGATTCTGTCGTTGAGGTATTTGGGTCCGTTGTTGTGTAGGCATTTGTAGGCGTGAGTGAGGATTTTGAAAGTGACTCTTTTCTCGACGGGGAGCCAGTGGAGACTTCGTAGGTGTTGGCTGATGTGTTCGTGTCGGGGGATGCCGAGGACGAGTCTGGCGGCGGTGTTCTGTACTGTCTGGAGTTTGCGGAGTAGGGACTTGTTGATGCCGGCATAGAGTGCGTTTCCATAGTCCAGTCTGCTGGTGATGAGTGCGTGGGTGACTGTCTTCCTTGACTCAGGGGGATCCACTTGAAGGTCTTGCGGAGGATGCGGAGGTTGTTGAAGCAGCTGGAGGTGACGGCGTTGACCTGTCGGTTCATGGAGAGTGATGAGTCGAGTATGATGCCGAGGTTCTTGGCGTGGTCTGAGGGGGTATGTGGGCTTCCAAGGGCGGTCGGCCACCAGGTGCTGTCCCATGCAGAAGGGGTGGTACCGAGGACGAGGACTTCTGTCTTCTCGGCGTTGAGCTTCAGGCAGCTGTTGGTCATCCAGACTGTGATGTATTGCATTCCTTTCTGGAAGTTGAGTTTGGCAGTGGTGGGGTCTTTGGTGAGGGAGAGGATGAGCTGGGTGTCGTCGGCGTAGGATACGATGTTGAGGCCGTGTTGTCGGACGATGGCTGCGAGGGGGCCATGTAAATGTTGAAGAGGGTGGGGCTCAGTGATGAACCCTGTGGGACTCCGCAGGTGATTTTCGTGGGGTCGGAGAGGAAGGGTGGGAGTCTGATCCTTTGGCTTCTTCCGGTGAGGAATGATCGGATCCAGTCCAGGGCTGTTCCTTGTATGCCTGCTTCGTGTAGTCTGACGACTAGTGTGCGATGGGAGACGGTGTCGAAGGCCGCTGATAAGTCGAGTAGGATGAGGGCTGCGGAGTGGCCTTGGTCCAGGAGGGTGCGGATGTCGTCTGTGGCGGCGAGTAGGGCGGTCTCTGTGCTGTGGTTGCTTCGAAATCCGGATTGGGACGGGTCGAGGACGGCGTTTTCTTCAATGAATCGTGTCAGTTTCCTGTTGACTGTTTTATCTGCAACTTTGGCTGCGAAGGGGAGGAGGGCGATGGGCCGATAGTTCTTGAGGTCGGTGGGGTCAGCTGTGGGCTTCTTGAGCAGGGGTCTGACTTCTGCGCGCTTCCAGTCGTCTGGGAAGGTGCTTGTTTTGAAGGTGGTGTTGATGGTGCATTGTAGTTCGGGTGCGATGGCGGCCACGGCTCTGTGGTAGATGTGAGGGGGGGCAGGGGTCAGTGGGGGCCCCCGAGTGGATGCTTTTCATGGTCAAGGCGGTGTCTTCGGCCGTGATCGGTGTCCAGTTGGAGATGGTGGGCTGGCTGGTGTTTCTGGGGGGCGGGGGTCCGTCTGTGGCACCTGGTGGATGGTCGATGAAGTTGTCGTAGAGGTTTTTGATCTTTTGGTGGAAATAGGTTCCAAGCCTGTCGCAGAGGTCTTGGGATGGGGTGATGTCTGTGGCTTCGCTGCGTGGGTTGGTGAATTCTTGAATGACACTGAAAAGTTCCTTGGAGTTGGTGGAGTTGGCCAGGATTTTGTTGTGGATGAAGTTCCTTTTGGTGGCTCTGATCTGGTTGTGGTAGTCTGTCATGGCGTCCTTGTAGGTGGTGTGGTTTTCGGTTGTCTTGGTGTTTCTCCAGTTCTTCTCCAGGCGTCTGCAGGTGCGTCTGGCTTCTTGGAGAGCGGTTGTGAACCAGGCGGCTTTCCTGGGGCGTTGTCTGTCGGGCTTGCGTAGCGGGCGAGCTCATCTGCGCAGTTGGAGATCCAGGTGTGGAGTTCTCTGGCTGCGTCATTTGCGCTGTTTGCGTCGGGTGCCCAGGTGTGGTTGTCTCGGTTGAGGGTGGAGTTAAGTTGCTCGTCGGTAACCTTGCTCCAGTTCCTTCGTGGTGGGCGTGGGGCTGGTTTGGGTGCCTTGGGTTTGTTGATGGCGAAGTGTACGCAGTGGTGGTCGGTCCATGGCGGCTGCGTTGTGTGGCTGAAATGGACGCTGTTTCCTGCCGCGAAGATGGGGTCGAGGGTGTGTCCTGCTCTGTGGGTCGGTGTGTTGATGAGTTGTTTAAGTCCGATGCTGGCAAGGTTGTCACGAAGGATAGTGGAGTTGGGGTCGCTGGGGTTGTCGAGGTGGAAGTTCAGGTCTCCAATGAGTATGTAGTTTGTTGATGTGATCGCGTGGGGTGCGATGAAGTCGGTGATGGTGGAGTCAAAGGGTGTTCGGGGGCTGGGGGGTCTGTAGACGAGGGTTCCTCGGAGTGTGGCTTTGGGGGTGGTCTGGATCTTGAAGTGCAGGTGTTCGGCGGAGGGGAAGGTTTCGCTGGAGGTGGTGAGGTGGAGGGTGCTCTTGTGGGCGATGGCGAGGCCCCCTCCTGGGTGGTTGGGACGGTCTTTCCTCTGGATCTTGTATCAGTCTGGGATGGCGGTGCTGATGTCGGGGGCGGAGGATGCGTTGGTCCAGGTCTCTGTGAAGAAGGCGATGTCGGGCGAAAGAGAGTCGAGTAGGTTCCAGATTTCGATGGCGTGTTTGTGTACGGAGCGTACGTTGAGGAGGATGCATTTTAGGGTGTCGCCGGTGCTGGCGTCGGCGGTGTTGGAGGCCGGGGTGGCGGTGAGGGTCTGGCAGCAGTGGAGGCAGGAGAACTGGCCGTGGGTCGTGTTCGGCGAGGCCTGTTGGCATTCTCTAAGTCTTCCAGGGTTGAGTGCGAGGAGGGTGGTGGTGTCGTAGCGATGGGTAGTGGGAGGGCCAGGGTTCCTGGTGCTGGCCGCGGTCGGGTCACAGACGGGCGCAGACGGGCTTGCCTTTGGTGCGCCGGCGGCGCACCGGCGGCGCGACCGCGCAGCGGCCGCCATTAAGTAGGGGAGGTGGGAGGGAGGAGAGGCTGGGAGGCGGGAGCAGGGGAATTCCGGGGGGAAATTCCGGAGGGGAAATTCCGGGGGGGAATTCCGGGGGGGAGGGGCCGCAGGGGCAGCAGCGGCAAAAGGCAAAAGGAACAGGCAGGCACGAGAAAATAAAACAGTGGTCGAATTAGAGCAAGACACAGATGGGCACAATAACAGTGGCACAACAGGGAAAAAATTAAGAAAAAAAGCGTCTGAGAAAGGTTACGGTGGTTGGAGGCAGTCTGGTCCCAGTTGGAGCGGGCAGCAGGCGCAGGAGCGGGCAGCAGCCTCGAACCTCCCAAGGAGGAGGTCGGGGTCTGGAGGCAGGAGATGGCACAGCGGAGAAGTGGGGAGAGAGTGGACCTAGACCGATTTTGCCAAGTGTACATTTTAGTTACCTATCTGCTGCCCACTATTTCTTGAAGACATGCACATAGTCTTTCTCCAAATATTTATTAGACTGAATCTCCAAATAAATTTCATTTGACGTTCCAGAGCGCAACTGTTCTGCGCGTAAATTTCTAGTGTAGCTTTACCGGCAGCTTTCAAAATGTAGATTTAACTTGTGAAAAACTGTGATGCCGATTGAAAACAGATGGATTCTTCTAATACCGCCCTCTGCTGCACGGTTCTCCGAGTGGAGGGACGCTGGGCTCACAGTCTCTGGGATGCGACATCTTACTGCATTGAATAATAGCGACATCTACTGTTTAGTTTACGAACAGCTACCACTGTTGTAATTAAATGCCTGTGTTAGCAAAACAAAAATCAACGTCACTCACCACAACCTTTAATATGTGCAAAGAAGACCTTGATTTTCCACTACACCGATCACTAAATGCAAAATTAGGCATGAATTGCATTTTTTTAAGGTCTCTTGTGAGAACCAGCCGAGCCTTGCTAAGATGCCTCCCTCAAGGATCTGCAAACACCCAATGCTAATGCGTAAAATGCATGGCATGCTGGTTGCCTCCTTTTTCCCAATTAACTTACATTTGGTCAAGATAAGAAGGACTAAATACTGCACAGTAGATGCATTCCGAGGTGTGTACAGAGATGGTTTCACTGGTTTTCATGCGTATGACATTTGTTGTGGTGAGCCTCAGCAAGGCCTACCAGTGCTTAGGGGTTCTCCCTTCTCTGCACAGAGTCCTTAGACACTTAGGAAGAAGTTGGCACAGAAACTGAAATATAAAAGACAGAGTTTATTAAACCTTATAAGGTGGAGCTAACATTCACACATCACCCTTCAGTAATGCATGAAGTAGCACACTGAATGGAAGGATCCTGGTCCTTTTATACCCACACAGGGGCTCAAATGAAGGCGGTACAAACACAAATGCTGGTTGTAGGTACATATAAGGTCATACAGAGAATGCACAGTCGACAAGTGGGTGGAGAAAACAGTTTCTACTTTTAGTAGACACATCCTGACATTTATAAACTTGAAACAGCTGCAAGCTCAACTGAGCATGTGCAAAGCAAGAGGAACTAAAGTTAACTTGTCTCTAGGCAGATTTCAAGAGCAGTTAACAGGAAGGTAGGACAGAGCACATGGCGAGCACATGGTAGCACATGGCAGCCAAAATGGCTGACAGAAATACAAAATGGATTCCACAAAGCGGACAATTTAGCCTCTGAATACAGGCTGTCTTTAGCCAATGCTTAACTTAAGTGCTGCCAAATTACAACATACGGCCCTTTCAGCATTGGCTGAAGACATTCGTTTATCTGGGGTAATCTAAATATTCATCCCGTACATCTATTAACATTATTTCGGCCACCTCTTTATTCAACATTTGTTGGGCCTTTGTTTCAGCAACGTTCCCTCTTCCCAGGTATACAAGCAGAGATGCAAATGGAGCAAAGCATTGGACCACATTGGATACATACACAGCATGTAAAAAGTATTAATCATTACACACAGGATAGTCAGTAGCTTCCAGCTCCAAGCAGAAACAAGAGTCCAAAATCATCTAGTCTAATTCTAAGTTTCAGGGCTCTGATGTATTTCAGTGACTATCTATTTCAATTAATAGCCAACAGCACATACTTAATAAAAACATTTTCAATAGACTTTTCCAGTATTTCTTATGAGGGCTAAATTATCAATTAATATACTTAAGGAAAGAGTAAAGTAACATGCTCAGATGAACTTTTCTCGTGCAGAATAAACATTACTCTTAAAAAATATTAAAGCAATCAGACATATTATTACAAAAAACAATTGTGGCTCCGGGGGACCAGGAGGACCACACAGGGCCATAGGAATTAGGACAAGGAGCCGCAAAGGGCTGCTCCTCCAAAAAAAATGGGACGACCAAAGGGGTACATTACTAACAACAACAAAAAAGTCCTTGAACCAACCAGCCAGAGGGGAGTCTTCTCCCTGTGTCCGTTTTGAGCCTCACAGGCAGGCTCTTGTTGTTCCCACGGTGGAGCTGCACAACTCGCAACTCAAGAATCACGGAGAAGAAAAAGTCTTTCTTTCAGGATAGGGCAATCACCCCCCAGGGCAAATACCCTCAATGATCCTATCCAGTGTCTCAGGCAGTGCACCAGTTTTCTTCACTTTAATCTAACAGGCACCAAGGGCATAGCACCTGTACCCTAAACTCAAGTCCTTCCCTAACTCCTGTATTTGCACTTCTGGCGCACTGCTCTTTTGTTGGGGCCACAAATTGTACCCAATGTGCTCGGGCATCTCTTGATCAACAAACAAAGGCGTAGACTTGCATTCACTTTGGGACCAGGATTAAGAGGCCTGAAGCAACCCTTGTTTCAAAGGGGTCACCTCAAGCAAAAGCCTCCTTGCCGTCCTTATCGGTCTGTGACTCTCTCAGCTGGGCGGCATCAAAAACTGGATCCACAGAAAGATTTCTTCATCCTGATTTGTGACCCCGTCTTTCGCCCAAGACAGTGGCAGGGGTACACACTTCACGTCCCAGTGCTTCCGCCTTCACTGAGGTCCTAGTTGCCAGCAACGCCTGTGCTGGTTACCTTCACTTTGGCTTCAAGCTGCAGTGGCGCTGACTCCCCAGGCTGGATCTGATGTCCGGGCCCCTCTGGCAATGGTTGTAAGGCAGCAAATATCTATTGGTGGACAGAACAAGAGGTCTTTAGACAAGGCACAGAAATAATCTAACAACAGAGAGGATAGTCTCAGAATACTTCCTTAGTCTTGGGGCGCCCCATACATTAGCAAGGCACCCAAGAACCACTTCATCTATCTGAGAGTAGAAAACCCTGGACCTATTGGCAAGTATAAAAGGAACGTTTTGGTGAACTGACAAGAGTAATACATCACCCAATCCCAAACAGCCAAGGAAGTCTGTGTTCATTTACTAAATTCTGAGGAAAAGAGAAAAACAATACAGACATACTCCAAATACTTACATTGGTGTATTCCTATATTACCAATCTGAAGAACCCTCAAGAAAAAGGAAATGTTCTACACTTTTACTCATAGATTTTACATTACTTGTACAGGACTGCAGACACTTGTAAAATAATTTCTCTTACATGTTATGCTTAGGACCATGCTCTCATGTTATAGGTGCAGCAGGAAAATCTAAAACTGCTAATTTAACAGGGATTCTTATTGCAAAAAGAACTAAACTTCAACATAGTGGGTACTTTTTCTCCAGCAGAACATGTTATGACAAACAAACTCCTATAAAACAATATTTTCCTTCAAAATGTTTGCTAAGGATCACATGAGCGTCTTTCCTGCATTGTACTTTTTACAATCTGGACTATGCAACATAATTTTCAAAAGGAAAAAAAACCTATCTCCAGCTCTAATAAGGGCTGTCAGCTTATTTACAGAGACTAGCTAATAAAAGACTAGCAATGCCCTTGCAAAACTGTATAGAACATGAGAATAACATAAACAATAATAGTGTTGCCACCTGAGATTTTTGAACAGAAACCCCCACTATACAATTTTCCTTAAAGATCAAATAAGGGAACATCAATCTGTTCTACTCATTCTTTCATACAGGATGGGCAGTAACATAGCTTATGTTTCATCTTTTTATTAATTCTAACAATTTTAAAACAGTATTACAGAATAGCCAATTGTAATTGTAATTGTAAGTAGCATTTATATAGCGCAGCTGTCACCCAACGGGCATCCTGGCGCTGGGATTACCTAAATCACTGTGCAGCTATAAAACTATGAATCATCATGCGCCAATCTCTCAAGGCTATTCTTTTGGAAAGAGCCTGGTTTTTAGCTTTTTCTAAACTGCAGTAAGTCATCAGTCTGTCTGAGTTCACTTGGTAGTTCATTCCATAACCTTGCGGCTGCATGACCAAATGATCTACCTCCTAGTCGGGTTTTCTTGACTCGTGGGGTACATACTAGGTGGGCTGCCAAGGAACGAAGACTTCTAGCTGGGGAGTACCAAGTAAACATTCTCTGTAATGGTTTAGGCCCCATTTTGTGTGCCGCCTTATGAACAATGCAAAGTGCCTTAACTGTCACATGGCCATTTCCTAGACAGCTTTAGACAGACTCAAAAAAAGTGAGAAAAAGAAGAGAGAAAACATAATTTTGCCTACTCTTAATTTGTAGAGGAGCTAGCCTCCTTCCCCCATTTTGACAGTAGGAAAACCTGAAACAGGTTTTACTTCTGTCAACACTTTCAACCCTATTTGTAGCAACTGGGCACAAACAAACTTGTAGGAGATATCTTAGAAAGTGGCTATTCTCTGATTCAGTCTAACATAATGCAAATTGAGTTAACTTTAAACCAATTTCTACAGCAATTGTACTAGATTAACATGAGGGCGCATGAATGCAAACTAAAATCCATTTCCTCCTTATCGTAGCCCCTACACAGTATTCTTTAAACTAAAACCATTATTTTATATAAATGGCAGATCAATGTTCAACTGAGGGTTGTCTTCCTTTCGTGGCATAGGACTGCGCAAAACGTGTGTTTGCCAAAAATAGGAAGCAAAGCTTCTCTTTCTCTCTTTGCGCTATCATCTCGTCTTTCAAAAAATCTTTCGAAGGTCGAAGTATCCAAGCAAACATTACCCTTCAGCCTGCTAAGTAGCTAAATACAGAACTCCGACCTTTGACCCGTTCAGCAGCTGCTCGTTTTTGTGTGCAAGGCTTGCCATGCGGTTTTGTATTGCAAAGCAACTCTGGAGAATCACAGCGAAAAGCAGTCCTATACTTATTCTCAGTTATGTACAGTGGTGTGCAATCTAGTAATGCAGAGGCAGCTGTTTATTTTATACTTGCATATATATACTTTTATTGAAGCCTAAGAGCACGTTAAAACTGCCTTGAGTGGTAGAACTGCTTGTAAAATTGTGAATTTTAGCTCAATTTCGACTTTGGTGGTAGGGGCACTTAAAAATGAATATCCTACAATATTTTTGCATAATAGGAACCCCCAGAGTGTTCTCTAGATAGCCCAGGAATGGGAAATCAGAAATGCATAAGATATACCCTTTTAAAAACAAGTTTTGTACGGCTGGGTAAAGTGACATTTCACATTTAAGTTCCCTTCTTATTGCGGTACAGCACTGCTTAAATTCAACTTTGATGCTAGGAATTCACAGTATGATGATTAGGCTTTATAAAGATGAAAAAACGAATTTAAAGCATTTATTTTTTGCAATATATTTTTTCCCATATAATTAAATTTTATTTTTTATCAATAAAACCAACCATTTTGATGATTCCACATTGGAAAAGCAAGCTTCATTCGTAGCCTATCATATTTAAACACATTCATTCATAACCCTAAGCACAGAAGCCTTACTTGAAACAGGAAAAGTCTGCGCCACTTTTAATGGACAGTTATCATTTAACATCGGAACCATAGATATACTTATGTAAAGAAGGCATTAAGAAAGGAAATCCCTACTTTCAATTTTGTTCTCTGTTATCCAAAATAATGAAACTGGTGTTTTGAAACTTTTAAAATAATGCAGGCCTGTATACCTACACTGACTTAAAATATCGCTGACGCAGCATTCCTGTCTGTGGCCGTGAGCAGGAATAGCCATATGCTATTTATGCAGCTGTTGTGTGTCAGCAGGCGTCGAATTTTCACGCCTTTCTCAGGAAAAAACCCCTTTATTATTTGAAATACCCTGACAGAGTTAAATCCCCATTTGCTGTGTCAAACGGTTTCTTTCAGTTAGTCAGTTTAAACACAGCTGTCGGAAAGCTTTTTCTCGGGTGCTGAGAGAAAAGCATGTCACAGTCTATTTAAAAACTGAGGCATTTCAATGCAGTCAAATCTATCTTTCTATAATGTATATTTAGTTCAGCAACGACCAAATTCACTCATATGATGTGCATGCCTTTTAATGTCTAATACAATGTTTAAAGAAAAGGCTGTAACATTGTGTATTTAAGTCTATTGATTACAAAACACACAATTTCGTTTTTCTACCTCTCTGTATGAGGCCTATTTTAATCCTATTGAATACGAATTCTAATTTTATGTTTAGCATTGTGGCAATTTGCACACATGTATAGTGTCTTACTCTGTCAATTTAATAGTAACATGCAGCTGTTTAGCATATGTTACATAATTTATTTCTGGATTTTTATTTAATATGTAAGTAACTAAATGACATTTTGCATAACAGAATAATGACAGCAAAAAAAAACATAAACAAACTCATTGAGCTCATTCAGACAGTTACAGAAGGACACAACACAGCGCGCTTAAAGCCAGCCATTCGTACACAGAGTACTCACACAAGTATTACCAATGTCAAACCAAAAACCCCACATAGACATTTAAACACACATTGAACCCACAAATCAATACTTAGGACAGCTTACAAAGTGTACGCAAGACCAACCTATTTGTAAATACTAATTGTAAGTCATATTTACAAGAAGAGCTCTCAAAAGTAGCCCAAAAAACTGTTCCATGGTCAAAAAGCTGAAATACGCCAAATTCGCCAGTTTTGGCTGGTAGAACACTCAAAAAGCGCTCTGCATATCACCACTTATGAATGTTACTAAGTGCGCAGATCCGGATCCGTTTTATGTACATATTTAGTTCCATGGGGTACTTAGTCACCAAGGAAGAAATATCTTTTTACTATACCTAAACCTATTTAGGTATCCCCTCTGAGGAGTCAACTAAGTACTTACTAAATCCATATCGGTACCTCCAAAACAGCAACACTTTCTGCGAAGTGTACTGGAAACAGGCATGCCAAAAATAGTGCAGAATATGCAGTATTATAATCAAAGTAGCGCTTAAGGTACTCTTTGTACGTTGCGCTGTTCAAACAATTTCAAATAGAGAAAAATCTCCTCATTACCTGCCTATATGAATTGCAATGCATATATAACTTACAAAACAAATTCCAAAATTGGCCAATCATACAAACAAAGCCACAGTAAGTGTTACTAAAACTACCTTACCAATCAAAGGCATCAAACCAACAGCAAGTGCCGCAAAACGGCTCTTACCAATCAAATGGTGTCCAGGTTCCAACTGCCAAGTTCTCAAATTGACCAAATGGTCACTGCACGGCAAATCAACAGAAGAGATCTCAGTCAAGGACTGGCGCCGCCGAGCTGGTCAGATCAGAAAGAAAGGAAAAACGCCATGGGTGCCAAGACTCAGGTCTCCTCAGGCAGCGATCGCGTCCAAGAGCGAGATTCCAATCCTTCATCTCGACCAGTCCTTCGGGCATCCGAGTCACTGATGAGTCCCACGTTGGAAGCGCCAATTTGTTGTGGTGAGCCTCAGCAAGGCCTACCAGTGCTTAGGGGTTCTCCCTTCTCTGCACAGAGTCCTCAGACACTTAGGAAGAAGTTGGCACAGAAACTGAAATATAAAAGACAGAGTTTATTAAACCTTATAAGGTGGAGCTAACATTCACACATCACCCTTCAGTAATGCATGAAGTAGCACACTGAATGGAAGGATCCTGGTCCTTTTATACCCACACAGGGGCTCAAATGAAGGCGGTACAAACACAAATGCTGGTTGTAGGTACATATAAGGTCATACAGAGAATGCACAGTCGACAAGTGGGTGGAGATAACAGTTTCTACTTTTAGTAGACACATCCTGACATTTATAAACTTGAAACAGCTGCAAGCTCAACTGAGCATGTGCAAAGCAAGAGGAACTAAAGTTAACTTGTCTCTAGGCAGATTTCAAGAGCAGTTAACAGGAAGGTAGGACAGAGCACATGGCGAGCACATGGTAGCACATGGCAGCCAAAATGGCTGACAGAAATACAAAATGGATTCCACAAAGCGGACAATTTAGCCTCTGAATACAGGCTGTCTTTAGCCAATGCTTAACTTAAGTGCTGCCAAATTACAACACCTTTACTCGATGCAATGCTAGGGATTGGGGCCCAGTACAGAAGAGGAAACAAAGAACTCCTACGTATATAGGCCGACAGCAAGACAAATAGGGGACTCTTAAGGATGGCAGTGGTTAGTTGTAAGTTCACACTGGCTGGTTCACGACCTGCCAGTAGAAAGTATTAATGGTACACATGGGGGCATATTCTCAAGGAGCCATCGCCGAGTTAACGGCACTTTATCGCAGCCAAAGTTGCGATAAATTTATCGCCCCATTCACAAGCTGGTGCTAACAGCCCATAACACCAGTTTACCTGCGAAAGCATCCTCAAAAAACATCGCCACAGGTGACCCCTGCAACTATCGCTAATGAGATGCAGAGTAGGCGTTCCCGAGCAAAAAGCCGCGACAACACCACACCTCAACATTCTCAACGACCATCCCGATCAGCGATAAGACCACAAAACAGGCGATAAGGCACGTTAGCAGCAGGAATCTAACACCTGCTCTGACCTGGTGTAAAGTCGGGCGACAACCTGCACCATCAAAGGGAGCCCAGCCCACAGCCACACATGAAGAACAACAGATGCCATGGAGCTACTCACCATGCATCCCGAGCCCCGAGAGGGCAACAACACCCACCGCCACCACTGCCCCCGGACACCCCCCCCCGGACCAACACTGAGGCAGCGCAGACAAAGACAGCGACCCTCCGAAAATGCACCAAGCCCACAGACCCAACACCAGAGAATGTCATTGCCCACTATATGCCCAAAGGGACAACCCTCCTCCGCATCCTGACCACCATAGCCCACAAGCTGATGGTATCAACACAGCGGACAACCAACATCCCACCGCAGACAAAGCTGCTGGCCGTGCTGCACGTGTTGGCCTCTGGTACCCTCCAACCAACCTCCGCCTGAGACGGAGGAGTCACACAGCCTGGCCAATCCAAGTCCCCCACAAGGGTCATGGATGACACCATCAGCTTGGTACCCCACTATCCATACCTCACAAAAACTGCGCAGGAACAGCCGGAGGCCAAGCAAGGTGTGTACGCCACAGCTGGCTTTCCGCACGTGTCAGGGGGCAAGTGACTGCACACATGTCCTACTAGTGGCCCCTTGCGACACTGCACACAATAAGCGCAACAGAAAGCGCATGGATCCCACCAATGTGCAGGCAATAGTGGACCACCGTGGAATCTCCGCCAACGACGTCGCCAACCACCCAGGCAGGGTGCATGATACCTGCACCTCCCGACAGTCCATCATCAACCTGCTCCACCAGGATGGCACCCACGGAAATGCACTGCTCGCTGGCCAATACCAAATGCACACACCACACACCTCAACTCCACAATCATGCAACACACAACACAGGAAATGCACACGTCACAAGCTCACATACAACATGCACACCCACCAGACACGACAGCACAACTCACTGTGGGAACCTGGGTCAGCCATGTACATGAGCCATCTACGGCATGGCACCTCGGACACACAATAGCAGAATGTCGGAAGAGGTGGGGACCAGGCATGTGCGAAGGAGGCAAGGGACTGATGAATGAGAATGTACACAATGCCAAGTGTGGTGTGGATGTGCTGGCCAGACTGCAGTATGCAGACCACACACATATTCATATCGACACACACCGCTGGTGTTTGGAGTGTAGTGGACAGTGGACGCAACCATGTCACCCCAGCCAGTGGGGAAGTTGCGGAAATTAGCTTGTGACGTCCCCCCGTAAGCGTGAGCGGAGTGGGCTGGCCCGGCGTACGCCAGGTCAGCGTAGGGGTGTGAATAAAAGGCACGTAACTCTGGGCGTGGTCCTCTTCCGGAATGCCCAACGTCTCTGCCAGGGCGGCGCCCCTCACCCCGCCACGAGGCCGACGCCATGAGCGGTGTTGCCAGCGATCCTGTGCGCCTGCTGCACCCCGGGACGCTGGTCCCCGAATCAGTCCTGCCCGCCCCTGCGCACCCAGGGCTCAATGCCCACCTTCCGACACCGGCGTGTGTCGATGAGGGCCCACCACGTGCCAGTGCAATATCCAAGCCCGAGGCCTGCGACCTTGGCAGCCTCCTCAGACCATCAAGGCCTCCGCAACACAGGCCCACAGTATTCCCTTCACGTTGACGTACTCCACCGGCTTGCACAGCGGACAAGTAGGTCACACATTTGGAACTGAGTCTTGATTACACCATGGCAGAGCACATAAATCATGGCTGAGTGTATGTCACTATACACCCTTCGATGTGGTGCCAACAGGTCTTAGTGTTACATCACAGCCGCAAGATTCTGTGGGCCCACGCGGACTACTGCTCTCGGCCTACGCTGCGCTCGAGTAGGTCACAGAATTGGAACTGAACATCGATTATTCAAAGGCAGATTAGGAATCATTGCACGCAAGGAGAGGCATACGAGGATGACGCGTTGCCGTTGGGAGGAAAAAAGGATCATCATTACGGAGGTGATCGAACACTACCGACAACTGCCCTGATGTCACTAACTCTGTGCATCGCGAGCCTACGACACGTGGCTGTGGCCCACTGCTGACCGCTGCCTCCGGCCTACACTGCGGTCCAGTAGGTCACAGAGTCTTGAATCGTCAATGCCGGAGTTCATATCAGTGTACCGGCATCATCGCAGACTGCATCCCCTCTCAGCCCCGGTGCCACTAAGTCTGTTCCCCGACATTCATGGACACTCTCTGGTCGTACATTGGTGGCATTTGAGTCTATGGACTAAGGGGTAGTTTTCATCCTCATGCAGCTGATACCGAATTGGTGGTGGCAACGAGGCAGTCGCTTTCCACTCCTCCATTTGCTGCTTCCAGATAGCCTCTGCCCTCTGCATCATGCCCTGGAAGAACACCTTCCACTGTCCCCCGAAACACTCCATGACATTCACCTCCGACATCGACGTGGACCCGCTCAGTCTGCGTGGCCCTACCTCATTGGACCGCAAGTCACCGTCCTGTGGCGGTGTGCCTGTGCCTGCCGCTGTGCACCCGGGGCCACTAACTCTGTGCAGCTCAAGTCCGGGACCCTGTCTGAATGAATATTGGATGACCTCTGTGACGGTGGTTTTGGGGTCATCGATGCCATGTGCATGTGGCCCTGCGCTGTCCGCTGCCTCCGGCCTCAACTGCGGACCACCAGGGCTCACACATCAAATCGAGTCCTGACCGGCCCAGACGTCGCATCGCCGCAGGAGGCACACGCCACCATCGCCAGGGCCAACTCCAACGACCATCTGCCAGTGTTGAGACAGTGGTACTGGCAGACTGACGGAGTTGCTCAGACCTGTCGTGGATGCCATCATCTGCCTGTTCCCCTGCTCAGCACTCCAGGTGCCACTGACTCAGTGCACCGCAACCAATGGACCGTTACTGATTGAGTTTTGTGATGTGGAGATGTTGCGCAGCAATGTCACCTCAGGCAGTGTGGGAGACCTGGGACGTTGATGAGGAAGTTGCTGCAGGTCTAACACACCCCACTGCATCTGCAGCAGGAATATCCCGAATGGACACAATCCAAGTTATTTTCATCACATGAGCGCGCACAGCTCTAGTGCCCCAACCTCAGTGCACTGCAACTCACGGACACTTCTGTTTGTATGTTGGGTGACCTCTGTACTTGCTCCGGCTCCCTCCATGTTGCTCAGCAGTTGACTCTGTTATGCATGTGTTTTCTGTTTCCATTGCACTGGTGTCCACTGTTCAAGTTGTTGCCAGCACCGAGCACTCCGTGCGGGCTGGCTTATGCTCACCCCACACACATCCAGCACAGGCGTCACTGTACATGTGGCCCTGCCAATAAAGGGGCCGGGCGCACGTGCCCGTAGCCAGTTCAACATAATATCTGTGTGTGTCTCTATGGCAGTGTGGGTCTCCTTTGTGGGGTGTTGGTGGTCCCTGAAGGGTAATTGACACCCACGTATGTGATCTAGTTCCCCTTCCATGGGTTCGGACCACACCGCACCTGTTCGGCCACCTCCTTTTGGCGTTCCGACACCTGGCATTGGGGTGCTATGTGTGGGTCGGTGAAGTGTTGTGGGCCAGCCTTGCTTGCGTGTGCTTCATGCTGTGTGGGCTGTTGCAGGGGCTGGGTTCTCCTCAAAGTAGCTTGTCTGCCCTGGTCATGGTGGTGGGTTGCGTGGGATGTCCATGGGCTGTTGTAGGGCATCGGTGTCGAAGGTGTGTTGTTCGTGTCCTGCATCACTGATGGGTTGTCTGGTCTGACCTGCTGGAGGTGTTGTTTGTCCCTCTGCAATGTGAAGGGGAGATGCATGTTGACATTGTGTTGGCATTTATGTTGGCGCATTGTTCTTGTAGACATGCAGACTGTGTGACAATGTGCATTGTGGCTGTTTGGGCGGTGCTGGCAATTTGAGGGGGGACAGTGGACATTTGGACTACATGACTGTTGTGAGGTTGTACCCGTACATATGCATCTCACAGTTCCCTGCTCTGTCAAATGTGATTGGCCTGTTTATGCGCATGGGCGGACCCAGTTGTGTCCCCTGTTCTGCAGTGTAGGTATTGCACTTTGTGCCACATTGTCATGGGATGTGCTGTGTTTGCCATGTGTGTGTGCTGCAGTGTGCCACGGGGATGGGGGACATGACCCTGGGTTAATGTGGGTGTGCAGTGTGCCACACGTCGTTGTGCATGTGTGCCATTGTGCCCATCTCCCCCTGTCCCCACAGGACCTGTTCGTTACTCACCCTATTGTTGTTGTGTCAGGTCCTCTCGAGCTGTGTCCGTACTCCCACCTCCTTGCACCGTCTCCACACTGATGGCTGGCCTCCATTTCCTCCAGCTCCTCCTGTGGCGCAGGACTCCCACCTCCTGTCGCCGTAGCTGCCTTCCTGTTGGCAGTGGATTTGGGCCTGGTTTAGGTTTTCACGTCATGCCAGCGCCTCTTGGCCTACTCCATTGGCCTCCTCGGCACTCCGGCTGCATTCAAGATGGCCTGAATGTGGGTCAGTTGCTGGTAGTGTTCTGTCACATCCGTGACGCTGGTCTTGTTTTCCTATGGACTGCACCGGTCTTTCTCTCCCTCTTCTCCTTGGCCTTCCCTGACCCAGTTGGTCCTTGCTGGTGGTCTGTGGGGCTTGTGGGGTTCGCGTTGGCCTCAGCGCTGGGTCAGGGTGCATCCATGTTGCTACGCACTTTGGATTGTTTCTGGTGTGTTATTTTTGTTGCTTCTATGGTGCATTTTCCCGCCAGACGCGTGGGATTTACAGGCCTGCCGCTGGTTTTCGCTGCTTTTTGTATCGCGATCGGCCTCATCGCAGCTGTTTTTGCGTTCGTGTTTCGCATTTTTGCGGCGTGGCGTTGATTTTAACGCGGTCAGTTGACGCGTTATCTGGAGACTATCGCATGGTACCGCCGTGTTGTGAATACTTGGTTAACAAGGCGTAAATGTCCCGCGCTGGACTGCGATGTTGAGAGTTGCGTTAAGTCACTTTTGCGATGGTTATCACACGTTCTTGAGAATATGCCCCATTATCTTTACAATGAAAGTGAAGCCTTGTGTAGATTTCGATTACTGGCCTTGCCGTGGCTTGTGCCTATCCCCACTTTACCTTCTTCAATGCTCTGGCAAATTTTTCCTCACAAACTGACAATGTTTCTTGCTGGTACAACTCAGCAATTAAAACAGATGTGCGTAAGCTAACTTTAAAAATATTTTCCTCTCAACTATGGGAATGGATGGACGGTGTTATTTGTTAATCTTTTTTTAAACTCAGAGCAAGTTAAAATGGATGTAAAAGTCAAGATTTTCACACGAAAAACCATGAGTAGAGAAAGCCGCAGGATATGGATAGTAAGTGCATTACTTGCAAGACGCAGGGGAGTGTAAAGAGAGAAAAAATGCAACTTACTACAACCCCTGGGCACTAGCTCACATACCATCCTAAGTAGCTGACAACTGTAGCAGGGTTAAGAAAGTTAAATAATAGTAATACCAGGCCATGATCCTTTGAACTAACATATAAACTTCAAACCTTTATGCCCTTGATGTGTACTTCACAAACAAAAAAATAAAAGCCAGTTGCGATGACTTCCTGAAGTGTTACCAACGAGGACCAACATATAAAGTTCCATCCTCAGGGCTATAAAAGTCGTAAAACTTTGTTGCCTTTTAATAATCACTCAGGCGGGATCAAGTCAATGCAGATTGAAAGATTCATGAATTATTCTGCATGCCCTGCCCAAAATCATCTTTAAATCTTGATATTTTGTTTTTGTGTGCCCGCCAATACTGTAATCTTGCTAGTGGAGTGATAGCAAATAATTTTGAACCGTAATATATAAAAAAAATTGCTTACACTCCAGGAGAATCTTCTCTTTTTGAAAATCTAAATAATAAACGTGACCTTCAGTGATCAATAATGATCAATTAATAGACTAGCATACATCGAATAGCCAAAAAACTCAACCAAACTATTGGGTCATTCATTCATGGATCTATGGCAAGAAGGCTAATACTGGGGCATGTTTAGTTCTAGCGTTAGCCGCTACCTTTTGATTTTACTGAAATATCTATAACATACTTACATATAGGGGCTTCCAGCCACCTCTCTTCATCCTTTGGCCTGTTGTTGTGTCATTTACATTTTGCTTCTGTCCACTGTTAGATTAAAAATTATGCCTCCGTATTGTTTGACATAAGTTAGCATTCGCTGCTCCATTTTGTGTACCGGCGCCATTTTATATTATAATCGAAACTAACTCTGCCATTTCTCGGAAATGGCCTTCTCTAGGTTATGTTTCTTTGGAGCTGAGTTTTGCTACACTAATGAATGTACTGTTCTTATTAGTGCATACCTTTCCTCTCCACTTAGCCCTCTCCCACTTGTCTAGTGGGGGGCACAGCCAGAGTAACCTTGAGAAATAGATAATGTGTGCCCTGCCTCAGAATAGAAACGTACTACTTTGTAATTTACTGTCCAGCTGCGTCCCTTTGGAAAATTCCATGGTGGGCGGGTTTTCATTGATTCTGAAATGTACATAATGTATCGTTATGCTTGTTGAAGTTAGACTCTCTCTGCAGCACTCTTAGTGACTGGGCAGACAGGGCTCCGCTCTGAGTGAACTTTGAAAATATTGTTATTGGTTTGAATTCTCTACTGTCTGACCGACTCTTCATTTCGTAGAAGGCAGAGAGGTGGTCGTGAGTGGCTCGAGTGACCCGAATCGGGCCATTTCCTTCAGTTGGCGCCCAAACAGGGACTCCATCAGGCGAGTGGCCCTTCCCATCCTGTGGATGGGTGGGGAGGTGGAGGCTATCGTCGGGTTGGACGGGCAGACCAGGGATACCTGCACGAGAGAGTTCCTGAACTCGCAGCTGCCCCGTCTGTCTGGCCGGTCAGTGCCTCGCCCAGCGGTCATCCTGACTGGAGTCCTGAACGGCGAAACCTTTGGATCTGACCGTTTGGTCCGAAGAGTCGGCAGTGGAGAATAAATTCATTTGACTTGTGTGCACCAGGTGAGTTTGTTTTGGTTCTTTGTGGATATCGTAACATTTTGGTTTGTATTTGGCATGGTCTGAGGACCGATTTTGGTACAAAGTGTGTGTGAACAGTTTGCCAGACAACATAACAAATTTGGCTCACTTTTGAAAATGCCTGGAATTAGCCGATTCTTGGTTTCTTGTTGTCTTTGTTGCTCTGCAGATGCTCGATTGGAAGAAAGTCAGCCGGCGCCTCCAGAAGGCACTCTGAACTTTGATATGTATGTGAAGCATGGCCATGGCCCTATTATGTTTAGTACGCTATGGCACAAATAAACGAGGGACAATGCCGAGTTGCAGTGGCTGTTGACGGGCACTTTTGATGAACAAAATATTGGGTTCTTACAAGAAAACTTTTTGCGAGGCGAAGTAGGCAGTCTATGTTTGATTCTCTTTGAAGGTGGCAAAAGGAGACTAAAAAGAGGTGAATGAAAGCAGAGAAAGAGGCCCGGAAAGGGAGAATGCAAACATTGACTCAGAAAGCTATAGCACATGAAAGAGAGAAACAAGAGATAGGGATTGAACGTGAAGATAGGAGACTTCGATTGAATATTGATAAATCTTATGTGGTCTAAGAAGAAAATGATACGTTTGTGGAACAATTGTTAGATACTCGACCCCACCTCCATATGCCCTGCAGAGGATATATCCCGCTCTTCCCTTACAGCCCCAGCCACCCGTTTCTTCTGTCTCTGCTGTTTCTGCTTCTATTACTGTCGATCAGACTGCTTTGGCCACGTCACCCCCTGTCCCTTCTTTGTTCCCGCCGTCTGTGGCAACTATGACTGTTAATACCCCAGCCACACCTATTGTTTCAGTGTCCCTTTCGCCAGCTCTTACACCTACGACGCAGCTGGCAG
Organism: Calotriton arnoldi; assembly: GCA_963921515.1. NCBI lineage: Eukaryota > Metazoa > Chordata > Amphibia > Caudata > Salamandridae > Calotriton > Calotriton arnoldi. Next base: position 1,076,300 of record CAWUFW010006556.1, read on the forward strand.
CGACGTTAGTGCCTGCTTCTTCTGTTTCTACTCCCACTGTGTTCTTCCATCCCCCGACATTACCGAGTAGTGGGACACCAGTACGTGGATTCGAGGATAGAGACTAGACGAAGTTTAAAGAGCGAATGGATCCGTATGTGCGATCGGCGATGGGAGATGCAGAGAAGAAGGTGGTGGCTAATCAGGCTGCGCAGTAGGCCCGAAACCCCATTTATGGTGTGGAAGATGTGTGGAGTGTAATGAAAGATTATGAGCCTTTTGTGCAACAGCATGCCCTTAAGCATATGTCTGCTACTTTGATCGGTCTTTGGGAGCAGTGTTTCAATGATGCAGCACCGCAGATTTTATATGATATTAAGGATCATGTATATGTTACTGATATGGCGCCTGGTCAAGTTTTTTGTAATGTTGCGAAGTTGGTTGCTTATCGGGGTAGACTGCTTGAGAAGAGCCCCACCCCGGTATCTCAGTTTCCAATGCGGGAGGTTCATTCTATCTATCACCCTGAAATACCAGAGCTAAGGGATCAGCACAATGTTGTTACTAGACCAGGGGCAGCAGCCCGTTTCCAAGAACAATGGGTTTATACTCCATGGAAAAGGAGTGAAGTCTTGTCTCTTAAGACTCAGTTACCTGATCCTAGGAAGAATCCAACTGCTTATTATAAAGAATTGACTAAAGCTGGCTCTTCAACCGGGATGACGCTTGCTGATATTGAAATGTTCTTTGGCTTATTATTTCCGGTTGATATTTGGAGACAAGTACACACACAGGATCATGCTGCGGAACTGGGTGGTACCTGGGATCAAATTAAAGTATGGGATCAGGAACGGAAGCCAGGTGATAAGCCTAGACCAGAGATACTTGCTTTGCCCAGCCGTATCATTACGTATATGCATTCTCTTATTCCACAGAGGAAGGTTGATTGGGACAAGTTATCGGCTTGCAGTCAAAAGAAGGATGAGAGTGTGTCGGATTTTTTCACTCGGTTTGAGGGTGTGTTTCTAGATTACAGTGGACAGGATTTGTCGATCGAAGGTGGTGTTTGATTGTTTGTTAATAGATTTGTTTCCAATATGCTTCCTGAGATTGCGACCCGATTGCAGACTTCCGAGAGCACCTGGCCCACATCTTCCCCTTCTGTTATCTTGAATATGGCCCAGTACTATGAGCATAGGGAAAATGAGGATAAGGAGAGGATGGAGAAAAAGCATAAGGATTTGAAGATGAAGGTGCTGTTACAGCAGGCTTCTAGGGGGAATGGGACATGGTGGTTTGGGCCTATAGCTTCCACGCACTAGCAGGCCGCCAAATACCACGCCTTTAGGGCTGAATCAGTGTGCGTATTGTAAAGAGGAGGGACACTGGCGTAGCGAGTGTCCTGTGCTTTTGCAGAAGGTGGCGGCCTCGAGAGGGCGAGGCTCTCATTGACGGGGTCGTGGAGCTGGTGGTCAGGACAGGGCTCAGAATGCTGTGGCCTCGCAAGGTCATTCTGATCAAAATTATTTTGAGGACTCTCGGGGAGGACAGTATTATCATGATGATTTTGACATGGATGAGGTGACAGGCATGTCTTACAGCTAGGACAGTCAGGGACAGAGTGAGGGACCAGTTCCGATACCTGTAGATCAACGCGGTCCGTATGTTACTGCGGATTTGCATGGCTTGGCTAAGGAGTTTTTGGTGGATACAGGTGCAACAAACAGTTCTATTTCTCGTTCCTTGGTCCCTGGGGCGGCTCTGTCTGGTCATAATAATGTTTTGGTAGGTTTTTCTGGTGTACCGGTTGTGAGCCCCATTTCAAAGCCTCTTGCGTTGAATATTGGTTCTTTCACTGTGGATTCGCCATGCTTGTTGACGTCTACTTGTGGAGAAAATCTGATGGGTTTGGAGTTTGGACTTGTTGAAGAAATTGCATGCTACAATTTATTGCTCTCCGGCAGGTGTTTACATGACAATGAGCCTGGATGTAGTAAGCGCTATGCAGTGCCTGTCCAAAGATGCGCCTCTTCCTGCAGAGTTTAAAGATGTGCCGCCCACTCTCTGGGAGACAGGTGACACAGATGTGGGACTGTTACAGATATCACCAGTTTTGATCCAAGTTAAAGACAATGCTATTTTACCTCGCATCCCTCAGTATAAACTACCGCAGACAGGTGAGCGAGCTTTATTGCAAATTGTACAGGACTTAATTGAGAAAGGAGTGGTTGAGGAGACGACTGCTAATGTTTGTAATAGCCCTATTCTTCCCATTCTCAAACGGACACCTTCTGGTTCCTCTGATGATCATGCAGACGTTTATCGCTTTGTGATTGACGTGCGTGAAGTTAATAAAATAGTGATTCCCCAGTTTCTGGTGGTTCCTGACATCACCACTCTTTTGACATGAATTCCTTCTTCTGCTACATTCTTTTCTGTCATTGATTTGAAAAACGCGTTCTTCAGTATTCCTATTCATCCTGACAGTAGGCATCTGTTTGAGTTCACCCTAGCTGGTAGAAGCTTTAGGTTCTGTCGCGCTCCTCAAGGCTATACGGAGAGCCCGAGTATTTATAGTCAGGCATTAAAGAGCCAATTGGATTCTCTTTCACTTCCCCCAGGTAATGTATTAGTGCAGTATGTTGATGACTTGCTCATCGCTTCTGACACAGAGCAAGGTTGTAGGGACAGTACAGTTCAGTTATTGTTGCATTTGGCACATCACGAACATAAAGTTTCCCTTTCCAAATTTCAGTATTGTCTCCAGGAGGTCACCTACTTAGGTCACCTACTGTCGAAGGAGGGTAGGAGATTGACCCCTGAACGCATCAGTACCATTGTTAAAATGCCTGTTCCGCAAACTCAGAAAGATCTGCGTGCTTTCATAGGTATCACTTCCTATTGCAGGCAGTGTATACCTAGCTATTCGCTGTTAATTAAGCCCCTGCTTGCTCTAATGCTAAAAGATGTGCATGAACCTCTGCCCTGGACGCCTGAATTTCAGCAGTCTTTTGAGCAATTGAAAACTGCGCTTTGTTCGGCTCCAGCACTCGGCACCCCCGACTATGCTAAGCAGTTTGTGTTGTATGTCTATGAGATGGCCGGTTGCGCACTTTCTGTTTTAACACAATAATTTGGAGATAAGCAACGACCGTGTGCTTATTTCTCTACTGTGCTTGACCCTGTCACACGAGCCCTCCCGAGCTGTCTAACAATGGTCGCGGCTGTGGCTGTCTCGATAAGACAATCGGCTTGACTCGTACTTGATACTGACCTCTCAGTCATGGTACCCCATGCTGTGGGTACCCTTTTGAATAAGACAAAGACACAGCACCTCACCGGTGTACGTCTGACAGGTTATGAATTAACGCTGTTCACGAAACATATCACGATCAAAAGGTGTGCCACTCTGAACCCAGCCACGTTCCTACCCCTCCCTTCTAAGAATGAGGAGATTGACAATCATGATTATATCTTCCGAACGGAAGAAGAGACGAAAGGACGGGTAGACCTGACTGATGTTCCCTTATCTGACCCTCAAGGGGACTTATATGTCAATAGCTCTTGCTTTAAGTTACCAGATGGCACTACAACTGCTGCATACGCTATCACCACGCTATGTACAATAGTTGAGACATCACAAGTTCCCTATCAGTCGGCCCAAGCTGCAGAGCTTGTTGCCCTTATTCGAGCATATGAATTGAGTGAGGGACTGGTTGTCAATATTTATACTGACAGCCAGTACGCCTTTGGAGTCGCGACTCTGGGCAGAGAGAGGGTTCCTTACTTCCCATGGTACAAAGATCCAGCACGGTCACTTCATATTGAGACTTTTGTCCGCTTTGACACTCCCTAAGAAGTTGGCAATAGTTTTGCGGATCAGACAGCTAAAGAAACAGCTCGGACCAAAATGAAAAGAATGTTTATAGCAGGTCCTGCTAGGTGGGTTCCCGAGGTCACCATGTTTGAGGATACACTTGAGAACGTGAAGGAGATACAAAGTGAAGCCACAGTAGAGGAATTAGCAGTGTGGCAAGAAAGTACAGCACAATTGAACGATGAGGGATGTTGGATTGACAAGTCAGGGAAACAGAGATGGATGTTGCCAGATGCATATGTTCTCCCTGTGGTCACGATGGCTCATGGCCCAGCCCATATCAGTGCTAAGGGTATTTGCAAGTTGTTAGACCCTATATGGCAGAATGATAACATCTCAAAAACTGCTGCACATTTAGTGAAGTACTGCATGGTGTGCATGATGCACAATCCTGGGAAGGGTACCCCTACACCACCTGGTAATTTTGCACCACCCACTTTCCCTTTTGAGGTCCTCCAGATGGACTATATTGAGTTAGAGAGGGTCAATAATTTGAAGTACGTGTTGGTGGTTGTTTGTGCATTCAGTAAATGGGTTGAGGCTTACCCCACTAAAGACAATACAGCCATTGCGACTGCAAAGATACTCCTGAAGGAGTTCTTTCCCCGTTTCGGCTTGCCCCGTTTGATCTGGAGTGATAACGGAAGTCACTTTAATGCCAAGGTCATTCAGTTAATTTGTGATGGCTTGCACATAAAGCAGAAGTTTCATGCTGCAAATCACCCACAGTCAGCAGGTTTGGTTGAGAAGTACAAGGGTACTCTCAAACTGAAATTGGCAAAGATTCAGGAGACAACAGGGTTACAGTGGCCAGATGCTTTACCATTGGCTCTGTTGTCGACAAGAACTACAGCACATTCTAGGACAGGATTGTAACCCTACGAGGTCGTGTTTGGACGCCCGGCAAATGTCTGGGGCATCCCACGCCCTTGTAGGTTCTCAGATATTGAGTATCCATTGTTGACAGACTATCTTTATCAGATGACTGAAAATTTGCGTTCTATTCACCAACAGGCCCGGGAGCCTCTGCCTGATATACCAGAGGGACCCGGACACAACATCCAGCCTGGTGATTGGATTCTGGTGCAAAATTTTCAGCGGCAGAAGAGTTTGGAGCCGCGCTGGAAGGGACCTGAACAGGTCCTTCCAGCAACCAGAACTGCAGTCAAGGTTGCTGGCCAAAAGAATTGGATCCACGCCAACCACTGCTGCAGGATACCCTTACCCTTGCCCTATGATCAGTGGGTGAGGGATGGTATAGGGGACACCGAGTGTGAGAAGGTGCCTCAGTTCGTCCCCTACAGCGATGCAAAGTTAATATGGACGCAAACGGATGCGGAGAATGATGAAGTTCTAAATGCAGCGGCCCCTCCAGAGATTCGAGCCATTAAGGAGCCGCTGTTTGTTGACCCCTCTGTGCCTGGAGTCACCAGGTTCAATTTGCGCCCTCAGCTGAGGAATAGTGCACCAAAGGAGAAGGCAGATTAGGCAGGGATGGACTGTGCAAGTTAGGGTGTACTTTGCTATAGTATCAATGGTGTTAGTTCAGGGTGTCGTGAGATTGGTGCACTGTTCTGACATTGGACAGGATAGTTCGAACGTGCTCCCTAGAAGGGGGGTACATTATCCTGTGCGACGTGGGATTCATCGTGAGCTTAGGACTGAGCAAGCTCCACCGCCGGTGCTCAAGAGCGCCAACGTTGATGAACAATAGGAGCCTGTACCAGTGAGGCTCTGACGGACACTGGGAACTTGTATACTTCTCTTGCTGGAGGTTTGCCCCTTTGCTTTATCATTCTTTATGCACCCCTTTGGCAGAATGGTTGCCGATGAAGAGCAGCCAGTGGTTCCCCTTGCTCATACATGGGAATTTTGGTCGACTAAACAAAAAACGCTATGTGCTGTTCTTGTGTTATTGCTGCTGTTGGTTCTGAGCGGGGTGTCCTGGGTTTTGGAATGTAATCAGAATGCATCGTCAGTACTAAACGCCAGATTGTTTCTCAAGTTCGTACGAAAAGGGCAGCCCCGAGTAATGTGTTTCTTGACACACATAAAAGGTTTTTTGGAGAAGGTACTGCTTGCTATCCTACTGAGTCTGTTACTAGCTTATGGACTGTATATCCGTTATCACTTGTTAATTACACTTATACTCAGCCCCCTGATTTCGTAGAGGTACAAGGAGTATTTGGATTTGGTTATCCAGGTCCATGTTTGTATTATCGAAAGCCTCAAGGTACAGGATATCCAGGATGTAACAACAACACTTATTGTGATAATTTCTATATGGAAAAGCAGAATGTCACATTGGTGGGTTGGCAGTACAAAGAATTGACAGTTCCCCGAGAGGCTAGTTATTACCCTGCATGTTGCCCAATTGTCAATTACAATGACCTCATTTTGTATGGTATTTGCTCAGGGATAATCTTACGTAAGGGTACGTATTCTATTGTAGATCCAAAAGACCCCCGTACAGTTGGGTGGAATTTTAGGTATGCTGCTGTAGATTATGATAGGCCCATTTATGCACACCCCGTGTTTTTCTTCCTGTCTAATGAGACTTATTCTAACATGCTTAATGACACTGATGATGTGGCCCTTGGGATGGTGTTGCCTTTAGGTGTGCCCTGCAAACTTGCAAAGCCAAAGGTTAGATGGGTGAAAAGAACACTGACAAAGGAGTTCTGTGAAGGGGTGACAGACCTGAAAGTTAATAACTATAGCAATGGTATCACCTTTGGGTATATTCTTCCCTCCATTATTACATTTGGTGGTACCAGGGTCGGACTGGCCGTAGCGGGCACCGGGTGTTTCCCCGGTGGGCCGCTAGGGTGGGGGCCGGTTTTGGGCCCCTGGGGGCTGTTTTTGTTACCGGGGGGTCAGCAATATCGGCCCCCTGTAACAAAATCGGCCAAAACCGGCGCTCGCAAACTGCTCGGCTGCACCCCCCCTCACCCCAAGGGGGGCCGGCCAAGCAGTTTGCCAGGGCCGGTTTCGGTTGCCAGTCCGGCCCTGGGTGGTACCGCAATGGCTAGGGTTGAAAGGGCCAGGGAATATTTTGGATGTAAGCTGCAGATACTTTCTAATTCCACAGTAGCAGCTCTGTGTGACATCACCACCCAATTGGAAAGTATGCAGATATATTCCGAGCAAACTAGATATGCTGTTGATTTCATCCTAGCTAAGAGCGGTGGTGTTTGCGCAGTAGTAGGAGTCCAGTGTGTAGTCGGGATCACTAATATGGAAAAGAACATTACCCAGCACAATTTAGATATTTTGGAAAATGTCAAGGGAATGGAGAGTGGAAATTGGAGTTGGTCCCTCTTTGGTGGATGGGGTTGGATCCTTGAGAGGGTGATCTATTTAATTGTGATTCTGATTGCTTGCTGTGTTCTAGTACAGTGTCTTCCCTTATCTTGTTCTTACTGCACCACCCTTCTCGCCCCTAAGAGAGTATTCATGATACCAATGCAACCATTATGATACAAAAAGAGGTAAGCGATCTTATGCAGATCAACGAGGGTATTTTTGAGACTTCCTCCCTTCTTACTGATTCTCTCCCTGAAGCCGAAGACATGGAGTGTTCTTAAAGATCGAATTACTCTGCTTCATTATATAACATGTCTTTTTCCGTTTTTGTTATCCTGATATGTTTGCTTAGCTCATGCTAAAAGGAGGGTCTGTTATTATGCCTCCGTATTGTTTCACATAAGTTAGCATTTGCGGCGCCATTTTGTGTACCGGCGCCATTTTATTTTATAATCGAAACTAACTCTCTGCCATTTCTCGGAAATGGCCTTCTCTAGGTTATGTTTCTTTGGAGCTGAATTTTGCTACACTAATGAATGTACTGTTCTTATTAGCGCATACCTTTCCTCTCTACGTAGCCCTCTCCACTTTTCTAGTGGCGGGCACAGGCAGAGTAACCTTGAGAGATAGATAATGTGTGCCCGGCCTCAGAATCGAAACTTACTCCTTTGTAATTTACTGTCCAGCTGCGTCCCTTTGGAAAATCCCATGGTGGGCGGGTTTTCATTAATTCTGTAATGTACATAATGTATTGTTATGCTTGTTGAAGTTAGACTCTCTCTGCAGCACTCTTAGCGACTGGGCAGACAGGGTTCCGCTCTGAGCGAACTTTGAATAAACTGTTATTGGTTTGTATTCTCTACTGTCTGACCGACTCTTCATTTCGTAGAAGGCAGAGAGGCGGTCGTGAGTGGCCCGAGTGACCCGAATCAGGCCATTTCCTTCACCACCACAGAATACAGCATTCAGCAGTGGGTCAGCATTTTAAGCCACTGGTTAACTTCACTTTGAGTGACTGCGTTTTGCTCTCTCACAAGGAACATATTCACACAGAACCAAGTTCCCATCAGTGCCAGCGTTTTTGTTTTTACTCTATAATTACTTTAGTGTTGCCTTTGTGTTTAGAGCCCTGTGTGATAGCATGCCCTTCTGATGCGCATTGCATCTTTATCAGATACCATCTCTTTCCAATGCTGTTGTAAATTCCTTTTGGAGTGTTTTTCTGTTGACTGTTGCTGTTTCACAGCATACTAGATTGTTTCCATTTGAAACTGTTCTATATTACGTTATCCTCATTTTCATTTTTCTTTCTTTCTTTCCTTCTTTCATTCTTTTTAATTTCTCTCTTTCATTCTTCTCTTCCTTTCTTTTATTCTCTACTTCTTTCTGTTTATTCTTGCTGTGAGAAGTTGGCCTGGTATATGCTGTTCACTAATTAAAGTGGACACCTTGCACCAGGGCAAATCGACTCTTATGGTAGATAGGTTTAAGACAACCTTTTAAAGAAAGCTATCCTAGTGGTAGCTGTGGAGAGCAGCCTTCAGGCTAAGTCTCGGAGGAATGTAAAGCAGCTTGTTTTACCATATAATCTCTTGAATCACCAAATGAAAAGACACCACACAGGTATATATATCAAATATATATGTATTTATTTCTAAATAACTCTCTACTAATCTCTTTATGAGATTAGAAGACAAACATATGCACAAATCAACGTTTCACAATAAGTTAAGCACAAAATATGGCTGGGGCCCTAGGGGCGTACCAGACCATATACTAAGTAAGAGACTTAGAAACAACGACTTGCAGGGAGACAAGGCCTAGGGCCTTCAGAAGTGCTGGGGCCTCACAAAACCACCCAAGGCAGGTAAGTAAAGGACCCACGGGGGACGCGTGCAGTGTGGATACACAGGCGCGAATCGCCGTTAACTTCAATGGGGCAAGTCGCGGTTGGAAATAAAGAGTTTTAGGATACTTCGGGAGAACCTACAAGCAAGTCACTTACAGGGTAAGTAGTTCTAGGGCCCACACCCACAGGAGCACCGTAGTGCTGGAGTTACCTCACCCAGGGAAGCCGGGTGCACAGGTGTCCTTTGGTGTCGGGTCGCGGCGTCGTTTTCAATGGCGAACAAAGAAGACTTGCTGCTTGCGGGAGCTGAAGAAGTGTCCGGTGGAATCCAAGCCTGGATTCTGAAGAAGGATGACCTGAAAGCAGAGGGGACAGTGTTCAAAGTCACTTGGCAGTGACCCGGGGCAAGGAAGATGGATGCCCACCGTCGTCGGTCGCTTCAGGTCGGTTGCAGGTGCCTTGACTCTTCAGCCACGTGGTCCAGGAGGCGTCGACGACGACCAGGAGCTGGATTCGGTGTGTCCCTCGACGTCTGCAGCTGACTGCGGTGTCGGCAACTCGATCGGAGCCAACAAGCCTTGGCAGCCGCAAGTCTTGGGGAGATAAAGAAAAGTCGATGGCGCAGACCAGCAAGGTCTGTGGAACTCACCCAGCGAGGGTAAGTCAGGGCAGGCCTGGAGCAACCAGGGGAGCCCTTCGGTTTCTTTCAGAAGTCTTCTGGGGACCCACAAGCCAGCGGGCAAGGGATCGCGAAGACACCTCGGGCGGAATCACTCAACAGGGGCCCACGGTCACTCGGGACGGTGTAGGCCTCTGATCTTCGGAGGGATTCCTGCTGGAGGTCGGGACCACACGTGGTCCAAAGCACAAGTTCGTAGAACGTTGTGAAGGGGTTGCACTCGACAATAGTGCACGGTACCCAGGGGTCGCGGTTCCTCGTTACTCGGGGGTCCACTTGCCTCAGCTTCGCTGGGGACTCACGATGGCCTGGGAGAGGTCAGGAAATCCACTTCTTGGGCTGCAGGGACTTCGGACTCCGGCGGGAGCGGCGTAGTTTGCGACCGTCGTTGTCGTTTTTGGTGCCTGCCAAGCAGAGGAGTCACTCCTTGACTCCAAGGGAGATTCTTCTGTCTTCCAAAGGTAGTGGAACGTCGAAGGGCCAGGATTCTTCTGTAGAGCGTCGTCCAGGGGTTATCTGCTTTGCAATGGCAAGGTTCCCCCTCTTATACTAAAAAGAGGGGATGGACTAGCTCTATGACCCCACCTATGGGAGGGTCAAGGGAGGGGGTGGCTACACCCACTTCGCTTTGTCCAGTTTCGCGCCAGAGCAGGGGCAGGTAGCCCCTGAGCTGGTTTGAACTGGCATATGCACAGAGGAGCCTTCTGCTCCCCCAGTGCAGGACTTCAAAGCACTCTAAGAGTGCACCCACCCAGCCCCAATACACTAAACCCTGTCTGGAAGGTGGTTACACCTCCCTGTGACAGGATGCCTATTGTTGGGCTTCCTCCACTGCGAGTTGCGGTCATCAGCAGGAGGGCAGCCCAGTGTCTGTGACTGGTGGCATCCATTTTGTGATGCCAGGGCTCTTTAGGATTCTACCGCGTTTCCACAGCAGGAACATGTCTTATCCCTCTAGAAGGGTGGAATGCTACCCCCGCCGCCAAGATTGGCGGGGGGTAGTATTCCAAGATGTTTGACACCAAACACGACATGTTTTGATGCAGCCATTCCAAAGTTAGCATTTACCGCGAGGATATAATGCACTTAAATAGTATATGGTTTAACCGCATCCACAAACAGCACCAGAGAATAGACTCTGAGAGCTGCAGAGGGGCCCTGCTCAGGCAGAGGCACCCCCTCACATAGAAGCCAAGCACCCTGCCCTCAGGATTGATAGGGCCTGCCTTAGGGGTGACTGATAGGTTTATATGTGTGTGCAGGAGAGATATAGGAAACCTATATCTCAGTGAGGGGTGCTAGCACCACCTCACCCAGGCTGCAGTAGCAGGCCTGTGGTGTCAGATTTAGACTGCTTCCCAGGGGTGGCATAACACATGCTGCAGCCCCTGGTAGGCCTGTGAAGTACCTATGCCCTTGGCACCTAAGGTACCATATACTAGGGACTCATAAGGCACCACAGTATCCAATCACTAGTGCACCTAGAGTGCACTCCATGTCATTTAGAGAGAGCAGATAGACTGGGGCCCTGAATAGCAGGGTCCCAGTCCAACTAAGTCATAAACCAGCAAAACACCATAAAAAAAGTGGGGGCAACCATATAGTCAGATTCCACCTTCCTACATAACCCCCCCAAACGAAAGGAGATAAGGCTAACCTTGGCCAGTTGAGCCTTTATTGACTAAGTGGCCATATAAGGAAGCACCTGCACTAGCATGGTTGCCCCCTGTCTTATGGTCCACTAAGCAATCCCTCACCCTAAGGGTATGAGAGGGTCTCCACCATGGGGAATCACTACCTGTGGTGTGCTTTGGTAAAGTACCAGGCTGGTGAGGTGTCTGAGTAGGGAAGTGTGGCCCTAGGAATGTTGGCCTCAGCTTTCTCAGCTCACTGGTCACCATGTATGCCTGTCTTTCCATGACTGAGTGGTACTCTGCTCTAAGGGTCAACCTTTGACTGCCTACAGCCGGGGGTTGGGTCCCTTTGGGTGGAACACTGGAGGGACATGGCATGTTTGGAACCTTTTGGTCCCAGGTTTGCCCTTGCCTAACAGAGTCCTTCTGGGGGAGATCCCTACATAAAGGTATGGGGGATCCCTCAGTGGGTTGAGGAATTTCTACCTGGCTAGGGCTACTAGCCTGGGTGCCCCTAATCTGCTGATGGGGGGTTCCTCTGGACAGGGGGCCCTGGGGGGTCCACTGACCTCCCTGACCTCTGCAGCCCTGGGCTGACTGAGGCAGGGTAGAGAGGGGCAGGTTACCTGCTCCAGACTGGGTACCACCTTGTAAGGGTCCTCTGCCATCAGGGGGTGGCCAGGCCAGGCCTGACTACCTCTGTGGCAGTTCCTTCACTAGGGGTAGGGTCAGTTCCCTGAGGAGGCTGACCCTTACCTACTGTCTGGAGGGAAGAAGACTTTTCTTCAACCCTTGTGCTCTCTTCTGGGGGAGAGTGGGCCATTCTTCCAGGCTCCATCTCTCCAAAATCTTGGGCTGGGGCTGTGGCCATCACAGCCCCACTAGCCTTTACAGGGACACCCAACATCTTCAGATGGGTTTGGTGTTCAATTTCAGCCCAGGCTGAAATTTCCAGATCATTGCCCATCAGGCAATCTACAGGTAAGGTTGGGGACACTGCCACTCTTTTTGGGCCTGTGACCCCCTCCCAGCTGAGATTGACTATGGCCATGGGGTGATCTGTTCTGACACCATCAATGTTGGTCACCTGGTATTTAAACTCAGGTAAAAGCTGGTGAGGGGGACTAGTTTCCCTGCCACCATGGTGACACTAGCCCCTGTGTCCCTAAATGCCACAGCTTTCTGACCATTAATTATTGGCTCCAGTCTGTACCTGCCCAATGCTGTGGGACCCACGGTAAAGGTGGCAAATCCTATACCACCATCAGAATCTGAGGAGTCTGTTGAGGGGGTCCTGTCTAAACTAGGGCCCACCTCTGTTCCTCTTGCAAAAGCACCTAACTTTTTGGGAGCACTACTCCCAACTGGAGGATTACTACTGGTAGTACCAGGAGGGGTGGTAGTAGTTGTTGGAGGAACATTTTCTTTATTGCCAATCCTGGGACAACTGGGATCAGATTTCCAGTGCCCAGGCTTTTTACAGACATGGCAATAGGGTTTCTTTTCAGGAGAGGAAGGAGTTTGGGACCCACCCCCAGAAGAGGACTTTTGGGGCCCTGTAGTGGACTTATCCTTAGATTTATCCCCACCTTTCTCTTGGGACTTGGTAGAATCTTTCTTGTGGTCACCACCCTGATTCTTAGGCCTTACCCTGGTTCTGACCCATTTGTCTGCCTTCTTTCCCAATTCTTGGGGAGAGGTCAGATCAGAGTCCACCAGGTACTGGTGTAAAAGCTGGTTTTGACAATTATTAAGGATCTGTTCTCTCATCATTAGATTATAAAATCCTTTGAAATCAGTAACCCTACTGCCAACCAGCCAACCCTCCAGAGCCTTGGATGCACAATCTACAAAGTCAGTCCAGTCCTGAGTCTGTGCCTTCTGGGTATCTCTGAACTTTAACCTGTACTGCTCAGTGGTTAAGCCAAACCCATCTATCAGTGCACTCTTCAGGACCTCATAATCATCAGCATCCTCCTCTCTAACAGTGAGGAGCTTGTCTCTTCCTTTATCTGAAAAGGAGAGCCACAAGATTGCTGCCCACTGCTTTTGGGGGACCTGCTGTACTCTACAGGCCCTCTCCATAGCAGTTATCCACTTGTGGATATCATCCCCACTCTGGTAGGGAGGAACAACCTTGCTCAGGTTCCTATGGTCAGGGACATATTCTCTGCCTCTAGGGACACTGTTGCTGCCACCAGGGGGTTCTAAACCCTCCCTTCTGGAAGCTCTCTGGATCTCCAGGGCTTCTCTATCCAGTGCCAACTGCTTGGTTCTGAGGGCCACTTTGGCTTCCTCATACTGGAGCAGTTTGCACCTTCTCTCAGAGGAGGTCTCTCTTAAGTTAAAGTATGAGCTCCTCTCTTGGACAAATTCTCTGCCAGAGTGATAAGAGTGCTCAGATTCCCTGGAAGGGGATCTGTGCCTCTCATCCACTCTGCCAGTTCTCTTAGGGAGAACTCCTCTGTCCTGTTCAGGCTCCTTGAAGCCTGGCCCTTCAACCACAGAGTCTTGGTCATTCGGATTGTCCTCATCTGACCCAGATACTATGATTGACCCACCCACTGATTCAGACCCCTTAGCTCCTAGAGCCAATCTAAGGTCATCTGCTGTCAGCAGATCTATCAGGTGTAGTGTTGAGGGACTCTGTCCTGTCCTCAGGTGTCTGTCAACACACATGGCTCTCAAGTCAGAGAAAGCCATGTCCTTATACTGAGGCTGAGTGGATCCACTGGGTCCACCCCTTAAGGACATTCTAGTGTTGTGCAGTGTTGTACTACCTACACTAGTTTGTGGCCTACTGATCCTAGCTTGAGCTGTGGAAAGGGTGTGCTATCCCTTGGAACACAGCTCTAAGTTCAGTAGAACTTATTGATACTAAGCTTGACTTTATATGTACCTTGAGTACCTATAATGGTTTTCAGTTAGTAATTCAAATAGAGATTTTCTGGTAAAACAATGGCAAGCTGGAATCCCACACGCTGCCCACCAATGTGAGAAGTTGGCCTGGTATATGCTGTTCACTAATTAAAGTGGACACCTTGCACCAGGGCAAATCGACTCTTATGGTAGATAGGTTTAAGACAACCTTTTAAAGAAAGCTATCCTAGTGGTAGCTGTGGAGAGCAGCCTTCAGGCTAAGTCTCGGAGGAATGTAAAGCAGCTTGTTTTACCATATAATCTCTTGAATCACCAAATGAAAAGACACCACACAGGTATATATATCAAATATATATGTATTTATTTCTAAATAACTCTCTACTAATCTCTTTATGAGATTAGAAGACAAACATATGCACAAATCAACGTTTCACAATAAGTTAAGCACAAAATATGGCTGGGGCCCTAGGGGCGTACCAGACCATATACTAAGTAAGAGACTTAGAAACAACGACTTGCAGGGAGACAAGGCCTAGGGCCTTCAGAAGTGCTGGGGCCTCACAAAACCACCCAAGGCAGGTAAGTAAAGGACCCACGGGGGACGCGTGCAGTGTGGATACACAGGCGCGAATCGCCGTTAACTTCAATGGGGCAAGTCGCGGTTGGAAATAAAGAGTTTTAGGATACTTCGGGAGAACCTACAAGCAAGTCACTTACAGGGTAAGTAGTTCTAGGGCCCACACCCACAGGAGCACCGTAGTGCTGGAGTTACCTCACCCAGGGAAGCCGGGTGCACAGGTGTCCTTTGGTGTCGGGTCGCGGCGTCGTTTTCAATGGCGAACAAAGAAGACTTGCTGCTTGCGGGAGCTGAAGAAGTGTCCGGTGGAATCCAAGCCTGGATTCTGAAGAAGGATGACCTGAAAGCAGAGGGGACAGTGTTCAAAGTCACTTGGCAGTGACCCGGGGCAAGGAAGATGGATGCCCACCGTCGTCGGTCGCTTCAGGTCGGTTGCAGGTGCCTTGACTCTTCAGCCACGTGGTCCAGGAGGCGTCGACGACGACCAGGAGCTGGATTCGGTGTGTCCCTCGACGTCTGCAGCTGACTGCGGTGTCGGCAACTCGATCGGAGCCAACAAGCCTTGGCAGCCGCAAGTCTTGGGGAGATAAAGAAAAGTCGATGGCGCAGACCAGCAAGGTCTGTGGAACTCACCCAGCGAGGGTAAGTCAGGGCAGGCCTGGAGCAACCAGGGGAGCCCTTCGGTTTCTTTCAGAAGTCTTCTGGGGACCCACAAGCCAGCGGGCAAGGGATCGCGAAGACACCTCGGGCGGAATCACTCAACAGGGGCCCACGGTCACTCGGGACGGTGTAGGCCTCTGATCTTCGGAGGGATTCCTGCTGGAGGTCGGGACCACACGTGGTCCAAAGCACAAGTTCGTAGAACGTTGTGAAGGGGTTGCACTCGACAATAGTGCACGGTACCCAGGGGTCGCGGTTCCTCGTTACTCGGGGGGTCCACTTGCCTCAGCTTCGCTGGGGACTCACGATGGCCTGGGAGAGGTCAGGAAATCCACTTCTTGGGCTGCAGGGACTTCGGACTCCGGCGGGAGCGGCGTAGTTTGCGACCGTCGTTGTCGTTTTTGGTGCCTGCCAAGCAGGGAGTCACTCCTTGACTCCAAGGGAGATTCTTCTGTCTTCCAAAGGTAGTGGAACGTCGAAGGGCCAGGATTCTTCTGTAGAGCGTCGTCCAGGGGTTATCTGCTTTGCAATGGCAAGGTTCCCCCTCTTATACTAAAAAGAGGGGATGGACTAGCTCTATGACCCCACCTATGGGAGGGTCAAGGGAGGGGTGGCTACACCCACTTCGCTTTGTCCAGTTTCGCGCCAGAGCAGGGGCAGGTAGCCCCTGAGCTGGTTTGAACTGGCATATGCACAGAGGAGCCTTCTGCTCCCCCAGTGCAGGACTTCAAAGCACTCTAAGAGTGCACCCACCCAGCCCCAATACACTAAACCCTGTCTGGAAGGTGGTTACACCTCCCTGTGACAGGATGCCTATTGTTGGGCTTCCTCCACTGCGAGTTGCGGTCATCAGCAGGAGGGCAGCCCAGTGTCTGTGACTGGTGGCATCCATTTTGTGATGCCAGGGCTCTTTAGGATTCTACCGCGTTTCCACAGCAGGAACATGTCTTATCCCTCTAGAAGGGTGGAATGCTACCCCCGCCGCCAAGATTGGCGGGGGGTAGTATTCCAAGATGTTTGACACCAAACACGACATGTTTTGATGCAGCCATTCCAAAGTTAGCATTTACCGCGAGGATATAATGCACTTAAATAGTATATGGTTTAACCGCATCCACAAACAGCACCAGAGAATAGACTCTGAGAGCTGCAGAGGGGCCCTGCTCAGGCAGAGGCACCCCCTCACATAGAAGCCAAGCACCCTGCCCTCAGGATTGATAGGGCCTGCCTTAGGGGTGACTGATAGGTTTATATGTGTGTGCAGGAGAGATATAGGAAACCTATATCTCAGTGAGGGGTGCTAGCACCACCTCACCCAGGCTGCAGTAGCAGGCCTGTGGTGTCAGATTTAGACTGCTTCCCAGGGGTGGCATAACACATGCTGCAGCCCCTGGTAGGCCTGTGAAGTACCTATGCCCTTGGCACCTAAGGTACCATATACTAGGGACTCATAAGGCACCACAGTATCCAATCACTAGTGCACCTAGAGTGCACTCCATGTCATTTAGAGAGAGCAGATAGACTGGGGCCCTGAATAGCAGGGTCCCAGTCCAACTAAGTCATAAACCAGCAAAACACCATAAAAAAAGTGGGGGCAACCATATAGTCAGATTCCACCTTCCTACACTTGCCTATTTTCTTTTCCTTCATTCTTTCTGGGTTCTTTTTCTTTCTTTCTGTATTTTCTTTCTTTCTTTCTTGCTTTCTTGCTTTTCCTCTATCACACCCCTCGAGTCAGTCCTCTATACCGCGCTGCACCCGGTAAAAACATACAAGGATACTGGTGATCATCGCGTGAACATAAGCGGACACGGCTGGGAGCTCCACAGGACGGAGAGAGAGTGCACTCTGTACCCAGACCGAGATGATGAAGCCGAGGAGTGAGGCCAAAATGGCGACGGCACCCGGAGGCTGCTAGGCGCCGGAACGAGCTTCTCCCCTGCCATCCATAGCGGCGATTGGGGGCCTCCCATGAGACGCTGCCACCCGGGGTGGGTGTTTCTAAGTACGCCGCTGCTAAGTCAAGATCGATCCTGGGTCGCGGTGAGACCTGCGGTGCGCCCTGCGGTGCACCCAGTGAATTTACAGGCCGAGGGGGAGGACGGCCCTCCCCGCGACACTCGGACCAGGTGGGGAGCCTTTGATGGGTAACAGAGGGCGAGAGAAAACGGCTGGGCTGGCTCTGTGTTGTCGGTCTGCCTACAGGGGCAGAAGGCAGTCCATCAGGGCTCACTGTGCAGATTGAGTGCCAGATGCCAGCAACAAATAGAGAGGAGGTGCCAGCGTGCTGCGGTGGAGAGCAGCCCCCACCAACTGTATCAAGCGCCCTGGGATCTGTCTGGGGGTTCCTGGAGGGTCAGTCGCTTGGACCCAGACTGGGGTTGTTGAGGAGCAGGCAAATGCCTACGCCCATGCGGACTCCGGATGGTCTGCCTGCGAGGCGCCGATCCTGGTGGGGGTTCCTGTGCCGATCACCCTCTTGCCTGAGAGGAAGCTAACTTTTAGTGGGCTTAGCTGGGCCTTGATTTGGCGGAGCAAGCATGGCGGCCCGACCGGCAGCCCTGAGGCCTGAATGCGGTGTTGGATGACGATGCCCCATGGGCGGAAACCAATAACTGTTTGTTCTTACCGTGGGGCCCGAGTACCCTTGGCCAATGCCTGGTGGAGCTGTCCTATGCAGCTATAGAGGGGTTTGGCTCTGGTTCACCCCCACGGCCGTCACCTACCCAGCCGGACATCGGACATTGTTTTTCACGGTTTCTCACGGTTTTGTCTGTCTTTCACTTTTACTGCTTTGACTGCTTTGTTCCCCCTGAAGTACTTTTCCCCTTGCCGGTCTGCCTGACCCTATCTACATTCCTTTCCCCTGTTTACCTTTCCCCCTCTACCTTCCACTCCCCATAATGTTGTGTGTCTTGGCTATGCCACGCGCCAATAACTTATATTATTGTGTAATCGCATGGTTTTCTCCTATGCCTATACTTGGACCCTGTAACTAATGTAATTTTTGTAACCTGTAACTCGCTGATCCTCATGTTGGTGCTCTCTGATACCTCGGGTCTAGCCAGCTCTATATATAACTCTGCAAATAAAATAAATAAACAAGTAACACCCTGAATCTGCCAAGCATGCAACTGTTGGCAAAGCTGCAGCCAGGTTTACAGCTTGGCAACAGACTGCAAAGGATGGTGACATGGTAGATATTGCACCTGCAACTCCTGGGCTAGCGTTTGGACCTGGGCATACTCTGCTCCTCATTCCCTGCCCCAGTTTGCTGAGAAGAAAGCTTCTGTTTTTCTAGAAATAGGGCTTTATTTTAAGTTTAGTGAACAGGGACTCCATCACAAATGATTGTTGACCTGTCTGACTAAATGTGTGTGTGTGTGTTGTGCACTCCTTTAATTATAGTAATCATTAACTCCAACTACTCCAATTCATCCTGTGCTGCGTGCAACACTGCACATATGCTGCCAATATATGTGTGACAAACCCAAAAAATGGGGCCAAGTTCCACCGCTATCTTGGACTTAAGGTGCACTGCGTTAAAATGTATCAACAATAAATCAAATCATTCCAACTTATAATGAATTTTCTGTTTTTAATTTTTCAGAAAACCTCATTAAAATAATATGAACCTATGACTAATACATAGGCCACTCCTACTCTGATGACCTAGTAACCTTAATCTTAACAGTTCATGTTTAATTGCAAATTCACAGTTTTTTTAAATTAGAATTGTGATGCCCAATGCATTTTGGGAGGAAATCCCTTCTTCAGGGGCCACTCTAAACAAAAGAACCAATAGTACAAAGAAGGGTGTTATCACAGCTTCACTGTTCATATGCGAATCATGTATATATTGTACTAAGTTCATCCAAAGTTTCTGGTGTGCTATAGATCCCGCCATATCACTGTGTGAACATGCATTATAAGTTGGAATAATTTGATTTATATTGTTGATAAATTCCAATGCAGTGTACACTGAGTCCAAGGCACCGGTGGAACTTGGCCCCATTTTGTGATTTTTTTGTGTTATCCTGTCTGCCATATTAAAGGTGCCATTGGCTATATAGTGCTTATGACATGATGGTAGGGGCATCTGCCACATCTGTGATGGAGTACCGAGTCCGCCAAATTCTCAGCAGTAGCGGCTCCTCGAGGGAGTGCTGCGGGGCGGTGGGGCGGGGTGGGGGAGGGGCAGGGTGGAGGGTAGTAAACTCCGGAATACGGGCAAACGGAGTTGAGTAACTAAATAAATAAATAAAACGAATTACATTGCGCGCGCTGCAACGCCAAATTGGCGATGCAGCGCGCGATGTAATTAGTTTTATTCATTTATTTAGTTACTCAACTCCGTTCGCCCATATTCCGGAGTTTACTACCCCCCGCCCCACTGCCCCGCAGCACTCCCTCGAGAAGCCGCTACTGATTCTCAGTAAGGCCCGTAATCACAAAAGGTCTTGTGTTTCTTGACTCTCGTGATGAGATCAGCAAGAATTTTCCCCCAAAAAATGCCCATATGATCCGTCACCTTTGCCAACAAAAAAGACAAACTGTGGATAATGGTGAGAATGTTGGCTGAACACCAGAATCAGCCTAGCTGTAGTGCCAAAAACAGAAACATCCCTGCATCATGGCCAGCCTTTGGTGGCATTTTTAGATCTCGCCAGCCGCATTTAATAAAAAATAAAAATAAAACACATGCATAGAGGACTTTAGGTCATTCTGCTTTATCCATTAGTATGTTCAAGTGCCATAAACATTTTCGTACTGCCAAACGCAGCATACAGTTTACAGCATTGGCTCAGACCCCTTCGGCCCTTGGTTCTCTTGCACTGTGAATGACAGTATTTCACCTGATCGCTATGCAACTGTGCCCAGAAAGAAGAAAACTTGAGTTCCAGATTTGGTGAACCAATATTTTTCTTTGCCAATACTTTTTTATTTCCATTCTTTATCATTTTTTAATTTTTTAATTATCTTTTGTGGGTTTAAAGTATATCTTTAAGTTACAGCAATTAAGAGCAAACACTACATTTTCTTTGAACCAATAAAGATCACGTTTTCCTGTGATGTGCACAACATTAAACACCAATGGTTCATTTTCATTTATTTTTATTGCAATCAGTTGGTCATCATGTTTAGGGGAAGCATATGCTTGTTCACGTAACTTTTATGTTATTTTTGTGACATATGATTCTAATAGAAAGTAAAATTAAATAACCATTGCATAACCTTACAAACTCCAATCGTATTAGCTTTTCTAATGCTCCTTTCAAAGAGAGGCAGCATGTCATTTCCTGGCACATACGTGTGAGGGAAGGTGCAGAAAGAACACTCTTATGGGGCCATCGATACTGACTGCAGATAGGAACACCAGGTCCCTTGCTCTGCCAAGGTCTTACTTAATGCAGCACCACAGGCTTAACTCAGTCTCCAGGTGCACCTTTGCTTTCACAAAACCTTTATATTTCCTGTATCTGCTCAAAATCTTTTTTAAAAGAGTATGTTTTAGGCTTATTTTTAGTGCTCCTGATTAAGGGCTGATCGACGTATTTGCCACTCTTCCTATGAAGGAGGACTTAAATATGCTGCCTCTAGTTTTACTAAGACGTATCTTATTTCATGATCCTTTACTCTAATTAAATATTTCTACGTAAACTGTGTCTCAACTTTACTACATTTCCAGGCTTAAAAGTTCAGAAGTCTATAGTATGTACCTTTCAGTCTGCAGAGATGTAAGCCTAGGCATCTTATTTAGATTTCCTTGTATAATTTGCTGCATATTGCTTGTCCATTGTCTATATTATTCACTCTAGAGACATTTGATATGCAAAACTGTGCACATTTACCAACTCAATGGCTTATACGTTGGTAACTTCTCTTCTTTGTTTTATGATCATTTTACCTGACTCCACACAATTGCCTTATAACACTGTTCAGATCATTTGTTAAGATCACCCTGGCTTCTCTCTCATATTCATATGCTGAGTAACTTAAAATGATCATGGAGTAGCAGTCATACTCTTCAAGGGGTATCTTGTGGTTAATAGCAGGTGACAGGTGTGTACAGCTACCCAACATAACACCCAGGCCCAGATTTACTAAACCTTCACGCAATGCAGGACAGCGCAGCACAAGGGAACTTGCTGTGCTGTATTGCTTTAAATGGAGAGAGCAGAAATGCAGCATATTTACTAAGATCTGGCACACTTCTGCTCCATCATTGTGCTGGTGCAGGTGTATTAGCCTAGCTCCAATGCTGGCACTCTTGCACCATGACGAAAAAGGTGCCTGAGTTGTGGTCAGAATATTTTGTGTGCAAGAAGAACTACTTTCCAGCACAAAAACTCTTCTTAGCCGTGTATCCCTCTTGTATGTATGCTGAAGAATGCAGCATACATACAAAGAAGAACTAACAAGAAGAAATAAAGATATTTCTCCTTGTTATGCCATCCTCAGATATGTCCACCATTTTGGTACAATCGCAGGTTTACCGACTTTAGCAAATTTGGGTTTGTATCAAAATACATGGGTGAATGAATGGAAATGCCAATGCTCCACCCACGTAACGTCTCTCCAAAGCAAAGTAAAGCAAGGCAGCACCATGCGCTGCGTTGCATTACTTTTTTTCTAGAAAGCCACGTCCAGTGGTTTTTGCTTGTCTTTTTAAATCCAGAAATACACTTTGCATCGTGGCTGCCCCCCAAAAAGTGGCACATTTACGACGTGAACCGTTAACAAATCTGGGCCCTCAGTATGTTGATCTCAGATAGATCGCAGCCTTGACTGTACCCACTGGAATTCTAACCACTAAGCATGGTCCCCACAATTTGAGATTTAGTCAATTGAGCCAATCAGACACCTCCAGTAGTCTGTCTTGTGGTGTTCCCATTCCTTCTCCTTGCTGATTCGTAGTCGCCACACCTACAAGGACTCCCAATATTTCATTCTTTCTTTATTTGTACTAGTTTCTTTGAGGAATCAGCTGTTCTTCGTAAGTTAGTGACATCTGCAAATATGTATTGCTGCTTTTGGGGCCAAATGCAATGTCACCAATAAAAACGAAGAGGATGTGGCAATGTTCCACCAAAATGATAACCCCACTCCCCCTGAGAGAAATCAGTCTACCAGCATCCTTCATCGCCCTTCCTTTTGACATTTCACAAACCGATTTAGCATTTTAAGACCAATGCTGGGGCTGACGGCTTTGTCAACATGTTACTTGCATAGAACAATATCAGAGGTTGTGATGAAATCCAATCTGAGCACCTCACTTCTTTTCCTTAAGGTACTTCTCCAGACATAATGTCAAAACGTCATCTGGGTAAACCTGGAGCTACCCTAACTTAGTTATCAAGATGTCGTAGCCGGAAGATATGTCACCAGTATTTCTTTCATCAATTCTCATAATTTCGTTCTTCAAAAGTCGACGTTCTGACCTTGTTGGAAATGGAAAAGTAGTTATTTTTTATAATTGTTTCCTGTGTGTTTTTACTTTATCTGCAAAGAAGATTATTAATCAACAGCTAACATGTACTAATTTAACAGAGTTTAGTTCTTCGGACCACGTTAAAGGAGATTAAAGTAGCGTACTGGGGATAAATGACAGGCACATTCGGAGAGGCAAAAGAGAAGCATTTTGAGGCTAAAAGTCCAGCAGATTCAGACGAGACAGAGTATGACGAGCCGTCTCTGCAGACCCACCCTCTTTGAAAGCAGTTTGAACTCTGGCTCCACGCTGCAGCCAGATGGGAGGTTCCTGGTCGGTGGTAACCCATGACTATGAATCAATAGCCCGTTCACGGCTGCAGATGGAACCAAAAACCACGGCTTCTTGGATTTCTGGGAGTGCAGAAAGCCAAGGTTGCACATTGTGGATTAATTAGGTAAAAGAAATAAAATAAGCAGCCTTCAATGTGTCACCTTATTCGTGAATGAGACTGCACCTTTGATGTAAATCAGTTTACACTGGCCCTTGATGGGTTTTCCGGAGCCTGGTGTTTCCTGCAGGTTCAAGAATGTGCTATGTGTGTACAGATCCATGTCAGCCAATTTCTGATTATCCCGTTTTTGCTACAAAACCTCCTTTTGTACAGTGTTTAGAAGTTATGTCTAGTATCAGTTACAAATGAAAAAAAAAGAAAATGAAAAAAAACGGGATATAAATTCGAAGAGGCCAGGTTTCAGAAACCAAACTATCTGTCATGTCGAAACTGCTACTTTCAGAGTAGAGCAACAAAGCGAACAGCAAGTTTTATTCTTGGGGTGTGAAGATAATAATTCTTAGTACGGAAACAGAAATCTTTATGTCTGTGTTGTTTTTGGTGACTGTGTTACTGTGCTAAAACGGCATTCAGTCTCTGGCCTGAGAAAGGCAGCATATTAGGTGGGGAATGTAAGCAAATGTCAAACTACTTCAATATGTTTTTCAGGTTTGGTGAGGGTAAGTGTATTTATATTACATTTATATGTGTGAATGTAAGTAACATTCATATTCGAGCAGAATTCCTGGTGATAATAGATATTGCAGTACTGTGGCATGCATAACTTTACTCTCTGTTCTTCATTCTGCATTTGCCGAAGTGGGATCATACACAAAACGTGGTCACTTAGACCCATTGTAGCTTGTAAGGAAAACAGTACAAGGGCTCAAGCCTGGAATTTCAAAATGTGCAATAAATTAGCTATCCTAGACTCCAGACCATGCAAAACGCGGCAGCCAGACTCACAGTAAGGCCTCCGCCCTGGACTCCCAACACTACGAACCTCTGACCTCCCCATACACAAACATGCACTCTTCAGACTCCACACACACACACACTTGCACAACCTTGGCTCCACCTACCTCAGCTGCCACACACCCACCGGACAAGTCCACTCGGCTGGACTTCTGCTTACTCACATTCCCTGCATATGCACAACCTCTCGGGTGAGTCAGTCGCTCTGCAATATACACATAACATAACATAACATAGCATAGCATACCATAACATTGAAAATATATGTAATGTGTAACGTAATGTAGTGTTATGGCATTTTGTTTTTATGCTAGTCTCTCAAGGTGATTCGGAAGTGAAGAAGTAGCTAACTGAGCGACAAAATGGAGTAGGGAGAAAATTGGGCAAAGTGAAAGAGAGATAGAGCGAAGGTGTTCAAAAACGAAAGAACAGCAAAAAATAAACTTGAAACTTGAAGAACAGCAAGGGACAATAATGAAGTGGAAACAAGAACAGGAGAAAGTAGGGGTAGCTGCAGGCCGTTGGGTGCAGGCAAGCGTGGCCCAGTCATAGTGATTAACAGCCGCAGTCCATGCAGGTAACAGTGGTGAGGCGGTGGGGCCGGGTGTGGGGGGATTTCGAGGGACGATGCCGAGGGAAAATTTAAATAAATAATACATTTTCCCTCTGCAACGTCCCTTGAAATCACCCCCGCCCCCCACACGCAGCCCCACTGCTGTTACCTGCACGGACCGTGGCTGGTGATTAAAACCTACTAAGTGGTGGTACAAGTGAGAGGATAAATTGTGTGGGACAGAGAACCACATGTAGTAACACTGAAATGATTACCTGATTTCCAGTAGAGAAAAGGTCTGGTTGAAAATGCATGTATGAGAAATCGGTTGAAGTTAGTGGAGTCCCCTTCCTGCCCTGTAATAAAGGTAGGCCCAGGCAAACCTTTGTTATACTGGAGTGATCTTTCAATTTTTGGCATTCCATGCTATTCTTGTTATGAGAAATAACTGAAACTATACAAATCCTATTGCAGGAACACAGGAACAGTGCGAATGCACAGAACGTGAGCGACTTATGCTCACGGCCTTCGAAAAGCGGAATTTGGGCTCTACCCTTTGTAAGTAATATATACATATATATATATATATCCAGAGTTACCGTTACCTAAAACGTCTTCTGACAGGAACGGATACGGACCACAAGTAGGTGAAAATTATTTATTGCTCGTGCAAGTCGCCATGACGCGTTTCAGCCCCTCCACGGGCCTTGATCACATGACATAACTTGGTATCAGTCATTGGCTTATAAAGTGACTAGTGCAAACGTAATGATTAACACATGATTTTCAGTTAACATGGACGAAAGACTACATAGTAATTCATAGTATATTTGTCCTATTGAGAATTACCGAGTTATACTGGTTAATCAGTCAAATTCAAATACATGAAAATTACTTTACGTTAAAATTGTAAAAAGAATACAATTGTGCAAAGGTTCTAACAGTGCAAAATAGTGCTAAAGTGCTTACGTGAATGTTGTATTAAAACCAAATTTACCAATGTTGTATTTCAAGGTACTAAAACTTCTTATTTTAAATAATTACGTTTTTCATACGCATTTGCCACAGCTAAATTGTATACGTACATTCATGGTACTGGAGCCCCAGTATCCAGCTCTGAGCTAAAGCATTTACAGTGGTGGTCTTCATCTCTATTTTGATCATTATTAATTGCAGATTTTATACTCCCAGTTTAAATACTCAGATTGATTGAATATCAGGCATAGTGGATCAGTTAGATGTTCACGATTGTGATTATGGGAATCATACCATTGGTATTGTCATTGTTGACATTTTTGTGATCCATATACATATAAATATAAATACACATTGTAATAAATATCATATACGCAATACAATACAATCCATAATAGATACAATTTGCTTAAACATTTATGTATGCATCAATAAATAAATATGTATAATTAAAAGCCAAAATGCCAATAAATATCAAATAAATATAAATAAAATCCACAATCAAAATACACTGATAAAACAAAATTCCTAAAATTATTTCTAAAACCTCACCACAATGTATCGGCATAGAATAAATAATTAAAGACATGTAAAAAGATCCTCCGTAATGTTTAAACCCGATGGTTGTTTGGTATTAAGTTCTAGTATATATCTGGTTTCCAACTGGCGTAATCTATGCTCTCTATTGCCACCCCTTCTGCTAGGTGGTACTGAATCTATGACAAAATACCTGAGATCCTGACTTTTAGATTGATGTTTATTCTTGAAATGGCGAGCTACCGGATAAGTGTTGTCTTGGTTATTAATCGCTCTCAGGTGCTGAAGTATCCTTTTGTGCACTTGTAGCTTTGTGCTTCCTACGTATTGTAGGTTGCATGGGCATGTTAAGACATACACTGCAAATTCTGTCCTGCATGTAAGTAATTTAGATATTTTGTAGCTTCTGTCACTAAAAGGAGTGATATAGGTCACTTTATTGTCACCTTGTTGGCATGCCTTACATGTTTTACATTTAAAAAATCCTGTATGAGTTTGCAGCCAACTTGTTGCCTCTATGATCTCAGGACTTGTTTTAACTAAGTCATCTCTCATAGATCGACTCCTACTGTATGTTATGGATGGTCTTTTAGGCAATATATGGCCAATCACTGGATCATTAAGTACCATAGGCCAGTTGCGGGATATTATAGATTGGATCTTTTTGTGTTGCTTACTGTATTGGATTATAATCCTAAACTCTTTTTGGTTCCCTCAAAGTGAGTTTCTGTTCTGAGTATACTTGCGTAAACATTAGCAGCTAATTTTTCAGTTAACAACTCTTGTCTGCTCTTTCGCATAGATTTAGCAATAGCATTATTGATGACCTGTTCTGAGTATCCCCTTTCCAAAAATCGTAATTTGCTATCTGTCTGAGCTTTTGTTAGATCTATTTCTTTACTATGGATACGCCTCAGCCGAAGCATTTCCCCGTAGGGGATACTGGTCACTAAATGTTTGACATGTGAGCTGCTGGCATGGAGTGTTGAATTCCCAGCCGTTTCTTTACGGTATAATTTCGTTTCTATCTTGTTCTCATCTACGTAAACCTGTGTGTCAAGAAAACTAACTGTGGTGGTGCTGATATCCGCAGTAAAATACAAATTTAAATCATTTACATTTATGGCTTGTACAAACTCCTGGGCCTCACTGGCATCGCCATACCATATGACGAACAGATCATCTATGAAACGCAACCATAATTTTACCTTGGTTGCCATTATTTCTCGGTATTTGGTCATGAGGACCAGCTCCTCCCACCAGCCCATGTGTAAACACGCGTAGCTGGGAGAGAAGCTGGCCCCCATCGCCACGCCCCTAGTTTGTCTATAAAGAAGATTGTTAAACATAAAGATATTGTTTATCAAACAGAAATCAACCATTTCAATTAACATCTTCCTGTGGTCTTCTGTGTTGCCCACTGTATTCCCTAGATAATGGTGCAGAGCTCGCAATCCATCTGTATGTTGAATGCTAGTGTAGAGCGAGCTAACATCAAGGGCTATAAACAAATAACCTTGTTTCCATTTAAAATCTTTGAGTTTTCTCAGAAAGTCACTAGTGTCGTTCACATAAGATGGCAAAGCCTTTACCAAATTTTGAAGGAAGAAATCCACATATTGGGATGTATGTTCAAGTAACCCATTCCTGGCTGATATTATTGGTCTGCCTGGTGGATGTACAGGGTCCTTGTGGATCTTGGGCAGAAAGTAAATCGTAGGTACCACAGGGTGGTTGTTTTTAAAAAATTTGAATTCCTGTACAGTAATCAAGCTGTTATTTTTCCATGTCGACAACTTTTTATTGAAATCTGCATACATTGATTTAAGTTCTGCGCTACTGCTCTTCGTGTAGCAAGTTCTATCGTTTAATTGTTTGTACGCTTCCTTAGAATATTGTTCCTTGGACATTAGCACTATGTTTCCACCTTTATCCGAGGAGCGGATAACAATTTTGTTATTTGCTTTAAGTTTTTTCAACAATTCATTGTAATCATGATTCTGTTTATTGTATTTTGATTTTCCTTTATTCATTTTGATATTGAGTTCTTTCAACTGCTCAGTTACCAACTCATGAAAAATATCAATTGAGTCCCGCATCATGACTGGATTGAATGTAGATTTAGGTTTGAAATGGGTTGACGGACCTCGTACATAAGTTGTACCAATCTGATCTACCGATTGACCTAAAATGTTTGGGACAGCCTCAGGCATTTCATTTTCATAGTTATCGGTTGTAGAGCTTTGATCCCAAAGTTCTTGCATTTCATCAACAAGTGAAATATCCGATTGAGTTGACATTTGCAGATCTTGTGTCCTGAATGCTGGGTCCCCAGTCGTGTCATGTTTTTTGTTGTTTGTCAAGTGGAATTTTCTGAGTTTCAATTTTCTTGTGCTCCTGAAAATATCTAGTCTTGTTTTTGCATAACTGAAATTGCTTACAGGGCAGTATGTTAGTCCCAAACTTAGGATTCGTTTATCATTGTCGCTTAGATCTGTTTTCGATAGGTTTACAATGGTCTTATCAATAGATCCCATATTAATTATTTGCCTTTCCTCCAACCGCCTCGTTTTCTTTGATTTGTTTCTAATTCTGTTTGCCTTCCTTCTTTGTTTGCGTTTGCAGTTCTTGCTTGGCCGTAGTTGGTTTTTTGTGCACGTGGACGGAGGGTTTGCCTCCTGTCCTCGCATAAAAAACCTAGTTCCTCATCAAGCGTGCGTTTTTGTCTCACATGACTTGTGCCAGATTCACGTTCAGAATCACTGTCTGGCGCTGAGCTTAAATCCGATCGTGATGTACTGGAGGCTGCATCATCATTCCTAATTGTGCCTGAATTAATTATTGTTGTTCTTTTGTCTTTGATGCATCTTAAAGCTTCATATTTCTTAGAGAAGGTAAAAATCTGGCCCACATCGTAATCGGTTTTGTCCCGATGGAACTTGTAAGTTTTACGTTCCTTGATTTTATCTTCCTCCTTCCTAAGTCTAAGTGTCATCTCCTTGCGTAATTTAGTGCTTTCCTCCACTTGTTCCATATTATCCAATTCCTCATTGATTTTAGCTATCTCCTCAAGTAACACTGTCCGATCTATATCTGCATATTTTATCAATATTCTCATTAGCCTTTTGTAGTACTCCAAATTACATTCGGCCCACACACGCATCATTAACGGATTTGGCACTTCATAGCTTGGCGCTAGGAGAATCCTTAATCCCCGTGGGACCCTGTCCACATCCAAATACCTTTGTAATGAACGGGATTCCCACCATTTACTCTGCTCAGAGCGCATTTTTTTCTCCAATTGTTTGAATTTTTCTTTTATTGTTGAATTTTGTTTTTTAGAAGCTGTGGCAGTACTTGTATCGATGCTTGTTGCTGTCCTGCAGTCATTGAACATCTCCAATGCTGCGGCTTCCCTCTCCCGAACTATGTCAGCCGACATTGCACAATAAGAGTTCTGAAATTAGGGTCGCGGGAGTATTCACAAAATATGTTCGATTATAATCCCCGACCGGCACACCTCTCACCCCTTGTCCGCTGATATCCACGTACCTGAGTTTACACTCGACTCGTCCGCTTCCTCCGAAACGGTCCGATTCCAGTCGACTCCTGGTTTGTGTTGACAGCGCGGTTACGGGGGGTCCGATAGCACAACTCCTTCCGGGTTCAACTTGGGACTTCCTGGGTTCCAGGGAATCTTGTCTCTACTAGTGCTTCATCCCAATCGAGAGGGGGTCCGTATATACGCCGAAAAGAGACTCCGTCGGCTTGTAATATCCAGAGTTACCGTTACCTAAAACGTCTTCTGACAGGAACGGATACGGACCACAAGTAGGTGAAAATTATTTATTGCTCGTGCAAGTCGCCATGACGCGTTTCAGCCCCTCCACGGGCCTTGATCACATGACATAGCTTGGTATCAGTCATTGGCTTATAAAGTGACTAGTGCAAACGTAATGATTAACACATGATTTTCAGTTAACATGGACGAAAGACTACATAGTAATTCATAGTATATTTGTCCTATTGAGAATTACCGAGTTATACTGGTTAATCAGTCAAATTCACATACATGAAAATTACATTACGTTAAAATTGTAAAAAGAATAAAATTGTGCAAAGGTTCTAACAGTGCAAAATAGTGCTAAAGTGCTTACGTGAATGTTGTATTAAAACCAAATTTACCAATGTTGTATTTCAAGGTACTAAAACTTCTTATTTTAAATAATTACGTTTTTCATACGCATTTGCCACAGCTAAATTGTATATGTACATACATGGTACTGGAGCCCCAGTATCCAGCTCTGAGCTAAAGCATTTACAGTGGTGGTCTTCATCTCTATTTTGATCATTATTAATTGCAGATTTTATACTCCCAGTTTAAATACTCAGATTGATTGAATATCAGGCATAGTGGATCAGTTAGATGTTCACGATTGTGATTATGGGAATCATACCATTGGTATTGTCATTGTTGAAATTTTTGTGATCCATATACATATAAATATAAATACACATTGTAATAAATATCATATAAGCAATACAATACAATTCATAATAGATACAATTTGCTTAAACATTTAAGTATGCATCAATAAATAAATATGTATAATTAAAAGCCAAAATGCCAATAAATATCCAATAAATATAAATAAAATCCACAATCAAAATACACTGATAAAATAAAATTCCTAATTGCAGGAACACAGGAACAGTGCGAATGCACAGAACGTGAGTGACTTATGCTCACGGCCTTCGAAAAGCGGAATTTGGGCTCCACCCTTTGTAAGTATATATATATATATATATATATATATATATATATATATATATATATATATATATATATATATATATATATATATATATATATATATATATCCCAAAACAAAAGTCCAATGAAGTACGCTCTCAGGATAAGAAGCAGGACACAAATGTAGTTAATCCAAGTTTATTCCACAACGCGTTTCGGCTGTAAACAGCCTTGATCACGTATATATTCTTCACCAAATTCCACCATAAAGCTGCCAAACTTTTTCTCTGAACGGGTGCTCTGTTCGTGAAGGTGGCTTTCACGCTATAAATTCATCAGCAATGCTCTAAAAGGAACTTCCACAAGCATTCAGTGGGTTTCCAAATATCAATGTATTCATACCTGTGGTGTTGGGCCTCAGGCCCACATGAAATGTGGTGTTGGGCCTCAGGCCCACATGACGAGGAATGACAGACGCAGACACTTGGATATGTAGTGTAGTAAACTGGCCCAGGGCACGTGCGCCCGGCCCCTTTTATTGACAGGGTCACCTGACTGGTGACGCCTGTGGTGGGTGGGTGTAGAGTGTATGTTACATCCTGGTGGAACACTAGAATGTATCCAGCCGGATATGACATCCCTCCCAACTTTAATGAAAAAAACAAACGAGAGTCCAACCTGTAATAAAAACAAATAAATAGCACATAGCACCAAATGAGTCTATTCAGGCCGTCAGCCAGGGAGCGCTGGAGCTTCGGACTGCATGGTCAGGATGCCTTCATCTTCCTTGGCGATGTTCTTTAGACCGGCCTGGTCTCGCGGTGTTGAAGTCTGTGTATAGAGTTTCAGTGCTGGTGCATCTGGAGCTGAGGTGGAACCCACTCTGGACGATCTCTCAGGCGCTCAGGCCTCGGTGGATGGCAGAACCTGCAGCTGTTGGAGAAGATCTCTGGGAGTGAGGCCTTCCTTTGGAGGTGGCGTGCTCTATGGCCTTCCTTACCCCCGACTTCTGAGCGACGTCCGACTTGCCTCTCTTGCCTGGACTCCTCTCTCACTGGAGCCTCTTGGAGGTCTTCTCTGCTGGCTGCCATGGGACCGTGTGGACCGTGCGGGGCTTCGTGTGAGCCGCGCGAAGGCGTCGCTGGGGAACTGCCAACGGACTCACAGCCAAGTCGCTCATGTAGCCTCCGGCGGTGATGTCTCCGTCTGGGCGTCCTCGCCGTCCGGACTCGGGTTCTGCGCCTTCCTCTGATGATCTTGTGTGTGACCAGTCTTCAACCGTGACCTCCATGCTTCCCGCGCCTGACGTGGAGCTGCGGCCGACACATCTCTCCTACTCGGACTCCCTTCGCATGGAAACTCCGTCGAGGCCCTTGTCCCCTGGACTGTCACGTGACCGCGTGGGCGGTGTGGGCCTTTGCGTAGGCCGCGCTTAGGGGTCGCTGCGGAACTCCCAACAGGGCCACGGCCAAGTCTTGTGTAGTCCCCAAGGGCGGATCTTCCAATGGCCGGGTGTGCTCGACTTCGGCAGGCTGTAGGTTGACGGGGGTGCACAGAAGGTGCCTGGGTGATTCGCCTCATCGAACTCCGGTTGTTTGGGGTGTGTGTGGATTCACTTGGGTGGTGCGATGCTCCTTGGTGATGACGCACATAGATGGTGATAATAGAATGTTGGTTTTCTTCAGTGGGCTAACAGGCGGCGATCTTCTGTCGGGGTGACCTTAGGGAGTGAGGTGGACTTGAGGGACTTCGTGGCACCGCTTCGTTGTCTTCAGGCAGGTGCACTGTGAGGTGTGGTGCTATCGATACCAAGCAGCCGGTGACAGGTGAGAGGACGGTCGAACTGCGAAGCGTGGGGCCAGGACGCAGATCGCGCTTGCTAGCGGCTTACTGTAGGTCCTCCCGTGAAGCTGTCTCCAGTGACGTCTCTGCACCCCGGAGGCTGGCTTGTGCTGGTGAACACCTTCCTCAGTGTTGGTGCGAGTACTTTGTCCTGTCGGTCTCCTCAGTTCCATCCTGCACGCCTGTGGTGGTTGTCTGCCCTGTGGCGTCGTGCCACTCTCTTCTCCTTCTTCCGACCAGGTTTTCACTTGGATGTGGCATCCTGCCACCTGTCTCATGTTGGCGCCACATGGACATCTCACTGGTTGCGTTGTTCTTGTGACGGTCTTTCCTTTCTTTTTGCGGACCTGTTGCAGGCCTGTCCTGTCCGTAGGCCTTGCATGTGCTTCTTGGGGACTTCCATTGGCACTATCCCCTCCTCAGGGATTTCGTGGTGTCCCTCTTCCTCTTCCGGTGTCCGCTCGAGGGCGTTGTGCTTGCGCTTCGAGGCTGCGCCATCGTGGCGGCTGCTTCTTCCTTTCTTCCGGTGCGCTTGTCCGGACTGGTCACTTTGCGTGACGGGCTCCTTGTTTGCTGTGCGCTGTGACGTCCGGTCACGTGTCGCCATGCTGTCGGAGCGCCTGTCACTGTGGCGGCCTGCCACTTGGAGTGTGCGACTCCTCTCTTGCCTGTCTTGGGTCACTGCTGACTCAGTCTTGAGGCAGTGCGAGGGGGGACACTCTGTGTTGCCTTCTGCCCACTGCGGGGGTTCGCTGAGGCGATCAAGATGCAGATGCTCTTCTTCCTGCGTTCAACAGTGCTTCTTCGTGGAGATGTCTATCTCCCGGGCGCCTGCCCGTGCTGTCAGGCTCACTGGTGCGGCCTTCTGCACGCCTCTGACTTAGCGCGCTCCGTCTTCTTCTTGGGCGCTCTCTTCTCTGGCGGTGGCGTGGGACAGCCACTGGTGGTGCGCGATCTGCACCAGTCTTTCTTGTGTTGTCAGTGTGGAGGGGTATTTCGTGATGTTGCTGTCTGTTCGGCTTGCTGCTTTGGGGCCTTGCTGACTGATGGGCACCCCTGGTCAGTGGTCCGAGGTTTCCGAGTTTCTCTGGCAGCAAGTGGAGTGATGCCCTGGTGGGGGTGTACAGTGTCTCTTTTCCTGGTCTTGGCTGCTGTGTCCGTCTGGCTCTCTTGCAGTGATGGCTGTTTGCCACTCGGGGTGGGTGACGCAGTTTTTCTGCTGGCGGTGGCGTCTGACAGCCACTAGGGGTGTGTGCGCCACGCTCGTTCTGTTTGCGTCTTTTGGGGGCGTCCTTGGTCCTTGCTACTCTCACTTGCAGGGTGCAGAGGGCTACTCTCTGGGCATTCCTCTCTGAGGGCACGTCTCGCTGTGCCTGGTGCAGTCTGTCCCAGCACTTGGGCTTGAGCATGCAGGCTTTCTCTTCCTGTGCAGCGGCGCTGGGCTTCTGGTCACCCTTTGTTCTGAGGTGCCCTTTTTGCCGGGGCTGCGCTCTCCCTCTCTCTCTGCTGTCTCGATCGCCTCTTAGACCTGGTGCCAAGTGTTGGGGCAGGGAAGCATTTACTGTGAGAGCACCTCTGACGCTGGTGCAGAATGCCAGTCACCAGGTATCGCTGCAGCTGTTACCTCTCGCAGGCTGATGCAGCAGTGTTGGATCTACAGGTGCAATATGTCTGGTGCCCCTCTGGCCTTTTCCGGTCTCCGCGCTGAAGTGGAAAACAGAGTTGGGGCAGGCGGGTGCTGCTCAGTCCGTGGTGGGGAACGTGGCTGCCACCTCTGTTCATCTGTGTTGGAGACAGTACAGGCATCAGCCCTTATTTGCTTCCTTTGCGAGGGCGCAGTAGCACTCCTGGCCACTAGATGGCAGGGCAGTGTTTTCCGTTTGCCGGCCCCGGCAGTCTTTCCAAGAGCTGTGGGCCTCTGCTGATAGAGGCGCTGGTGCTGGGCTGTGTGCTGCTGTGGCGCGGTGTCCCGACCCAGTAGGTGTAGCGCTGCAGCTACAATGGCTTTGCTGATGCCCCCAGGAGTTCAGGCAGGCACGGTGCAGGAAGGTGCCAAGGATGCAGACGGAGGGACATACAGCGCCAGTAAGGTAAGACTGCTCCTGTAGTGGTGGGCTCTGCGCCTGGGCTGCGGTGTGCTAAGCGTCCTTTTTTGTAGAGGCTGTCCGACTCTCCCGCGGTTGCTCCGTGCAGGCCACTGTGGGTTCCTTACATGTGCTGGACGTCTTCTGCCTTCGGGGCCTGTTCCTTTCCGCCGCACCTCGTGGTTCGCTTGAGGCCGGGGGCTGACAGGACCGCTGGCCTTCTCGCCCGGTGAAGACCCAGCCTACCAGTGGCAGCACACTGTGCCGGTCATGTCAGGGGCCCGATCGGGCTGGGTGCAGTCTTTGTGCTTTCCCGCTTCGGGTCAGTGCCGCCTCCTCTTCTTTGCCGCAAGGATGCCAGTCAGGTCGCGCTGGGAGGCTGTGGGGGTGCGCACAGCAGGCGCCACCTGTGTTTTTCCTGCATGCGTGGGCGCAGGGGATGCGGTCTCGGGGCCTGCACGTGCGTTTCTGCCTGCAATCTTCTTGTGTAGCCCACATTGTCCTGGGGGTGGGGTGATCCACCAGCAGCGCAGAGTTCACCGTTTATTCCGCTGGGGCAGGCTCAGTCCCGGCTTCTGGGGGCCGTACCGGCAGGGACTGTGGCCGATTGACTGTAAGGGTAGGAGTCCACTTGCGTGGGCATGTCAGGAGCGCGCCTTGGGGGTGCAACTTGCAGACTGCAGCAGGGCGGCTCGTCTCCCCTGAAGTTCGCCTCGCAGGGGCTGCCACTTCCCATGCAGGCCACGGGAGCTTTCCTGGTGCTGCGGACTGTGCGTGGTTTTGCAGGCGCTATGGACGCGGCTGACTCCCCTACAGCTTGCAGCCGTGCTGATCTATGCTCTGCTCACCTGCAGGCACTGTGGCCGTTGAACGCTTGGTGTAGGCTCTGTGCCCATGTGGGCACCGGAGGGGCTCCAGGAGGAGGATTCTTGTCTTTGCAGCGAGGGTCAGCGGCGGGGCTCCTCGAGAGTTGTGTGAGCTGTGACACTGTCTTCCTTTACCTCGCACTCAGGACATGTTCCGCTGACAGCAGGGGGTGCCCTAGATGGGGGCTAGACTGTCCCCCTTTCAGGCGAGAGAAAAAAGCTGCCAGCGCACGCACGGGTGTCGACCTGCTCGTCGCCAATGTGGTGTTGGGCCTCAGGCCTGTAGGAGAGTAGGATCTGCTTCACATGGGTACCCCCACTTTTTGCTGATGCTTCACTGTTTTTCGACTTTAGTCTGGCTGGGGCCCTGCTAATCAGAACCCCAGCCTAGCTGCTTCCTCTCTAAAATGGTTTCCATGTGCCTTAGGCACATCTCTGATTGGAATCTGGAGTGCCCTTATAAGTCCCTAGTATATGGTATACTATGTACCCAGGGCATAGGTACCTCAGAGGCCTGCCAGGGGCTGAAGCATGTATTATGCCACCCCTGGAAGGCCAGCCAAAAGGACACCACAGGTCTGCTACTGCAGCCTGGGTAAGGTGGTGCATGCACCCCTTACTGTGATATAGGTTACCTATATCACTGCATATGCACAGATATAAACCTATAAGTCACTCCTATGGCAGGCCTTATCAATCCTGAAGGCAGAGTGCTTGGTTCTTATGTGAGAGGGTGCCCCTGCATGAGCAGAGCCCCTCTGCAGTGGTCGGAGACCCTTCTTTGATGCTGTTGGTAGTGCAGCCTGACCATATACTCTTAAGTGCATTATATCCTCGCAGTAGAATGCTAACTTTGGACTGGCTGCACCAAAACATGTCGTGTTTGGTGTCAAACATCTTGGAATACTACCCCCCCCACCAGTTCTGGCAGCGGGGGTAGCATTCCACCCTTCTAGAGGGAGAGACATGTACCCACCGGCATACCCGGTAACTTCTTTCCAGAGCCCTGGCATCACAAAATGGATGCCGCTGCCACAGACACGGGTCTGGCCTCCTGCTGCTGACTGAAACTCCGGCAGGGGAGCCTGGACAATAGGTTTCCTGTCCCAGGGAGGTGTAACCACCTCCCCAGACAGGATAATGTGTATTGGGGCTGGGCGGGAGCACTCTCTGGTGCTTTGAAGTCCTGCACTGGGGGCACATTTGGTGTCCCTGTGCATAACCCAGTTCAAACCGGCTCAGGGGCTTCCAGCCCCTGCTCTGGCGCGAAACTGTACAAAGGGAAAGGGGTGTAACCACCCCTCTGCCCTGACCCTCCCATAGGTGGGTCCACAGAGTATGTCCAACCCCCTAACTTGGTATAAGTATGGGACCCCAGTCCTTAGGACTTTAGATTTACCTGGACGAAACTCTGATACAGAATCCTGGACCTTCGATGCTCTACTTTAAGATTAGAGGACTGAAGAATCTCCCTTCGGGTCAAGGAGTGACTCCCCTGCTTGGCAGGCACCTAAGAAGCAATTGTCCGGTCTGCATCGCTGAAGCTCCCGCCGGACGCTGAAGTCTTTGCAACACCAGAGGTAGATTTCCAGACTTCCCCGAGGCTACCCTGAGTCCCCAGCAAAGCTGAGGCCCGTAGCTGTCGTGGGTAACGTGGAACCGTGACCCCTGGACATTGAGTACTTTTGCAAATGCATCCTCTTCTGGGTCTCCCCCGAAGTTGTGCTTTGGGCTCCGAGTAGCCCTTGCCTCCAGCACCGACTGCACCGAAGATCACTGGCCTCCACTCCACGAGTGTCCTGTGAGCCAGCTCCAAGTGCATCCACTTGAGGCTCCTTTGTGGTCGCTAGTCCGTTGGCTAGTGGGCCCTCCCAAAGGCAACTCTTCTTCTGCTTGGGCTTCCCTGGTTGCTCCAGACGTGCCCTGACTTACCCTCGCTGGGTGAGTCCCTCAGACCTTGCTGGTCTGCACCACCGTCCTTCTTCTATTTCCACGAGACTTGCCGTTGCCAAGGCTTGTTGGGTCCAATCCGGTCTCCGACACACCTGCAATCGACAAACGTCGTGGTACAGCTCGAATCCAGCTCCTGATCATCGTCGACGCCTCCTGGACCTCGTGGCTGAAGAGTCAAGACGACCGTCAACCTACCTGAAGCACCCGACATCGGTGGGCATCCGCTCATCGCCTTCCTGGTCACTGGCTAGTGACCCAGACTCTGTCCCCTCTGTTTTCAGGTTCTTCAGATCTTCGATCCACCTTTGGATCCACCCGAACACTTTCGACTTGGCCGCCAGCAGCACTTTGCAGCAGATCGCCATTGAAAACGGCGACGAAACCCGACCCCGAAAGACACCTATGCACCCGGCTTCCCTGGGTGAGGTAACTCGAGTACTCCGGTGCTCCCGTGGGTATAGACTCTAGAACAACCTAGTTCTAAAGGGGTTTGCTCCAAGTCCTCCTCTAAGTGTCCCTTTTCTTTAAAACTCCAACCGCGACGTTCCCCATAGAAGTCAACGGCGGCTCGCGGCTGTGTTCTCACACTGCACGCGTCCCCCGTGGGTCCCCTGTGTAACTACCTTGGGTGGTTCCTTGAGGGCCAAGCACTTCTACAGGCTCTAGGCCTTCTGTCTAGCTCAGTCGTGGTTCTTATACCACTTTATTGGTATATGGTTTGGTACGCCCCTAGGGCTCAAACGTGTATTTGTGCTATTACTGTTGATAACTAACTTATAACTTATGTACTTCGAACTCTAGCCTCATAAAGAGACTAGAGGGGTGTGTTTAGCAATAAATACATATATTTTGAATATATACCTGGTGTGGTCCTCTTTCATTTGGTCACTCAAGAGATTATAGACTGGTAAAACAAGCTGCTTTACATTCCTTCAAGACTTAGCCTGAAGGCTGCTCTCCATAGCTACCACTAGGATAGCTTTCAATAAAGGTTGTCTTTAACCTATCTCCAATAAGGGGTTGTTTGGACTGGTGCAAGGTGCCCACTATAATTATTGGACAGCATATACCAGGCCAACTTCTCACATTGGTGTGCAGCGTGTGGGATTCCAGCTTGCTATTGTTTTACCAGATAATCTCAATTGAATTGATCAACTGAAAACCACTGAGGGTACCTTAGGTAGCTTAGGATACAGTAAGTTCTACTGAACTTAGAGTTGTGTGTTAAGGGATAGCACACCCTTTCTACAACTCAAGAGAGTTTAGTAGGCCACACTAGAGTAGGTAGTGCATACACCACACCTCACTAGTAATGTCTTCAAGGCCAGGACCCAGTGAGTCCTTGCCAGAAGCCAGTGGGCTTCTTCCCTCCAAGTATGATAATCTCCCATTCTTGGAATTGAGAGCATTGTGCAATACTAGGAAGCTGAAGACAGGCAAAAGTGCCAGCACCCAACACCTCAGGGAGTTGCTACTGACAGATGATCTCAGCAGACCCCTAGGGTCTGAAGGGGTAGGCAGAGAGGGTGGGGCAGAAGATGAGGAAGGGGCCAGGGGTGAAATCACCCAGGACCCAACCTCTGAAACTGTCCAGGAAGGTGACAATGACCTTGACCTGGAAAATCCAGCTCCTCCTGTGGATGAGGAGGAGGATCAGAATGACCTCCCCTTTGTCCCCCCAGGAAGAGTTGTGAGTGTGCCCAGAAGGCCTAGATCGCCTTCTCAGGAGTCGAACCACTCTGACACCTCAGTAGGGACCTCTGTTTCCTCTCATAGGAGGGAATCCTCAAGTGAGAGGAAAGAGAGACTGCTCAGATATGGAGAAGCTCAGTTGAGACTCAGAAGAGAGCAGTTGGCTATAGTCAGGGAGTCCCTAGAGCTTGAAAAGCAAAGAAAAAGATGGGACTAGAGTCCCATGGTGGCAGCAATTTCCCCAGAGATAGGGAAAGGTCTTATGACCATAGAAACCTGAGCAAGATTGTCCCTCCCTACCAGAGTGGGGATGACATCCACAAATGGATAACTGCACTGGAGAGGGCCTGTAAAGATACAGAGGGTCCCTCAGGAGCAGTGGGCAGCAATCTTGTGGCTCTCCTTTGCAGACAAAGGTAGAGACAAGCTCCTCACTGTTAGAGAAGAGGATGCTGACAATTACAAAGTCTTGAAGAGTGCTCTGATTGATGGGTTTGGCCTAACAACTGAACAATACAGGTTGAAGTTCAGAGATACCCAAAAAGCACAGACTCAAGACTGGGTGGACTATGTGGATTGTTCTGCTAAGGCTCTGGAAGGTTGGTTATTGGGCAGTAAGGTATGTGACTTCACAGGATTGTACAATCTTATCATGAGGGAGCAGATTCTTAATAACTGTCAAAATCAGCTGTTGCATCAGTACCTGGTTGACTCTGATCTGACCTCTCCCCAAGAATTGGGAAAGAAGGCAGACAAATGGGTCAGAACCAGGGTGAGTCAGAAGGTACAGAACCAAGGTGGTGACCCAAAGAAGCAAGATTCTAAGAACTCTGATAAGGGTGGGGAGAAGGGAAAAGACCAGAAGTCTTCACAAGGCCCCCAAAAATCTTCACAGTCTAACAAGGGAAAAGGCCAAAATAAACCATGGTGCAAAGTCTGTAAGCAAAAGACACACTGGACCAGTGACTGCACCAAGTCCAAAGACTCTATTCCAGCCCCCACCAATGCCCCTAAGGCACCTGTTCCCCCTAGTGCAGTTACAATTGGTGGTGGGAGTACACAGGCCAAGGGTTTAGTAGGGTTGACCCTGGGTAAAGAGATGAGCTCTGACCTAGTCAGAGAACTCACTCAGGCTGTCCTAGTCTGTGATGGAGGCATGGATGTGACCTCCTCTGTGAGTCCCAGTAATCTGGGCAAGTACAGGCAACAGCCCTTAATCAATAGAAAAGAGGCTTTGGCATTTAGGGACACAGGGGCAAGTGTCACCATGGTGACACAAGACCTTGTGGATCCTGGGCAGATTATACT
The DNA here is from genome assembly GCA_963921515.1 of Calotriton arnoldi. Lineage (NCBI taxonomy): Eukaryota > Metazoa > Chordata > Amphibia > Caudata > Salamandridae > Calotriton > Calotriton arnoldi. The sequence continues at coordinate 1,117,045 of CAWUFW010006556.1, forward strand.
TGGTGAAATGTACCAAGTGACCAATGCTAGCAATGTCAGAACAGACCATACTCTGGCAGTTGTTAACTTCTCCTGGGGAGGGGTAACTGGCCTTAAGAAGGTTGTGGTGAGTGCAAACCTACCAGTGGAATGCTTGCTTGGCAATGATCTTGAAGCTTCAGCTTGGGCAGAAGTGGAGCTCAGGACCCATGCAGAAATGCTGGGGATCCCTGCAGATGTGTTTGCTGTGACCAGGTCACAGAGCAAAATGTCTAACACTGAACAGGCCTTGGATTCTGAAATAATGGACCAAGTGCCATCCAAGAGGAGGAGTAGTAGGGTAAAGGCAGTGCCTTCCCCCTTGGCTCAGAAGGAAGATCAGTCTCTTGAGGGGGATGATCTCAGTCCTCAGGAAGGAACTGTCCCAGAGGAGCTTGAACCTGACCAGGTTGAGTTCTTGGGGACAGGGGGCCCTTCCAGGGCAGATCTGAGCCAGGAGCAGCAGAGCTGCCCCTCTCTTGAACCCCTCAGACAGCAAGCTGCTGCTGAGGCTGCTGGGAAAGCTAGTGGTCCCCATACAGTGTATTGGGATGATGGACTCTTGTACTCAGAGTGTAGAGACCCCAAGCCTGGTGCCAGCAGGAGGTTGGTTATACCTCTGAAGTTCAGGGGCTTCCTATTGACCATAGCCCATAACATTCCCTTAGCAGGTCACCTGGGCCAGATCAAGACTTGGGACAGAATTGTCCCTCATTTTCACTGGCCCCACATGTCTGAAGACACCAAGGAGTTTTGTCGCTCCTGTGTAACTTGCCAGGCCAGAGGCAAGGCAGGTGGCACAACAAAGGCCCCCCTGATACCACTAACTGTGGTGGGGGTTCCCTTTGAAAGGGTGGGGATTTACATTGTTGGTCCCATGGATCCCCAAACAGCATCTGGGCACAGGTTTATCCTGGTGGTAGTGGATCATGCCACCAGGTACCCAGAGGCTATTCCCCTTAGGACCACTACAGTACCTGTGGTGGCAAGGGCCCTCCTGGGAATTTTCTCAAGAGTGGGCTTCCCTAAGGAGGTTGTATCAGATAGGGGTACAAACTTTATGTCTGGATACTTGAAAGCAATGTGGAAGGAGTGTGGAGTGACTTACAAGTTCACCACACCCTATCACCCACAATGCAATGGTTTAGTTGAGAGACTCAACAAAACCTTGAAGGGCGTGATTAAAGGGCTCCCAGAGAAGCTTAGGCGACGATGGGACATACTCTTGCCCTGCCTTTTATTTGCATACAGGGAGGTGCCTCAAAAGGGGGTTGGCTACAGCCCTTTTGAACTTTTGTTTGGTCACCCTGTCAGGGGTCCATTGTGCTTGGTAAAGGAAGGATGGGAGTTACCTCTCAAGCCCCCAAAGCATGACATAGTGGACTATGTACTTGGTCTCCGCTCCAGGATGGCTGAATACATGAAAAAGGCAACTAAAAACCTTGAGGCTAGCCAGGAACTGCAAAAAGCCTGGCATGACCAAAGGCTGTACTGACTGTTTACCAGCCAGGACAGAAGGTGTGGGTGTTGGAGCTAGTGGCCCCAGCAGCTCTCCAAGACAAATGGAGTGGACCCCATACCATTGTTGAACAGAAGGGTGAGGTTACCTATTTAGTAGACCTAGGAACACCCAGGAGTCCCCACAGGGTTCTCCATGTCAACAGACTGAAACCATATGTGGACAGGGCAGACATGGGCTTGCTCATGGCTACTGATGAGGGACAGGAGGAAGAGAGTGACCCACTCCCTGACCTGCTCTCACAGAACCCTGATGATGGGTCAGTGGATGGTGTAGCCTTGGCAGGCAGCCTCACTGCTCAGCAGCAAACTGATTGTAGACAAGTGCTCAATCAGGACAGACATATGTTCTCTCTGACTCCAAGTCAGACCACCTGGTGCACTCATGAAGTGGACACTGGGGACAGTCTGCCTATTAAAAATAAGATTTATAGGCAACCTGACCATGTCAGGGACTGTATCAGGACAGAAGTCCAGAAAATGTTGGATTTGGGAGTTATTGAACCCTCAGATAGCCCTTGGGCTAGTCCAGTGGTCCTTGTGCCAAAACCTCACACCAGTGGTGGGAAAAGAGAGATGAGGTTTTGTGTGGACTACAGGGGTCTCAATGCAGTCACTAGGACTGATGCCCATCCAATACCTAGGGCAGATGAGCTAATAGACACTTTGGCCTCAGCCAAGTATCTAAGCACATCTGACCTGACAGCTGGCTACTGGCAGATCAGACTAGCTGATGATGCAAAGCCAAAGACAGCATTCTCAACCCCTAGTGGGCATTATCAATTTGTGGTAATGCCCTTTGGTCTGAAGAATGCACCTGCCACTTTTCAGAGGTTGGTGAATACAGTCCTTACAGGTCTGGAAGCCTATAGTGCAGCATATCTAGATGATATTGCTGTCTTTAGCTCCACCTGGGAAGATCACCTGGTCCACCTCAGAAATGTTTTGCAGGCCCTGCAGAAAGCAGGTCTAACTATCAAGGCCACAAAGTGCCAGATAGGGCAGAGTCAGGTTGTGTACCTGGGCCACCTTGTGGGTGGAGGCCAGGTTCAACCATTGCAGAGCAAGATCCAGACCATCATGGACTGGACTGCTCCAACTACCCAGACTCAGGTGAGAGCCTTTTTAGGCCTGACTGGGTACTATAGGAGATTTGTCAAGGGGTATGGATCAATAGTGACACCCCTGAATGACTTAACTTCCAAGAAAATGCCCAAAATGTTTCAGTGGACAGTTAGCTGTCAAAAGGCATTTGATGACCTGAAGCAGGCCATGTGCACTGCTCCCATTCTACAGAGTCCTGATTACTCCAAGAAGTTCATTGTCCAAACAGATGCATCTGAATTGGGGGTAGGGGCTGTACTGTCACAATTGAATGATGAAGGTCAGGATCAGCCAGTAGCTTTTATTAGCAGAAGGCTGACCCCTAGAGAGAAACGTTGGTCAGCCATAGAGAGGGAGGCCTTTGCTGTGGTTTGGGCTCTGAAGAAGTTGAGGCCATACTTGTTTGGTACTCACTTCCTTGTTCAAACAGGCCACAAGCCCCTCCTATGGCTAAAACAAATGAAGGGTGAAAACCCCAAACTGCTTAGGTGGTCCATTTCCCTACAGGGGATGGACTTTACAGTGGAACATAGACCTGGGAGTAACCATGCCAATGCAGATGGACTCTCTAGGTACTTCCACTTAGAACATGAAGACTCAACTGGTCAAGGTTAGTTTAATGTCCCTATGTTTTGGGGGGTTGTGTAGGAGAGTAGGATCTGCTTCACATGGGTACCCCCACTTTTTGCTGATGCTTCACTGTTTTTCGACTTTAGTCTGGCTGGGGCCCTGCTAATCAGAACCCCAGCCTAGCTGCTTCCTCTCTAAAATGGTTTCCATGTGCCTTAGGCACATCTCTGATTGGAATCTGGAGTGCCTTTATAAGTCCCTAGTATATGGTATACTATGTACCCAGGGCATAGGTACCTCAGAGGCCTGCCAGGGGCTGAAGCATGAATTATGCCACCCCTGCAAGGCCAGCCAAAAGGACACCACAGATCTGCTACTGCAGCCTGGGTAAGGTGGTGCATGCACCCCTTACTGGGATATAGGTTACCTAGATCACTGCATATGCACACAAATAAACAAATAAGTCACTCCTATGGCAGGCCTTATCAATCCTGTAGGCAGAGTGCTTGGTTCTTATGTGAGAGGGTGCCCCTGCATGAGCAGAGCCCCTCTGCAGCGGTCGGAGACCCTTCTCTGATGCTGTTTGTAGTGCAGCCTGACCATATACTCTTAAGTGCATTATATCCTCGCGGTAGAATGCTAACTTTGGACTGGCTGCACCAAAACATGTCGTGTTTGGTGTCAAACATCTTGGAATACTACCCCCCGCCAGTTCTGGCGGCGGGGGTAGCATTCCACCCTTCTAGAGGGCGAGACATGTACCCACCGGCATACCCGGTAACTTCTTTCCAGAGCCCTGGCATCACAAAATGGATGCCGCTGCCACAGACACGGGTCTGGCCTCCTGCTGCTGACTGAAACTCCGGCAGGGGAGGCCTGGACAATAGGTTTCCTGTCCCAGGGAGGTGTAACCACCTCCCCAGACAGGATAATGTGTATTGGGGCTGGGCGGGAGCACTCTCTGGTGCTTTGAAGTCCTGCACTGGGGGCACATTTGGTGTCCCTGTGCATACCCCAGTTCAAACCGGCTCAGGGGCTTCCAGCCCCTGCTCTGGCGTGAAACTGGACAAAGGGAAAGGGGTGTAACCACCCCTCTGCCCTGACCCTCCCATAGGTGGGTCCACAGAGTATTTCTAACCCCCTAACTTGGTATAAGTATGGGACCCCAGTCCTTAGGACTTTAGATTTACCTGGACGAAACTCTGATACAGAATCCTGGACCTTCGATGCTCTACTTTAAGAATAGAGGACTGAAGAACCTCCCTTGGGGTCAAGGAGTGACTCCCCTGCTTGGCAGGCACCTAAGAAGCAATTGTCCGGTCTGCATCGCTGAAGCTCCTGCCGGACGCCGAAGTCTTTGCAACACCAGAGGTAGATTTCCAGACTTCCCCGAGGCTGCGCTGAGTCCCCAGCAAAGCTGAGGCCCGTAGCTGTCGTGGGTAATGTGGAACCGTGACCCCTGGACACTGAGTACTTTTGCAAGTGCATCCTCTTCTGGGTCGCCCCCGAAGTTGTGCTTTGGGCTCCGAGTAGCCCTTGCCTCCAGCACCGACTGCACTGAAGATCACTGGCCTCCACTCCACGAGTGTCCTGTGAGCCAGCTCCAAGTGCGTCCACTCGAGGCTCCTTTGCGGTCGTTAGTCCGTTGGCTAGTGGGCCCTCCCGAAGGCAACTCTTCTTCTGCCTGGGCTTCCCTGGTTGCTCCAGACATGCCCTGACTTACCCTTGCTGGGTGAGTCCCTCAGGCCTTGCTGGTCTGCACCACCATCCTTCTTCTATTTCCACGAGACTTGCCGTTGCCAAGGCTTGTTGGGTCCAATCCGGTCGCCGACACGCCTGCAATCGACAGACGTTGTGGGACAGCTCGAATCCAGCTCCTGGTTGTCGTCGACTCCTCCTGGACCTCGTGGCTGAAGAGTCAAGACGACCATCAACCTACCTGAAGCACCCGACATCGGTGGGCATCCGCTCATCGCCTTCCTGGTCACTGGCTAGTGACCCAGACTCTGTCCCCTCTGCTTTCAGGTTCTTCAGATCTTCGATCCACCTTTGGATCCACCCGAACACTTTCGACTTGGCCGCCAGCAGCACTTTGCAGCAGATCGCCATTGAAAACGACGACGAAACCCGACCCCGAAAGACACCTATGCACCCGGCTTCCCTGGGTGAGGTAACTCGAGTACTCCGGTGCTCCCGTGGGTATAGACTCTAGAACAACCTAGTTCTAAAGGGGTTTGCTCCAAGTCCTCCTCTAAGTGTCCCTTTTCTTTAAAACTCCAACCGCGACATTCCCCATAGAAGTCAACGGCGGCTCGCGGCTGTGTTCTCACACTGCACGCGTCCCCCGTGGGTCCCCTGTGTCACTACCTTGGGTGGTTCCTTGAGGGCCAAGCACTTCTACAGGCTCTAGGCCTTCTGTCTAGCTCAGTCGTGGTTCTTATACCACTTTATTGGTATATGGTTTGGTACGCCCCTAGGGCTCAAACGTGTATTTGTGCTATTACTGTTGATAACTAACTTATAACTTATGTACTTGAACTCTAGCCTCATAAAGAGACTAGAGGGGTGTGTTTAGCAATAAATACATATATTTTGAATATATACCTGGTGTGGTCCTCTTTCATTTGGTCACTCAAGAGATTATAGACTGGTAAAACAAGCTGCTTTACATTCCTTCAAGACTTAGCCTGAAGGCTGCTCTCCATAGCTACCACTAGGATAGCTTTCAATAAAGGTTGTCTTTAACCTATCTCCAATAAGGGGTTGTTTGGACTGGTGCAAGGTGCCCACTATAATTAGTGGACAGCATATACCAGGCCAACTTCTCACAACAGTGCAGAAAGAGGCAAGAGAGGTGCAGAAAGAGGCAAGAGAGGTGCAGAAAGAGGCAAGAGAGGTGCAGAAAGAGGCAAGAGAAGTGCAGAAAGAGGCAAGAGAGGTGCAGAGAGAAGCAATGAGGTGCAGAAAGAGGCAAAAGAGGTGCAGAAAGATAGAAGGGTGCAGAAAAGAGGCAAGAGGAGTGCAGAAAGAGGCAAGAGAGGGTGCAGAAAGAAGCAAGACAAGTGCAGAAAGAAGCAAAGAGGTGCAGAAAGAGGCAAGAGAGGTGCAGAAAGAGGCAAGAGAAGTGCAGAAAGAGGCAAGAGAGGTGCAGAAAGAGGCAAGAGAGGTGCAGAAAGAAGCAAGAGAGGTGCAGAAAGAAGCAAGAGAAGTGCAGAAAGAGGCAAGAGAGTGTGCAGAAAGAGGCAAGAGAGGTGCAGAAAGAGGAAGAGAAGTGCAGAAAGAGGCAAGAGAGGTACAGAAAGAGGCAGAGAGGTGCAGAAAGAGGCAAGAGAAGTGCAGAAAGAAGCAAGAGAAGTGCAGAAAGAGGCAAGAGAGTGCAGAAAGAGGCAAGAGAGGTGCAGAAAGAGGCAAGAGAGGTGCAGAAAGAGGCAAGAGAGGTGCAGAAAGAGGCAAGAGAGGTGCAGAAAGAAGCAAGAGAGGTGCAGAAAGAAGCAGAGAAGTGCAGAAAGAAGCAAGAGAGAGTGCAGAAAGAGGCAAGAGAGGTGCAGAAAGAGGCAAGAGAGAGTGCAGAAAGAGGCAAGAGAGGTGCAGAAAGAGGCAAGAGAGGTGCAGAAAGAGGCAAGAGAGGTGCAGAAAGAGGCAAGAGAGGTGCAGAAAGAGGCAGAGAGTGCAAAGAGCAATGAGGTGCAGAAAGAGGCAAGAGAGGTGTAGAAAGAGGCAAGAGAGGTGCAGAAAGAGGCAAGAGAGGTGCAGAAAGAGGCAAGCAGAGGTGCAGAAAGAGGCAAGAGAAGTGCAGAAAGAGGCAAGAGAGGTGCAGAAAGAGAGCAAAGAGGTGCAGAAAGAGGCAAGAGGGGTGCAGAAAGAGGCAAGAGAGGTGCAGAAAGAGGCAAGACGAGGTGCAGAAAGAAGCAAGAGAGGGTGCAAGAAAGAGGACAGAGGTGCAGAAAGAGGCAAGAGAGGTACAGAAACGAGGAAAGACAGGTGCAGAAAGAGGCAGAGAAGGTGCAGAAAGAAGCAAGAGAAGTGCAGAAAGAGGCAAGAGAGGTGCAGAAAGAGGGAAGAGAGATGCAGAAAGAAGCAAGAGAGAGTGCAGAAAGAAGCAAGAGAGGTGCAGAAAGAGGCAAGAGAGGTGCAGAAAGAAGCAAGAGAGGTGCAGAAAGAGAGCAAGAGAAGTGCAGAAAGAAGCAAAGAGAGGTGCAGAAAGAGGCAAGAGAAGTGCAGAAAGAGGCAAGAGAGGTGCAGAAAGAGGCAAGAGAGGTGCAGAAAGAGGCAAGAGAGGTGCAGAAAGAGGCAAGAGAAGTGCAGAAAGAGGCAAGAGAGGTGCAGAAAGAGGCAAGAGAGGTGCAGAAAGAGGCAAGATGAGTGCAGAAAGAGGCAAGAGAGGTGCAAAAACAGGCAAGAGAGGTGCAGAAAGAGGCAAGAGGAGTGCAGAAAGAGGCAAAGAGAAGTGCAGAAAGAGGCAAAAGAGGTGCAGAAAGAAGCAAGGGAGTGCAGAAAGAAGAGAGGTGCAAAGAGCAGAGAGGTGACAGAAAGAAGGCAAGAGAAGGTGCAGAAAGAGGCAAGAGAGGTGCAAAAAAGGCAAGAGAAGTGCAGAAAGAAGCAACAGAGGTGCAGAAAGAAGGCAAGAGAAGTGCAGAAAGAGGCAAGAGAGGTGCAGAAAGAAGCAGTGAAGTGCAGAAAGAGGCAACAGAGGTGCAGAAAGAGAGCAAGAGAGGTGCAGAAAGAGGCAAGAGAGTTGCAGAAAGAGGCAAGGGTACAGAAAGAGGTGCAGAAGAGAAAGAGCAAAGAGAGAGTGCAGAAATGAAGAAGAAAGAGTGCAGAAAGAGGCAAGAGAGGTGCAGAAAGAGGCAAGAGAGGTGCAGAAAGAGGCAAGAGAAGTGCAGAAAGAGGCAAGAGAGGTGCAGAAAGAGAGCAAGAGAGGTGCAGAAAGAAGCAAGAGAGGTGCAGAAAGAAGCAAGAGAGTGCAGAAAGAAGCAACAGAGGTGCAGAAAGAGGCAAGAGAAGTGCAGAAAGAGGCAAGAGAGGTGCAGAAAGAGGCAAGAGAGGTGCAGAAAGAGGCAAGAGAAGTGCAGAAAAGAGGCAATAGAGGTGCAGAAAGAGGCAAGAAGAGGTGCAGAAAGAGGCAAGAGAGGTGCAGAAAGAGGCAAGAGAAGTACAGAAAGAGGCAAGAGGTGCAGAAAGAGAGCAAGAGGAAGTGCAGAAAGAAGCAACAGAGGTGCAGAAAGAGGCAAGAGAGGTGCAGAAAGAGGCAAGAGAGGTGCAGAAAGGAAGCAAGAGGGGTGCAGAAAGAGGCAAGACAGGTGCAGAAAGAGGCAAGAGAGTGCAGAAAGAGGCAAGAGAGGTGCAGAAAGAGGCAAGAGAAGTGCAGAAAGAGGCAAGAGAAGTGCAGAAAGAAGCAATAGAGGTACAGAAAGAGGCAAGAGAGGTGCAGAAAAAAGCAGGAAGTAGGTGCAGAAAGAAGCAACAAGAGGTGCAGAAAGAGGCAAGAGAGGTGCAGAAAGAGGCAAGAGAAGTGCAGAAAGAGGCAAAGAGAGATGCAGAAAGAGGCAAGAGAAGTGCAGAAAGAGGCAAGAGAGGTGACAGAAAGAGACAAAGAGAGGTGCAGAAAGAAGCAAGAGAGGTGCAGAAAGAGGCAGATGGAGTGCAGAAAGAAGCAAGAGAGGTGCAGAAAGAGGCAAGAGAAGTGCAGAAAGAGGCAAGAGAGGTGCAGAAAGAGGCAACAGAGGTGCAGAAAGAGGCAAGAGAGGTGCAGAAAGAGGCAAGAAAGTGCAGAAAGAGGCAAGAGAGGTGCAGAAAGAGGCAAGAAAGGTGCAGAAAGAGGCAAGAGAGGTGCAGAAAGAGACAAGAAGGTGCAGAAAGAGGCAAGAGGGGTGCAGAAAGAGGCAAGAGAGGTGCAGAAAGAGGAAAGAGAGGTGCAGAAAGAGGCAAGAGAGGTGCAGAAAGAAGGAAGAGAGGTGCAGAAAGAGACAAGACAGAAGTGCAGAAAGAAGCAAGAGAGGTGCAGAAAGAGGCAAGAGAGGTGCAGAAAGAAGCAACAGAGGTGCAGAAAGAGGCAAGAGAGAGTGCAGAAAGAGGCAAGAGAGAGTGCAGAAAGAGGCAAGAGAAGTGCAGAAAGAAGCAAGAGAGGTGCAGAAAGAGGCAAGAGAAGTGCAGAAAGAAGCAACAGAGGTGCAGAAAGAGGCAAGAGAGGTGCAGAAAGAGGCAAGAGAAGTGCAGAAAGAGGCAAGAGAAGTGCAGAAAGAGGCAAAGAGAGGATGCAAGAAAGAGGCAAGAGAGTTGCAGAAAAGAAGCAAGAGAGGTGCAGAAAAGAGGCAAGAAAAGTGCAGAAAGAAGGCAAGAGGGTGCAGAAAGAGGCAAGAGAGGTGCAGAAAGAGGCAAGAGAGGTGCAGAAAGAGGCAAGAGAGGTGCAGAAAGAGGCAAGAGAGGGTGCAGAAAGAGGCAAGAGAGGTGCAGAAAGAAGCAAGAGAAGTGCAGAAAGAGGCAACGAGAGGTGCAGAAAGAGGCAAGAGAAGTGCAGAAAGAAGGCAAAGAGAGGAGTGCAGAAAGAGGCAAGAGAGGTGCAGAAAGAGGCAAGAGGAGGTGCAGAAAGAGAGCAAGAGAGGTGCAGAAAGAGGCAAGAGAGGTGCAGAAAGAAGCAACAGAGGTGCAGAAAGAGGCAAGAGAGGTGCAGAAAGGCAGAGGCAGAAAGAAGAGTGCAGAAAGAGGCAAGAGAGGTGCAGAAAGAGGCAAGAGAGGTGCAGAAAGAAGCAAGAGAAGTGCAGAAAGAAGCAAGAGAGGTGCAGAAAGAAAGAACAGAGAGAGTGCAGAAAGAGGCAAGAGAGGTGCAGAAAGAGGCAGAAGGCACAGAAGAGCAGAGGTGCAGAAAGAGGCAAGAGAAGTGCAGAAAGAGGCAAGAGAGGTGCAGAAAGAGGCAAGAAAGGTGCAGAAAGAGGCAAGAGAGGTGCAGAAAGAGGCAAGAGAGGTGCAGAAAGAGGCAAGAGAAGTGCAGAAAGAAGCAACAGAGGTGCAGAAAGAGGCAAGAGAGGTGCAGAAAGAGGCAAGAGAGAGTGCAGAAAGAGGCAAGAGAGGTGCAGAAAGAGGCAAGAGAGGTGCAGAAAGAAGGCAAGAGAGAGTGCAGAAAGAGGCAAGAGAGGTGCAGAAAGAAGCAAGAGAGTGCAGAAAGAGGCAAGAGAGGTGCAGAAAGAGGCAAGAGAGGTGCAGAAAGAGGCAAGAGAAGGTGCAGAAAGAGGCAAGAGAGGTGCAGAAAGAAGCAACAGAAGTGCAGAAAGAGGCAAGAGAGAGTGCAGAAAGAGGCAAGAGAGGTGCAGAAAGAGGCAAGAGAGGTACAGAAAGAAGCAAGAGAGGTGCAGAAAGAGGCAAGCAGAGGTGCAGAAAGAAGCAAAGAGAGGTGCAGAAAGAGGCAAGAGAAGGTGCAGAAAGAGGCAAGAGAGGTGCAGAAAGAGGCAAGAGAGGTGCAGAAAGAGGCAAGAGAGGTGCAGAAAAGAGGCAAAGAGAAGTGCAGAAAGAAGCAAAGAGAGGTGCAGAAAGAGGCAAGAGAGAAGTGCAGAAAGAGGCAAGAGAGGTGCAGAAAGAGGCAAGAAGAGGTGCAGAAAGAGGCAAGAGAGGTGCAGAAAGAGGCAAAGAGGAGGTGCAGAAAGAGAGCAAGAGAGGTGACAGAGAAGAGGCAAGAGAGGTGCAGAAAGAAGCAAGAGAAGGTGCAGAAAGAAGCAACAGAGGTGCAGAAAGAGGCAAGAGAGGGTGCAGAAAGAGGCAAGAGAGGTGCAGAAAGAGAGCAAGAGAGGTGCAGAAAGAAGCAACAGAGGTGCAGAAAGAGGCAAGAGAGGTGCAGAAAGAGGCAAGAGAGGTGCAGAAAGAGGCAAGAAGAGGTGCAGAAAGAGGCAAGAGAGTGCAGAAAGAAGCAAGAGGAGTGCAGAAAGAGGCAAGAGAGGTGCAGAAAGAGGCAAGAGGAGTGCAGAAGAAAGAGGCAAGAGAGGTGTAGAAAGAAGCAAGAGAGGTGCAGAAAGAGGCAAGAGAGGTGCAGAAAGAGGCAAGAGGTGTAGAAAGAGGCAAGAGAGGTGCAGAAAGAAGCAAGAGTGTGCAGAAAGAGGCAAGAGAGGTGCAGAAAGAGGCAAGAGCGGTGCATAAAGAGGCAAGAGCGGTGCAGAAAGAGGCAAGAAGTGCAGAAAGAAGCAACAGAGGTGAAGAAAGAGGCAAGAGGGGTACAGAAACAGGCAAGAGAGAGTGCAGAAAGAGAGCAAGAGAAGTGCAGAAAAAGGCAAGAGAGGTGCAGAAAGAGGCAAGAGACGGTGCAGAAAGAAGCAAAGAGGTGCAGAAAGAGGCAAGAGAGGTGCAGAAAGAGGGAAGAGGTGCAGAAAGAGGCAAGAGAAGTGCAGAAAGAAGCAAGAGAGGTGCAGAAAGAAGGCAAGAGAAGTGCAGAAAGAGGCAAGAGAGGTGCAGAAAGAGGCAAGAGAATTGCAGAAAGAGGCAAGAGAGGTGCAGAAAGAAGCAAGAAGAAGTGCAGAAAGAGGCAAGAGAGGTGCAGAAAGAGGCAAGAGAGGTGCAGAAAAGAGGCAAGAGAGGTGCAGAAAGAGGCAAGAGAAGTGCAGAAAGAAGCAAGCAGAGGTGCAGAAAGAGGCAAGAGAGGTGCAGAAAGAGGCAAGAGAGAGTGCAGAAAGAAGCAACAGAGGTGCAGAAAGAGGCAAGAGAGGTGCAGAAAGAGGCAAGAGAGGTGCAGAAAGAGGCAAGAGAGGTGCAGAAAGAGGCAAGAGAGGTGCAGAAAGAGGCAAGAGAGGTGCAGAAAGAGGCAAGAGAGGTGCAGAAAGAAGCAAGAGAGTGCAGAAAGAAGCAAGAGAAGTGCAGAAAGAGGCAAGAGAAGTGCAGAAAAGAGGCAAGAGAGGTGCAGAAAGAGGCAAGAGAGGTGCAGAAAGAGGCAAGAGAGGTGCAGAAAGAAGCAAGAGAGGTGCAGAAAGAAGCAAGAGAGGTGCAGAAAGAGGCAAGAGAGAGTGCAGAAAGAGGCAAGAGAGGTGCAGAAAGAAGGAAGAGAGGTGCAGAAAGAGGCAAGAGAGGTGCAGAAAGAAGAAAGATGCAAAGAGTGCAGAGGTGCAGAAAGGCAAGAGAAGTGCAGAAAGAAGCAAGAGAGATGCAGAAAGAGGCAAGAGAGTGCAGAAAGAGGCAAGAGAGGTGCAGAAAGAAGGCAAGAGAGGTGCAGAAAGAGAGCAAGAGAGGTGCAGAAAGAGGCAAGAGAGGTGCAGAAAGAGGCAAAAGAGGTGCAGAAAGAGGCAAGAGAAGTGCAGAAAGAGGCAAGAGAGGTGGAGAAAGAGGCAAGAGGGGTACAGAAAGACACAACAGAGGTGCAGAAAGAGGCAAGAGGGGTGCAGTAAGAGGCAAGAGAAGTGCAGAAAGAAGCAGAGAGAGGTGCAGAAAGAGGCAAGAGAGGTGCAGAAAGAAGCAAGACAGAGGTGCAGAAAGAGGCAAGAGAGTGCAGAAAGAAGCAAGAGAGGTGCAGTAAAGAGGCAAGAGAGGTGCAGAAAGAGGCAAGAGAGGTGCAGAAAGAGGCAAGAGAAGTGCTGAAAGAAGCAAGAGAGGTGCAGAAAGAGGCAAGAGGGTGCAGAAAGAGGCAACAGAGGTGCAGAAAGAGGCAAGAGAGGTGCAGAAAGAAGCAAGAGAGGTGCAGAAAGAAGGCAAGAGAAGTGCAGAAAGAAGCAACAGAGGTGCAGAAAGAGGCAAGAGAAGTGCAGAAAGAGGCAAGAGAAGTGCAGAAAGAGGCAGCAGAGGTGCAGAAGAAGCAAGAGAGGTGCAGAAAGAGGCAAGAGAGGTGCAGAAAGAGGCAGAGAGAGGTGCAGAAAAGAAGCAAGAGAGGTGCAGAAAGAGGCAAAGAGGATGCAGAAAGAGGCAAGAGAGGTGCAGAAAGAGGCAAGAGAGGTGCAGAAAGAGGCAAGAGAGTGCAGAAAGAGGCAAGAGAAGTGCAGAAAGAGGCAAGAGAGGTGCAGAAGAAGGCAAGAGAGGTGCAGAAAGAGGCAAGAGAGGTGCAGAGAACAGAGCAAGAGAAGGTGCAGAAAGAGAACAAGGGTGCAGAAAGAGGCAGAAAGAGAGTGCACAGAAAGAGGCAAGAGACGGTGCAGAAAGAGGCAACGAGAGGTGCAGAAAGAAGCAAGAGAAGTGCAGAAAGAGGCAAGAGAGGTGCAGAAAGAAGCAAGAGAGGTGCAGAAAGAGGCAAGAGAGGTGCAAAAAGAGGCAGGAGAGGTGCAGAAAGAGGCAAGAGAGGTGCAGAAAGAGGCAATAGAAGTGCAGAAAGAGGCAACAGAGGTGCAGAAAGAGGCAAGAGAAGTGCAGAAAGAGGCAAGAGAGGTGCAGAAAGAAGCAACAGAAGGTGCAGAAAGAGGCAAGAGGGTGCAGAAACAAGCAAGAGAGGTGCAGAGAAGAAGTGCAGGTAGAGGTGCAGAAATGAAGGAACGAGGGGTGCAGAAAGAGGCAAGAGAAGTGCAGAAAGAGGCAACAGAAGTGCAGAACAGGGCAAGAGGGTGAGCAGAAAGAGGCAAAGAAGTGCAGAAAGAGGCAAAGGGAGGTGCAGAAAGAGGCAAGAGAAGTGCAGAAAGAGGAGCAAGAGGTGCAGAAAGAGGCAAGAGAGGTGCCAGAAGAGGCAAGATGGAGTGCAGAAAGAGGCAAGAGAAGTGCAGAAAGAGGCAACAGAGGTGCAGAAAAAAGCAAGAGGTGCAGAAAGAGGCAAGAGTGCAGAAAGAGGAAGAGGGCAGAGAGAGGTAAGAAAGAGGCAAAGAAGGATGAGAAAAAGGCAAGAGAGGTGCAGAAAGAAGGCAGAAGGTGCAAGAAGAAGCAAGAGGAACTGCAGAAAGAGGCAAGAGAGGGTGCAGAAAGAGGCAAGAGAGGTGCAGAAAGAAGCAAGAGAGGTGCAGAAAGAAGCAAGAGAGGTGCAGAAAGAGGCAAGAGAGGTGCAGAAAGTAGGAAGAGGAGTTGCAGAAAGAGCCAAAGAGAAGTGCAGAAAGAAACAACAGAGGTGCAGACAAAGGCAGGAGAAGTGCAGAAAGAGGCAGGAGGTCTGCAGAAAGAGGCAAGAGAGATTGCAGAAAGAAGGAAGAAGGGTGCAGAAAGAGGCAAAGGGGTGCAGAAAAGGCAATGAAGGTGCAGAAAGAGGCAAGAGAAGTGCAGAAAGAAGCAACGAGAGTTGCAGAAATAGGCAAGAAGGGTGCAGAAGGAGGCAAGAGGAGTGCAGAAAGAAGCCAAGAGGTGCAGAAAGAGGCATACATGAGAGCTGCAGAAAGAGGCAAGAGAGGTGCAGAAAGAGGCCAAAGAGAGGTGCAGGAAAGAGGCAAGAGAGGGGTGCAGAAAGAGGCAAGAGAGGTGCAGAAAGAATCAACAGAGGTGCAGAACAGAGGCAAGAGAAGTGCAGAAAGAAGCAACAGAGGTGCAGAAAGAGCGCAAGAGAGGTGCAGAAAGAGGCAAGAGAGGTGCAGAGAGAGGCAAGAGGGGTGCAGAAAGAGGCAAGAGCAGAGGTGCAGAAAAGGCAAGAGGGGTGCAGAAAGAGGCAAGAGAGCAGAAAGAAGAAACAGAGGTGCAGAAAGAGGCAACGAGAGAGATGTACAGAAAGAGGAAAGAGGGAGGTGCAGAAAGAGGCAAGAGAAGTGCAGAAAGAAGCAACAGGAAGTGCAGAAAGAGGCAAGAGAGGTACAGAAAGAGAGCAAGAGATGGCTGCAGAAAGAAGCAAGCAAGAGTGGCAGAAAGAGGCAAGAGAGGTGCAGAAAGAGGCGAAGAGAGGTGCAAGAAAGAGGCAAGAGATGTGAGAAAAAAGCAAAAGCAGTGCATGAAAGAGGCAAGAGAGGTGCAGAAAGAACCAAGAGAGTGCAGAAAGAGGCAAGAGGGGTGCAGGAAAGAAGCAAGAGAAGTGCAGAGAGAGGCAAGAGAAGTGCTAGAAAAGAGGCAAGAGAGGTGCAGAGAGAAGGCAGCAGGGGTGCTGAAAGAGGGAAGTGAAGTGCAGAACAGGAGCAAGAGAGGTGCAGAGCAGAGGCAAGAGAGTGCAGAAAGAGGCAAGAGAGGTGCAGATAGAGGCAAGAGAAGTGCAGAAGAGGAGAGAGTGCAAGAAGAAGCAAGAGGTGCTGCAAGAGGCAAGAGAGGATGTACAGAAAGAGGCACGAGTAGCGCAGAAGAACGGAAGAGAGGTGCAGCAAGGGCGTGCTGAACGAGGGTGCAGAAGGAGGCATCGGAGGCTGAAAGAAGCAATTTGCCAAAGAGAGGTGCAGAAAGAAGCAAGAGCAGGTGCTGAAAGAGCAACGAGATGGTGCTGGCAAGGAGGCAGAGAGGGTGCAGAAACGAGGCAGAGGTGCATAGAGGAGGCAAGAGCAGGTGCAGAGCCAGGGAAGAGGTATAGCAAGAGGGTCAGAGTTGCAGAAAGGAGAGGGGCGCAAGAGAAAGCTGCAGAGGTCAAGGGCGAGCCAGGAGAGTCGCGGGCGAAAGAGGGAACAGGGGTGCAGACAGAGGCGAGAGGGGTGCAGATAGAGGTAAGAGGGTGCAGAAAGAGACAAAGAGGGTCACAGAATAGAAGCAAATGTGGTGCAGAAAAGAGGCAAGAGTAGCTGCAGAAAAGAGAGCAAGAGAGGTGCAGAAACGAGGCAGAAGAGGTGCAGCAAGAGGCAAGAGAGGGTGCTGAAAGTAGCAAGAGGGGTGCAGAAAGGCAGCAAAGGGGGTGCGGAAGAAGCAAGTGAGGTGCAGAAAGAGGCAAGCAGAGGTGCAGAAAGAGGCAAGAAGGGTGCAGGAAAGAGGCAAGAGAGGTGCATGAGAAGACAGAAGTGTAGAAAGATGCAACAGAGGTGCAGAAAGAG